>NMRB01000358.1:19397-29807 GCA_002633025.1 Notospermus geniculatus | reverse complement strand
AAACTCTGGGTTCACGGAACCCGCGAAGAGTGAATGGGGACCCTAGCCCACTGCCTCAATAGGTGTCACTAGTGGTTAAAACTATTGAAATGAACTGACATCCCGGTCCTGATCAATTTCCCACACAGAAGGCGTCCTTTGTATAGGACCGGGTTTCGGTGTGCTGCCCTCTGTCGTAGCTAGGATCCCCACTGGAACGAGTTATTGAAAAAAATATCCATTAGGAAATCACAAGCAGTCGTCGCCATGTTTTCTAATGAAGAGAGAAATCAAATGATATCTTTAGGTAACATTATTACACCGTTCACATAACATGCAGCCTCTATACATTTATTATTTAGGTTCAAGCTTTTCTACTGACACGCAATTACGGTGACGCGAATAGGAACTGCTTGAAGGTTTGATAACTCGTTTCTATACGTTATATATGAAAGACGACTTGCCCCGATGGCAAATTGAAACCTTATTGATGTTTGCTACGTAATTGGGAAAGTGTCACAATTCGAATTTCTATATCAGACATGTGTCCTGGCGTCTTGGGTGATACTGACATATGGCAATACAATCCCTGCACTATAGTCACAAAGGACGAGATATCAAAACGAAAACTTTAACTTTAGGGTACATTTCGAGATAAATAGGACTGCTTTACAGATATCTCGCAAGGAGGTATTATCTTTATTATACCTCTATGGTTCAAGTCATTTAAAGCCACACTGTATTGAACTCAAAAAGTGCCTACCCCTCGACTTAAGTGTATTGTAAAATGCACTATGCTCTACTCTATCTGAATACATTAGAGTTTTGCCTGAAGATTTTTCAGTGTATGCTGAAAACTACACCTTGATTCCCTGATGTACCTATCAGGCCACATTTGGGGGGACATTCATGAGGCTATGAGACCTCTACCTGCATTCTCCTAACACTTTGAAAATATCATAAAATTCAATACAGTGGAACTTTAAGTTTCGGGTTTTTCAGCCCACTGTCATTCAACAAAACTCGAGGATATCAAGTCATTCTTTTGGGTCCCCGAAGTTTTTACCAACCGTGACTATTTAATATAGAATAGTTCTGATATTCAATGTGCTCTACAATGTACAGTCTTGTATATAATTGTTTCTCAAGGCGATTCAGTTCAGCGCTAATTAGAATGTCGAGGGTACAAAATGCATTTTCAATCAGCGTTGAATACTGATGATGCAGTGACATTGTATCATGACCTGCCATGGCATCTTCGCTTCATTACTAACAGTCTGCAATGTACATTGTATTCTTTTTCCAATCAGTGGAACTGAGTTGACCTGACGTTCTTTGGAATCTCAACCCATTAGTATTGGATATAGTTAATCCAATGGATCAGTGTGTCATACCAGGTCCACTATCTTTTCGAAAATATGATAATTCTTTGTCAATAATGTCTACCATTAGAAGACTTTCAAACACTATAATACTCAAATAAATACTATTATCATATGATATATCAGAGGCACTTACACAAGCACTGGCATAATTAACATTGTTTTATATCTAATTACTGCTATAAGAGACTTACGTTAGTACCATTAGTTTCATTTTATGGGTAGGTATACACTTGTAATTTGGAAAATTGTTGTGCACTTTCACGGTGAACTTAAGCCTAAAAAAGTAGTTATGATCCGATTACCGATAACGTTTTCAATGTCAGTGCAGTCATTACCAGTTGACACTGCTAAAGTGCATAACATGATGTTCAAAAAGCAGGCCAATATTTCTGTTGATCGAGAGCTTTTCAAACATGAGTTCTGACCTCGTAAGCTTATATAAGGAAAATGTCACTTGAATACCGGTATGCTTGAAATGGACAACGAACCTCTACTCATCATCATGATCATCATCATCATCATCTTCAGCTTCTTGTCCCTTCAGGAACTTTGCCATATCTTTGGCCAGAGGTCGGTACGTGATGAAATTGACGACAGAACTCACCTATTTGTAGAATATTTCATGAAATGCCACGAAGGTTGTCGCCTGCATGACATACTCAATACACAATAAGTTAACCACTGGAATTACCGATCAGCAACATTCAACCTTCTTGACCACAGTTATTCAGTAAGTTGGGCAAGTACATTGAGGGTATCCAAGCGAGTGCTCAAAGTAATCGGCCAAAGTGGTAACTGGTTTGATTTCAACCCATGTGTGATGTTTTCGGGCGACGGCTGCGATTTGTACGGCATCCAACGGTAATCAGAAGTATTTCACCAGCGAAGTATAAGGAAATGCTACATGTTTTCTATATTACAACCTTTAGAGGGCCGGTGTAACGTTTTCCAGTGTGGTCCGTGTGCCAGTATGACTTACAATAGATTGACGGAGTAAGGCACTTGACAATGAGCGACACACAGGGAAACAGTGAGTCTGTTTTCCAGTGTGTTCCTAACGATGGGAGCCACACAGGAAAATGGCCACACTGAAAGACATTACACCTCCGTTTTATCACAATTTTGCCAGTGCCATTGGTATAAAACTGTTCTTCAACAATGCACTGAAACCATATGTCAATATCTCCACTTATCAAGTGCTTTTTAAACAAGGGCCTTGACCTCCTAGGCCTACGTACTTGATGAATCCGCTACTACGACCTACACGCGGCTTAATGTTTTAATTGATTATGTTATCTGATACATACACAGCTTATTTTTACACCGAATGATATTTGTTGAAGTTAAATTTCGCACGGTGTGGTGTCGGCTACAACAGTCACACACCAATGCCCTTTGCTCTCTCTTTTCGCTCATTCCAAGTATCGCACAGGAAAGTTGACTCTTGCTCGCTGGCCAAAGGTGTCCGATTGTAATAAGGCTATGATATTCATATGCATATATATACAAACAGTGCTAATTACTGTAATGGTGCTTATAAAAGACATACTAGATAAATGATATGGTACTTACCGTCGTAATTGTGTCAATTACAATCCTTTGAACAGCAGTCTATGTAAATAAAGTATATATGAATCCGTGCACCAGAAAGAAACGCCTGTTTCAGAATGCCTATTCCAATAAAATATCGTAAGTTCAACACACACAAGTATTCCTCGATTAATTCAAGGCGCACAAGACAAAGTTATAAACGTTAAGACAATATCCAAGTATTTTATAGGATCCACGATTGTCACCTGCCTTTCGATTAAGATATAGCCAACAGCGTCCTGAATTAACCTGGAAGTATAGAGAATAGGGCGAGATAAAAATTAGAAACGTATCAAGCGCTCTAATTAGTCAACGTGAAGATGTATGAACAGGACCAGCCAATCAGGAACTGGCTTACAACGAACTTGAGAAATACCGTTTGTTGGTTCTTGAATTCTACTCGATAATGATGATAATTAGTGTTAATAGTGTAAAGGAAGAAAAATATGAAGACTGACTAAGAAGACCATTACGGAGAAGGTAAGGCAAATCTTCAGCGACAAAAAACAAAGAAGCACGAAGATGAAAGACAGGACGAGAGAAAGACAAGTTGACGGAGCAAAAAAGTAGACACGGGGGTGTTAACTAGGGAGTTGTGTCATTCAATTTCAGAACACTGAAAAAATTGAATAAAACACCGAGAAACAGGTTCACATAATGAAACTTAAGTAAACGTAACAGGCGGAAAGAAACGCTTCAAACCTCGAGACGGGTTTTAAATACCTTTACATCTGGAGAGAACTAATGTGATAGACAATCTAATTGACAGATTCAATAACTACTCCCGAAAGATAAAAAAAGATGTTCCCGGTTAAATTTCTTGGAGAAAAACACCATGAAGTCACCTACTGACTGGTTAAACTCCTCCGAAATGTAGGAAAGATCGCTTCTTTAGAATCCAAATAAATTGTGAAAGAATCCGAGGAACTTGCACAGCTAGAGAATCGCAATCAACCAGCGGAATCATGAGGAGAACTGTCGCAAAGCATGCCACTTCTCGCGGTGATCAGAGCGATCTGGTGCTCACTTCGATTCACACTCCTCCAGAGTGGCAGGCGTTATCGACCAGTGTGTCGTCTGCTCGCCACTCTTCGCTACCAGGGATTTGTTTCTACTCCATGTTGGAGCGTTCGTGTTCACTTGGTCAGAGGGAGAGATGAGCTCAGTTTATTCAAAATCTGTTTCTGATTTCGGCTGCTGAAGAATGTAGTTTATCGAGTTTTGAAAAAAGCTGCGACAAGAAGCAAGTACAGGTTCAACGTTTAGAAGGCTTCCCTCACACCATCAATATGAATGAGATCTCTTTTTTTCAAATTCTGCATCTTCGTTCGCAGCTGAAGTAGCGGTATGTGGTTTGTGTTTAGAAAGAGAAACGAATAGCTATAAGAAAAATACATGTGATTTTACCAAGCAGAACATCATGAGAATAAGATTATAACCAGAAAGGAACTGTTAAATCATTTGGCGAACTGTTTCTGTTGGGAATAGCAATATTAATTTGGCCCTCAAAGCGATGTATAAACCCCATGCAAGATACATCGCAAGAAAATACATGTATAAGCGAAACAAATTGTATTAGGGAATTTGAGCTATTTTTTTGAGGCAACTAGATTAATAAGAAATGAGATCCGACTTTGTTTTTATATCTAAGTAAGATACACAAACTCGTTGGAAAGATTTTTGGTCACGATATGTATATTGATCGGTTACGATATATCAGAGTTGATGTGATGACTTCCGGCTTTCCAAACACAAAGTTTGTGAACGTCGTGTTTCATACACGGCGTGACTACTTCATACGCCCTAAGCCTCAAAAAGGAGAGGCTAAAAGCCCTGTTACCCTTGACCCTCATTGCAAGGGGTTCGATAAAATTTCACCTCGTTATCAAGGTCGAGAACCTATTCGGCGGTGTCGGCGAAATGGTAGCTCGGCCGCATGAGCACGTAGGAAAGGCACTTCATTTTCCGAGGCCATTAGAGAAGCCGGTGTTTTGTAGTTTAATGCACTTAAACCGACATTTCTCTTTGAGGAAACAGAAGGGTGGATGTTCGGTAGGTCGCCCCACAAAATGCTTACCTTTTGATCTCCTGTTAGCAATAGGTCCATTGACCACAACAGGCCTCACAATCTGCCTCACTGAATACTACACTGACACCACTACACTGACCGGCCTTAAAAGTTCATTGAAACAACTATACAAAAGCCCTCATTGAATACTTCATTAACTCAACCATACAAAAGACGCCGTTGAATAGTTCATTGACGCAAACATACAAAGCGCCTCATTGAATAGTTCACTGACAGAACCATACAAAAGCCCCCATTGAATAGTCCGTTCACTCAACCATACCATACACAAGGCCTCATTGACTAGTTCAACGCAAGCAAACAAAAGACGTCATTGAATAGTTCAATGACGCAACCATACAAAAGGCTCCATTGAATAGTTCATTCACTCAACCATACACAAGGACTCATTGAATAGTTCAATGACGCAAGCAAACAAAAGACGTCATTGAATAGTTCAATGACGCAACCATAGAAAATGCTTCATTGAATAGTTCACTGATAGGGCCATACATAAAGCCTCATTGAATAGTTCAATGACGCAACCATACAAAAGCAATCGGCCCTAATATGAATAATAAAGAGCTGGTAAATGTAACTCTTTTAATGCTAAAGAGTACTTGCATTCATCAAGACAATTACATTTAAATGTACGCGCAGTTTCCGGGTGCATTCCGCACGCATCGACAATATAAAGTCGAGGGGATCTCTTAGAGAAGAAGCCGACCTGTCGATTAAGTGCATTAGCAGAGTAATGTTCTGGCAACATCCATGTCAATTGGCAGGAAGTCATGACGCTAAGTATACGTGAGGCATATGAAGGATAATGGAAAGATGGATCGACCTGTTTGACGCTCAAGCAAACCTCGTCAGCAGACATGAATGTCGTGAGCTGGTCCTGTGGCGTGCCGAGTAAACCTCGTCAGCAGACGTGAATGTCGTGAGCTGATCCTGTGGCGTGCCGAGCAAACCTCGTCAGCAGACGTGAATGTCGTGAGCTGGTCCTGTGGCATGCCGAGTAAACCTCGTCAGCAGACATGAATGTCGTGAGCTGGTCCTGTGGCGTGTCGTGTTGCATTGACAGAGAACGCGCAGGATTAGACACTGTATCAAGGTGTACTGAAGTAGGCCTAGTCCTAAAGCCAGTCTAACACGGTCAAATTTCCTACATACATGCGTAAAGCAATAACAACCCTTGCACACCCGCACCAAAAAGATATTTCTGACACCACTTAAAGGTGTCTCATGTTGCTGCGAGGTAAGGGCCAAAGTAAGTCGGCCCAAATCCCGGTTCCTCCTATCATGGACCCAAGGGAGAGAAACCGACGATGGTGTTGTCATCCGGAGTTGGTGGTGTAGGATGGCATGCATCACGCATCGGCGACTAGCCATTTTGGAGTAGGCGCAACGATCCGTCCTTAACCACATCGTTACCTGCCTCAGAGAATGCGCAGTGAATTTTCATTAGTTACGTTCATCAACAGTCGCTTTTACTCTGGAAAGGTGAACGAAACTCTCCGGCTCCTCATCCATTTTCACTGCGGCCGTTTTATCTACCTCCAGTCTCAGAATTTGCACTTGCCGTAAAAAACCAGCAGAAACCATTCAGCGTTGGGAAAAAACACTTGACGATGTATTTACGGTCCACTTTTTAAAATCTAATTCCTCGCATATGTTTGCAGAATACCAGCCAGCAAAATCAAACATTAACGAACAAAAGGACATTCATTTTTGGCCGACAAAGTATACTTAAAATCCAAACCAAATTCTAAGCTTGTGATGGCTACAGGGCCACGAGCTGGGTAGGTAAACATGTCTGTTTACAGATGTTTTTCAATACCTCTAGCTTGGCGATATTACCATGATTCCAGTTGCGCGGAATATCTAATTCTAGCGCGCAAGCTACATTTTGATATAGCCTACATCAGCAGATACGGCCGCTCTCATACTTTTATGTGATATCGTCTTCTACTTTAATTGGACAGCTAGGCAAGCTATCACATGAGATGACTTAGAAGTGTTAAACCAAACTTTAGCTTTTGGTTTTATCCATTATAACCATGATGCTTGACAAAAATCTGGAATATCAAATATCCTTACTTAGTAAAGAGATTTAATGGATATGGCTGAACTTCGGGATTATTAGTAGTCATTTTCCTCATTTCGGAGAGCTTCTCGTTAAAATCATCAAAAACGGAGAAAAAACCATCACTGATATCCATATACATTGTATATAACATATACATATATTGAAAATGTCTCTAATTACCCTGTTGTTCTCTTGCTAATGAGGATGGAACGATCTCAGTTTCAACACAGGGCATGATCAAATGGCTGGAAAGGGGACTCGAGGCTGATGTTATTTGAACCTTAAGCGTGTTTCCATGGAAATGACGACTGTTTCTTAATTAATTTGCCACTTTTCTAGTGTTACCTTGGGTATGCCCACACGACGGTAATGGCCGGTTGTACAATTAAACCCATGTTTTCCTAATGGTACAATGGTAAACACCCTCCTTGGGGTAAATCGACATTAGATCCTAGGGCAAGGACGAGTCATTGTGTAGAGTTACATGTAGATTGTGTTTGCTAATTTCGTGGCTTCCCCTCGGTCAATCTTCGACGTTTTTTTTTCGCCCTAGTGCATCATGTGATTGTGAGAAGTCTCTCATCCATTAGCCAGGAAGTCGTCTTCTCAACAGCCTTTGGCTCTAAAGTGGTAACAATTTGGATTAAGCCAATGTTGTATTATAAGGAATAGTCTATTTCCACTGTGGTGATTTCTCCTACGGTATAGCAGACGCTCTTTTTTCGCGGGATGTCAAAAAAGTCATTTTCCTCCTTCTGTTTTTATAGGCATGAATCGCACGGCTCCCAGAAACACGACCCCGATTGCGCCCTTCATCGATGATTGTGATTGACAGTTAATTGACGGTGGTGGTGATTGACAGATAGTGGTGATGACTGACGGGTGTTCAATAGTCAGGGAACTAAAAATCGATTTAAAAAAATACCGACGAACATTCTACCAGGTGGTGCCGGGCACGCATCTTTCAATAAAACAAGAGCAGTCAGAGACAAAAAAATCCAAAAAGAACCTCCCCGGCCGGGAATCGAACCCGGTGTAACATCTGTGAGTGTTTCTGTAGCTCAGTGTTCTCTAACAATAGGGGCGGCCTAGAATGGTTATTGTTGGGTTAGTTGCCGCTTAATCCGTCAGGAGGGAAACAATAAGAAAAACACAGAAATACGGGGAACACTGATCGACGTTACACCGGTGTAACGTTTTTGAGCGTTCCCCATCTGCGAGTGTTCCCCTGCTATTGTCTGACGGAATAAGCCGCGACTCGACAATGGAGGACACACAGAGAAACGTGTCGATCTATCTGCCAGTGTTTCCAGAACAATAGGGGGAACACTGACACACGGAAACACTGGAAAACATTACACCGGGTCTCCCGCGTGACAGGCGGGGATACTCACCACTATACTACCGAGGATTACACGCCTGTGACCAGCAGACACGTCAAGCGTCTGATCACCTCAATCTTGGCGACAACTAGACGGGTTCCGAGCGTCTTTGCTCCAACACCGACAAACGGGTGTGACGGATTTTGCGGATAGAAACCGAAAAACGGGTGTGACGGATTTTGCGGATAGAAAATGTACGTGCAGCACCCTGGTGCCTTTTGTAGGAGATATACCTACAAAATTTCACCAATATTATTCAAATGAACAAACGGGAGCAGCTCTGGAGAAGGTGATGAAGTTTCCCCAACGTTGCTGCCTACATGAGTTACCATGCGCTCCTGGAACGTCCCGAACGAGCCTCGTATTTCAAACGAAACGTTGGTTTTCTCTTGGTCGCCCATTGTCTTCGATAGAATCGTTCGAGGTAAGGTGAAATGAACGCCAATTAAACTTGTAATCATATCATGAATTCTTTATCAACGATACCATGACTAATCAATGTTAATTACGCTAAACAAGCAATTTTAATGATCGAAATGCTTTGAATGTAGCCCGAGGTAAGCGGATGCTTCAATACAACTCACGGCGCAGAATTAATCCCCTCTTATGATTGGCCATAAATCTTTGTAACGTCTTGCACCAAATGAACAACGTGGGCAGAACGCGTGTCTAAATTCTATGAACTCTTGCGTACCTTTTCTTAATCGGCATACGATCTCTCCTTCACGATTTTTTCTTATATAAATGCCCTTTATTGCCCCTTCCCCTTCCGACCCTCTTGAACTTTTAAACCCTGCATCTCACAAGAGTAAACGGGCAATTACTTAATGCCAGCTATGATACAATATCATGGATTTGTGCCCATGAGAATGACTGATTAGGCCGACATTGAGGAACAGAACATTCGCTGATACTACGATAGAACGTGTACATAGGAAACGTCCGTCTTATACATGTACGTCACGATGGGAAGTTCTTGCATTGACTGAAAATGTGGGTATAGGTTTCGAATTTTCCTTCTATCTGCCATAGAATTCGAGATATATGGGAAAAGGTGTCCAAAATGGCAGCCATATTGGAATCCAAGATGGCTGCCATGAGGGCCGATTTCGTCGGGGCTCCCGTCCTAAAATGATAAATGATTTGGTCCAACCTACATCTGTGCCAAATAAGGTGCTTTTATCACAAAATGAACGATTCGGCCATGGGGGGGGGGGCAAGTTCCTTCTATGAAACCTTTTCTGAAACTCCCTGTAGCAATGGAATGTGATAACGACAACAATGCCGAAATCTTGCATACTACCCATTACACCATAAAGAAAACCATCGAAGTTCCATCCCAAATGACGCCTCAATACCACTAATGAAAATCATATCAAAGGTAATATCACTACATTGAATACGACGAGTCAGTGGAAATTTCAACCTAACTACATGTATATTTGCTGTACATTTTGCACAGTAAACAAACTATATCTTTGGTCAATGAAGGTGAAATACTGAAGACAATTTGCTTGTTTCTCTTAATGTGTACGAGTTTTTCGTCAAACAGCAAGTTTCACAACTTTCATCTTCCGAAATGGGCTGGCGAATACTGCCAGATTACTTTCGCTCGAAAAGCAACATTGGCACCTCGAATCCCTGAAATTGATTCGAATCAACGCAGGCATGAATAAGGTCGCATGAGTCACAACTTTTCGATCTTTTAATTAGAAGGCCATTAGCTCATCAAAGTGTATTCCTTATGTTGAAAAATGCCGATGATGTAGTAAATTCCTGTAATTACTCACGCAATGTGACATTCTTTGAAGGCGGGTACGAAACGGGGGAATGAGGATAAGAAAGGGTGAAAAAGTTCAACTTGTTCGTGAGATTTCTGAACTTTGCTGAACTCATAAAGGTTACACAATAACGTGA
>NMRB01000358.1:0-18653 GCA_002633025.1 Notospermus geniculatus | reverse complement strand
CTCCTCACAACATCCTGCGCAGCATAGCACTCTGGCTTACACAGAGGAAACGGAAACGTTTTCTTCAGCAGCGTTCTCTCGTCAACACGCAAACTGGTAATTTTTGTACAGCGTACGATTGTTCTTCTGGGGCCAGTAAACGTCTGACCATCCTGTGATAAAGCCATATTGTGGTCTCAAGGGTGAAACGTTAGGTCAGGTTTATTGCTTTGTGGTACAAAAGACGAATTTGAAGTGCTGTTAAGGAACATTTTGGTTTCTGGACGTTGAATTACCCAAACCATATTCCATTAAAGCATGCTGTCTCAGTTTCGTAGTGTTTGTGATCTAAAAAAATGATGCTTTGTGGATGTGATGGACTGGGGATCATATTCCTTTCTCTGTTGGATGTTTGCTTCCGTTAGCACTGAGTCTTACTTGGAAAGAAACTGTCCTATATATCCAGACCCGCGCGACGGTCTTTCTGAGAACATTTCGACGAAGTTATCGGATCGAGACACCTAGCTCAACGATCGAATCTGCAGTATTTGCTGCACATGACAACAATATGATTGTGTACCTGGAACAGTACTGAGTACAAAGCTAGAAAAGCACTAAAAGCATAAAGGGCAGCCGTCAAGAGACAAGTGTCAGTTGTTCGATGCCCAAGACAACGTCAGTTGAACGACTCCATGAAAAACGAAACATGTTTTCGTTCGCCGTGTCCGAAACAACACGACATCCACTGAAAAATCGGCCAGTTTTTCATCGGTGGCCTCGGTACGTCGATTGGATTTCGACGCTGCCCGATAATTGTCTTTTTGGCGTGTGGGCGAGGACATGTAGTCATTTACCGAGAACATCACTGCATGACAGGTTAGGTCCTTTGGGTACATCGACAAAAAAGGAGCAAAGTCGAGCGAAGGCAATTTTTTGAATCAAGCGAGATTCCTCATCCGTAATCCAGTGATCAAACCACGGCGTGATGAGTGTCGTACTTTAAAGTGCCACTGTATGCATGACGCTTCATATTCCTCCCCTGGTGGCAGCATTTGGAACTAATATGCCATAAGACTGGTGTCCTGTCCAATCCAAATATAACCAGTGGTACCGACTGTGCTAGACTGATACTACAACGAAACCTTAGCTGACACAAGTCCACGTGGTGATAAAAACGCGTTGTGTATCGTATTCAATGTTATACTCTCTATCCGGAACTTTAAGACCAGAGTGCTCCGCCCCAGCCAGTCAATTCATGTTCATCAACCATTCACTTCAGCGCCGTCGAGTAGAGCTTGGGGTTGATTGACCGAATTGTACAATAGGCTTTTTACCATTTGGGCGGGCCTAGAAGTTCCCCATTGTCTGGTCTTAAATTTCCGGATAGAGAGTATTCTACCTGCCGACAGCCACCGCGTACATGATGAGCGCTCAGCTGGGTTCAGGCTCAGGGAGGAAGGTTCTCCATCAGACACTCTGACGTGTATTAGAAGGGCAGGAAACCAATTACAGGAATTTCACATGCTGTCATTTCTGCCACATAGTATTCATTAATCCCGAAGTGTGGTATCGCTGATCGATACACACGTCCAAAGCTGTCAGATCAGATGGACAACTGACTAGAAATCGGCTCTGTGTACATCTCATTGGCTTGGCAAGTGCCGAGCGTTTCATGAAGGTTGTAGTATAGGAACATCGGGCCATATTCACGAATCCTTCGCAACTCTGCGTGCACGCACGTCTACTGCTTGGCTGCACATGCCCTATTGTTCACTGACTGCCTTACAAAGGCTTCATGAAGCCTTCTTGCGAAGGCTTCATGAATATGGTCCTGTTTCGCAAGATGACGCGCTTCTACGATCCTATAGCCTGACATACGACATGAAGAACGTGACTGCCCCCTCAGACAACCCATCGTTCTGCGGTCCAAACCCGACAAACGACACGGACGCGGAGGCCGTGACACCACTGCCAACTGAGTGCAAAGCTCAAGTACAATCCCAAAACACGAACGTGGATAATCATGACGACGAAATTTCAAGAAAAAGAGACGACTTGGGCTGGATAGTAAGAGAGAGGGGACAATCAAAGTTCACCACAATCAACCTTTAGAAGATTTGCATTCCGTCCAACTTTCCTTTGGGTATCAAGAGTTCAAGAGAAAAGCACTGGCAATCACACAGCCTATTAGTTCACCGATGGTGCCAGTACGGAACAAACAGCTTTCATCATGAACGCTGAACGCTGAAAAAGCGAACTTGTCCACAGAACACGTTCTGATGAGACGTTTTAGTGTTGACTTTTTAATAGATGCTGGCTCAGCACAGGTGATCTTGTCGCGCGTGCCTTTGAGGGTAATCGTTTATGCTGAGTCATCAATAATTTGGCCCGAAGACAAGACATGGTATTTTGGATGTTGTTATCTGTGGCCAGTCGCATTCTGACGAAATGGTTAATCAAATGTAATTGATTATTGCTAATGAGGTCTAATATCTCATTAGTCCTTCGCTTATTTATTTGTCATTGCTTGTGACTATGAATATGGATGCTTCAGGCCATTGGTCACTTACCAGTGAAGAACAGTGATACGTGATTGTGTACTCGCCGTATCCTTTATTCTGACCGTTTTTCACTCTCCAAGGTCATGTTGCCTCTGCTGCCATGGTGAGCTATGGCGTCGTGGTGTTATTGCTTGGGTGGGTGACAAAAAGTAGTCCTCCCTGCATCCAATAAGCACATAAACTTGCACATGTATATAAGAAGAGAGTATTCATCAATATGAACATACATGTATTAGGAACTCTTCATCTACATGAACGTAAGAAGTATTCATCGACATGAACATACGAACTATTCATCTACATGGACATAAGAAGTATTCGTCGGCATGAACACAAGAAGTATTCATCTACATGAACATAAGAAGTATTCATCTACAAGAATAGAAGAAGTATTTGTCTACATGAACACAAGACGTATTTATCTACATGAACATAAAAAGTATTCATCGACATCAACATAAAAGTATTCATCTACATGAACAAAAGAAATATTCATTTACATGAAAATAAGAAGTACATGTATTCATCTACATAAACATAAGAAGCTAATCATCTATCTATGAATGAACATAAGAAGTATTCGTGTACATGAACATAAGAAGTATTTATCGACATGAACATAAGAATTATTCATCGACATCAACATCAGAAGTATTCATCTACATGAACATATAAGAACAGCTACATGAACATATACCGTCATGAACATATAAGAATTATTCCTCAACTACACGATTTAAAAAAATGCTCTGCCGACGCGTGATGTTCGCTTATTTTCCGATCGTTTGGTTTTGCCACCTGGTTGGCTTTTCAGCGTCATCGAACTGCCACCGGTCTGGAAAATATTTGTAGTCTCAGAGCTAAAGTAGAATATGATCGATAAAGATTATAAAAACTCCTAATGAGCGATGGCAGCATCGAGTTTGCGATGCATGAACACTTTCTGGGAGAGTATGCTGTGATGTTTACATTTTACATACACTACAGTGCAGTTCAGTGCAGATGACACCGAAGGTGCAGACGACCCCCCCCCCCCAAAAATGCTTCAGANCCCCCCCCCCCAAAAAAAAATGCTTCAGATGCAGAACACTTGAAGAACAACAACAACAAAGATTGAATCTTACAGAGTTCTGGGACCACAGGCAGCTAGACCCCTGAAATGCTTAGTGCTCCTCGGATCATAAAATAATCTGAAGGGATTTTAAAAAAGAGGGAAGTTTGATAAAAAAAGGCTGTTAGACCCTTGTTCTATAAAACACCAAGACCCAAAGAAGGTTCCTCGATCCCAGCTAATCATGTTTTTTTTATAAGAAACCAGAAATGCCTTCTTTGGATAGTCAGATGATGAGACAGAAGAGCTCATCTTCACCGCATATTTTCCAATCAGGGACAGCTTTTTGTCTTCGCTCCCGAAGGATGACGGAACCGACAATAAAGCTTCAGACACTTTGATCTTGAAACCAGCGACCGCCAGACGTTCCTCAGCGTCATTCAGCGAACCCTCAACGGTATGTTCACTCGGCGACGCTGTTCCTCACCCTGTCCTGACCGNTGATAGCCTAGTGGTTATCACGTCCGCTTAGCAAGCGGCAGGTCCCGGGTTCGAATCCAGCCCGGGCCATTTGGGATTTTCATTCCCGGCTCTTCACGTCCGTCGCATGGGACAGTAAGCCGTGGTGCCTTGTACCTTGTGTCTTTGCAAGGGCAAGTAAAATACCCCATCCAAGTGAGGAACATGAGTAGCTTGTGATGGCCTCCTCCGTACTTAGCAGGGCCAATAATGCTATAGCGTCGGCCCTGACGGAAAAATGAAATACAATGTCCAAACCTTGATTAACGAGCTCCATGATAATACAAAAGACATGAAATTCGCCTTGGGTATAGGCTGAGTTATTTGAGATTGGTTGGGAATATGTTAGGTTGGAGTAATTAGTTCCATGACAAAAGAACAGCGGGCTGTCACACGGTGAAAACGACGTTGTGGTAAAAAGAAATATGACTATGTGTTGTTTTTTCATGTTACAATAATCCCGCGATGACAAAGTGAACTGTGTGAATACCTGAAATCAAAGAGGTTTACTGTCGACTTCGTTGACGTTTGAAGTTCATTCTCTTTGGAAACATGGAAATAAATAATGTAGAAATCTTTTGTGATATAAGTACAACAGGAAGACCCACGTTTTTTGGTCCAAAGATAGCAAGACGACAATCGCGGACTTAGAGGACATTGTCATATTTTGTTCTTTAATAAAATTTAATGGTGGTTTTGTCATTCAATGGTAATCTATTGTGTGCCGTAGAAGAAAGCATCATTGCGTTACTCTGTAAAAGAAACCTTATCAGATTCGTCATGAAGTTACATTGTTAAAAGAATCATGGATTTCCATGTACAAATGTGAATTGGTAGGCTTTATGAATTTAGAGGCGGTTTGTTGTAAGAGATGATCTCTTCATGCTTCGGTTTTCTCCAGAAAAAGCGTCGTTTTCCTGGAGTAAGTAGCATATAATGAACCATTATTGGTGAAACGAACAACGATCACAACACTGGACCAAAATACACGTGCATGTACAAGTACACAATCGAACCAGAATCCTGCAGGTGGTATACCCACTTGTTCTTCACAGTCTCCTTATGCGGGCGAAGATCCAGTATACCAGCCAGTGCCACAGAGTGCACCATGATACCAACCTTACCAAATTCAACACACTGGAACCTTACACTCTTCGAAAATATCGGTAGTATCTTCCTAGTCATAATTAAGAGTATCCCCTTAATATCCTGTTTAATATAATGCAGCTTAATTACAGTGTCTTTTTGAATGGAAACTTACCCAATGAAACGGAACTCATGGACAATACAAGTAATTACTGTGACACCGAGCCTGAAATGTCTCATTGGAAAGTAATGCCTGATATAGGAGAATATCCTTCAAAGAAAGATAGAGGGGAAAGACATTCAGATAAGGTTATTCAGATGTAAGACTCGATCAATACTGAGTACTATACTGCAAGGATATTCACGTTTCTTACAAAAACAGGGTGATGTGACCTGTAAAAAGTGCTATATTCCTGTTGCTGTTGAAAGAAAAAGATCTTATGAATAGATTGTCTCTCCATATCGTCAATGATAGAATATTCGCAGTTCCGGGAAAGTAAAAAGACGCTGAGAGTAGATTTCTTCAGTGAATAAGGTGTTATAGTATTTCGTTTTAGTGAACAAGCTTTGCGGAAGAAAAGTGCAGACTTGAAAAACGAAGCCAAGGATTTGGTCCAACTTTCTCTCAAACCCATGTAGAAGACTATGAACGAAGGATTACAGGAAAATTGTTCCAAGCAGTCCATAGACGACTGAAAGAAGTTCAGAGAGAGAATATCGAAAACGAAGGTCCGCAGATTTGAAAAAGTAGACCCCATTTAGGAGACTGTGAAACTTGAAGTTCAGCCAAATCGTGAACCAAATGGCCCATGGAAGAAAATGATGGGTGCAGATTTGAAAAAAGAAACCACTTTTTACGATAATGGCCGGATCGAATGTTTCTGGAACCCATTTTAGGACTACTTGACAAATCATACGCCAAACGGTCCAAGGACGGCTAACAGAAGCTCCAGAATGAACGATGACAAAGAGACAAAGAGATGCTGGCCTTGAAGTAAGCATTCAGGGTAATGAAGGCCACGAGCAGGCAAAATAAAACCAACTCTAAGCGCGATGCTTAGATAAGTGCTGATTATTCCTCCAAGGATGACTGTATAAAACAGAAAAGCTGATTACAATCTCGATCTGAAGGCAATCTTCCGCATGCTCAACCCAAAGCGTTCGTATCGTGATGGTATCAGTTCGCACCATTCCAGACGGATTGACACCTATCATCCTCCTTCCACTTTCTTTCTTCTCCCGACAGACAAAGCCCTGGCTCATAATCCAATTGTTTTATTCATGAATACAAATTAATGTGATTGAGGTTAGGATAAGTGGGGTCGTGGTGATGTTGAGGATGTACTTATATGTGACGAGTGGATAGAGTTTGGACAAGGGGTGAACGACCGATAAGACACGCAAGTGCCATCACAAAGCTCGCAATGGTTTGGGAAGTGTGTATCATGCTGTGGGACCTGTGTAGCTCAATGGCCGTACGAAGGCGTTGACGCACTAGAGGCAGAAGCTGAAATGCAGACATTCACGAGTGAATCATTAGTTACCCTGGTGGCCATTTCGCCAAAGGAAAGGTTCCACAACAGGAGAAATTTCTGAACATGAATTCAATTTGCCCTTTCAGACAATGGCTCAAAATAACATTTCAATTCCATGCCACCTCAAATCCCAGTTCATTCATTACACCATCACTCGGCCTGTCTGCGAGAGCCGTCCATCCCATTCGAGCTGTACTCTCGGACATGCAGCTTAATAGGCAGCCATAAAAGAAACCAACAAGAACTCACAAATTGAATTGCCATTGATTTCCAATACGGAATCAAACTGTACGGTCATTTGAGTGTGGTGAAATAGTTATTGAAGTACTTGATGACCCCTCGTGATACATCTATCTGAAAACGTCAACACGCATGACTGAGGATGTACCGTCCGTTGCGCAAGCCGTATCAGAAAACAGGCGCAAGTTGCTGGCGGAGCCACCCGTCAACTACCGTAAACGCCACAAGCAGCCTTTAGTACCCTCACCAATTCGCCCATTTCAGTTGTGTGGAAGCGGCTTGAGGGAGCGGATCAAAGCATCTCCGTGGGAAAAGTGTCCATCAAGATATCTCTGAATGTACTCGCGTGTATTTCAAGTGAAGATTCCGGCTGCGCCATTGACCAAAACATCTTGCCAGAATCGAATCTCAGGCCAAGCGCACATTTGCGACAAAACTCAATGCGGTGTTTTTAAAATCGACTGACCAGGTGTAACGTTTTTGAGCGTTCTCCATCTGCGAGTGTTCCTCTGCTATTGTCTGACGGAATAAGCCGCGACTCGACAATGGAGGACACACAGAGAAACGTGTCGATCTAGTGTTTCCAGAACAATAAGGGAAACACTGACACACGGAAACACTGAAAAACTTTACACTTGCTGAATGACGAGTCCAGCAGCGTTGGGTCAGTCGACATTAAAAACACCCCTTCCGCACTGACATTTGTCGTCAATGTGCGCCTGGCTTCACCGACGCTGGCGGGGGATAGCGACGCGCACTCTTCTGCGCTCAGGCTTCTTCCAACACATACATGTACTGTACATGTAATATATGAGATACAAATCATCATTAGAGTGAAAAATCTCATCATTTCCGCAAGCTCACAATTCAAAGGTTCCTCCGAGATTCTTTACTCTTCTTGTAATTATCTGTTGAAATCGAGCCAGCCAGCCCGAGGCGCCGTCCACTCAACTAGCTGATCATACTTCATTCAGGGGTGACACGAGTGTCACTCAAATCGATTCCTGGGTACCCTTACATCCGTTTGAAACCCTACCCCTCATATAGGTAATACATTATAGGCAGGGATAAGTGGGCTTTAGTGTAATAGGTTATAGCATGATCATGCACCCCGTCTGATGTGATGCTCAGTGCCGCTGGAGGGGGATTTTGAAGACGACTGCCGGCGTTCATATTTTAGGGGTCGGTTCTAATGGTGCCTTGCACCTTTTCTCCTGGGCACAAACAGTAATCATCCTTAACAGCTAAACATGGTGGACTCAAAAGAAACTCATCTCCTTGAAGAGAAAGAGCCCTTAAAGCGATCTTTGCTGGTACACCATTGAAGAGCTACAGCTTCGTATGCTAGGGTGCTGTTTGGTGTTTACACACACCATTCTTTGGTGTTACACCATCCCTAAGGGTATTTAGTGTTACACCATAAGAACGATTATTTTGGACCATAAGCCGGGGTTCTTCTATAGCCGTGTTTACACCTGAGGAAATTGCCGGACCTGACCCGGCTCTGACCCGCCTTTTTTGTGTTTACACCTATGAAAATCGGATCCGGATTAAAAATTGCCGGACTAATTTAGCCCGCTTTCGCTCGGCGGGTCTGATCCGGATTACACTTTAGCCCGGCAATTTCATAGGTGTGGACAGAAAAAGGCCGGGCTAAAACGTTTACTGAGCCCACCGACAGGTGTCGGTCTGCTAAAATTGAATGGGTGGTGTGTCTATAAATAGTATGGCCAGCGTTCAATATCGTAAGACGAATAATAGGTGTGGACAGAAAATTCAATGGATCCGGGTTAAATTCGAACCCGGGCCTGGAAAAATTGCATAGGTGTAAACACGGCTTATGTTATACCATAAGTGTTCATTAGTGTAACACGTCACCATAAGGATTCGTTTGTGGTACACCGTAAGAATTATTCTGTTGTATTACATATGTGTTCGTTGGTGTTACACCATAAGGAGGGTTCTTTTGTGTTACACCATAAGGAGGATGCTTTTTTATTCCATCATATGGGGGTTCTTTAGTGTGACACCATCTGCAATGGTCTTGGGTATTACACCATTAGAAGAGGGTTTTTTGGTGGTCACACCACAAGGGCTCTTTAGTGTTACACCACACATGCTATAAGAAGCGATCTTTGGTGTTACACCATTAGAGTAGTTTTTTGTGTTCACACCACAAGGGCTCTTCACTGTTACACCACACATGCTATAAGAAGCGATCTTGGGTGTTACACCATTAGAGTAGTTTTTTGTGTTCACCCCACANACAAATCATCATTAGAGTGAAAAATCTCATCATTTCCGCAAGCTCACAATTCAAAGGTTCCTCCGAGATTCTTTACTCTTCTTGTAATTATCTGTTGAAATCGAGCCAGCCAGCCCGAGGCGCCGTCCACTCAACTAGCTGATCATACTTCATTCAGGGGTGACACGAGTGTCACTCAAATCGATTCCTGGGTACCCTTACATCCGTTTGAAACCCTACCCCTCATATCGGTAATACATTATAGGCAGGGATAAGTGGGCTTTAGTGTAATAGGTTATAGCATGATCATGCACCCCGTCTGATGTGATGCTCAGTGCCGCTGGAGGGGGATTTTGAAGACGACTGCCGGCGTTCATATTTTAGGGGTCGGTTCTAATGGTGCCTTGCACCTTTTCTCCTGGGCACAAACAGTAATCATCGTTAACAGGTAAACATGGTGGACTCAAAGAAACTCATCTCATTGAAGAGAAAGAGCCCTTAAAGCGATCTTTGCTGGTTAAACCAGCAAAGATCGCTTTAAGGGCTCTTTCTCTTCGTGGTACACCATTGAAGAGCTACAGCTTCGTATGCTAGGGTGCTGTTTGGTGTTTACACACACCATGAGGTTTCTTTGGTGTTACACCATCCCTAAGGGTATTCAGTGTTACACCATAAGAACGATTGTTTTGGATTACACCATAAGCCGGGGTTCTTCTATGTTATACCATAAGTGTTCATTAGTGTAACACGTCACCATAAGGATTCGTTTGTGGTACACCGTAAGAATTATTCTGTTGTATTACATATGTGTTCGTTGGTGTTACACCATAAGGAGTGTTCTTTTGTGTTACACCATTAGGAGGATGCTTTTTTATTCCATCATATGGGGGTTCTTTAGTGTGACACCATCTGCAATGGTCATGGGTATTACACCATTAGAAGAGGGGTTTTTTTGGTGTTACACCATACATGCCATAAGAAGCTATCTTTGGTATTACACCATTAGAGTAGTTTTTTGTGTTCACACCACAAGGGCTCTTCACTGTTACACCACACATGCTATAAGAAGCGATCTTGGGTGTTACCCCATTAGAGTAGTTTTTTGTGTTCACACCACAAGGGCTCTTCACTGTTACACCATGAGAAATTATCTTAGATGTTAGGTGATGATCGCGATGACTGTTTCCAGCTGTTTCAGGCGTACCTGCACAAAGTAAGAGATAATTCGAAAAAAGTACAACTGGGTCTTCTTTTCCAAATCGACATTAGAAAACGTCCGTCTCAAATTGTTTGAATGAACGGCAATTGGAAGATTTATGACTATTTTACTGCATCCAATTGAGAAACGAAAATTGCAAAATTACCACGAAGGTGACGTGGCAGGCATGCTTCTCAAAATGATGGATGGTCCACTGATGGGTGTCACAAATTGCACCTTTATTGTTGACAAGAAGAGGCCACCGACATCCACGAAATCTTAATGGTCTGCAAATCGTTTTCTAGTTTTTATTTTACAACTGGGAGTACCTCTGACTCATTCAAGTGCGGTGGATGTTTTGCCTCTCGTTTGATGATTCCGGTTTGTAAAACGTGACATAGTCTACTAAAGTTTAATCGATGGACTTACGGAGCGGTTCCATGTCGTGACGGGACGTTCCGATATCGGGCTGCCCCAAGTTGCACATGAAGACCACTTCATCAGCAATCAAATGCATGCATCAAATCTAGTCATAACGTGCATAATTTCGTGTTGAGGGTCTTCACCCCTGGACGCATTTTGTATGTCGCCAACGTCTCGACTACATTTGTAATCAATCAACTTTAATGACCAGTATTTAAATACTGACGTTTTAAACAATGGAATCGCTTCAATGTTCAATTAGAAGCGTCCATAAATGACAAAACTTGAGATTGTCCTCGTGATAAATGATTACAGGTGACATGAAATCCAAGGGTTTCGATGAAATAAAAAGTGATGGGATTTCATGAATAAATGATGTGATTTTGAAATCTCATTTTTCTGCAGAATTTGTCATTACATGAAACTAGTGAACGTTGTTTATTGGAAAAGGAAGGGACGACTGGGTTCACGGTGTTAGGTGTATGTTGTATGAAGACCGTTACCTCCTGATGCAGCTGAGCAAACAGATGGAACAAACCAATTTCCCAGGTGAGTGGGCGAATCTTAGACAGGCGCTGAGATGAGAAATTTGGGTAGGCCCTGCGGCATCGAAGTTTTAACGCAATTTTTGAGAGTGATCGATTTATGAAAGGATAACAATCTGGTATCATACTAAAGCAGGAGACCAAGTGAAACATGGCAAACCTTTGAAGTCAACTTCCCTCAATAAAGCCTTGTTCACACTGCAGGCGCGGTGCGATCTGAACAAAGGATAACAGCCTTCTTACCGCATCGCGTCGCACCGAAGGGTGTGAACAGCTATAGGTTTAACGGTGGAAACAATCAGGCGTGAAAAATTTCGCATCGCACCGCGCCTGCAGTGTGAACAAAGCTTCAGACAGTTACGTCTTCAGCCTGAAAGGAGGCAGGCATTCTGCTCCCAAAACAAGCAATGAAGTCACGACACCGAAATATTGCGTTCCGTTAATCGTGGCGAAAAAAACTCGCGGGCAATTTGCTATCATCGACATTAAGATTGACAAATTGGCTTCACTTTAAATCCCAGCCGATAATTTGATTAGAAATCGGATGAGTTCACAGCCATTTTTATTTGACATAAAATTCCCATGCTTTGATTTGACTTTGGTAATTGCGTTACCAGCATTGCATGACTTAACGATGATTCTGGTCAGCAGTGCCTTTGCTGTAAAGCTAGGAATCCACTGCTGATTTTCTGCGTTGCGACTTGCTGCTACCTGCGATTGAATACGATCGCAAGGAACTGATACCGGTCGCCGACCGATTGCCGACTGAAATTGACCACATCTTCGCCATTGGTGGAAATCATGTCTAGCGGGTCCACTACGGCGATCTCGTCCCAGTTGCAACGCAACCCAGTTGCAAAGCAAGTCGCAACGCAAAATCAACTAGAAAATCAATGGTGGATTCCTAGCTTAAGGAACGGTATACCCAGAGTGGCTCTCTTTAAACGTGCTTTGCCGATGAGGAAGGATGACCACGACGACACAACATTCTCTGTAACATCATTTCGATAAGTGGATTAGCAGCCTACATGCAGCGTCAACAGGAGCAGTCAGCCAAGCTTTTTGCCAAAAGGTGGCAGCAAACTTCTTTGTGACCAATACAAAAGAATATTCTCTTTATAGGTGCTCAGTCAACAATAAATGGGTCCGATAGGCGCTGAATTAGACCGTAGTGACACCTATTGGTCAACTGATTGGGAGCTTCTACTGACCTTCTAACGAAGAAGGCAAGTTGATGGGACCATTTTTCGGGCCAATTCGTTGATATCTGACAGTATTTCGTCAGTTGTTGTTGAGGGGCCAATACAGGAAGCAAAATATGTTTAGGAAAAATATAAGTTACCCAATAGGAAAAACTACATTTAATTAACATACAGCATCATTCGTGCCATGAATTTGACAAAATCCCCTGCGACGTACTTCAAGGCTATGTAATTGGAACAGATGTTGGTAACCGCCGCAGACCGATATTATAAAACGTGTGATGAATTTTCCATAAATTACGATGATCAATGACCCTTTAGTTTTTCGCCAAGTAACGTATGTTCGCGTGAAAGAACTAGCCACAGAAGAATGAAACCTTTTTGTGGGTTCGTCAGGGTTCGTGATCGGACCGCAAATGTGAAAGACACGGGCTAGGAAGTGACTCATGAACTAGTGGCACCAAAATGACACAAAAGAAGGAGACGAAATTATACCCTGCCGGTGAATCAAACTTGGATTACTCATCCGGGACTTCATTTAACTTTTGAAACAAGAATTTCCAAACTCGTCCGATGTATTCGCATCAAGTTGCCAGCGTGCGTCTCAGGTGGCCAAGGTACAGTTACACAAACCCACAGCGCTTTGGAAAATAAACTTCGATCGAGGAGGCCACGAGATATTCTCGAACGATGTAATCGATGCAAAGACACAAAGCCATTGAAAACACTTCTCCAGTCAATTACAGCGACATAAAGGCAGACTGTAGGCGAGACTACAAACTGGGGGATGACAGGATCAAGACGTGATCTCCCGCGGTGTCTCACGAGATCTCGTCGACGAGCTTTGACACGGGATTTAGTCGCACAGTGCTGAACAAGTCGGGTTACGTTCATGTTTTACCGATATTGCCGCAGGTGAATTGGAAGAATCGATGCGGATGGTGCATTAGCAATGAGTAATAAAGGCGTCTTCTTTTTTGTTTTTGTGTCAATCATTCTGTCAAAGTCCCTCGCCTATCTCATAGTTACTGTGGACTTAAAGGCCCGTCTACACGATCATACATTTGTTCAAAACATCATCATACAAGCTTGGACATCATCATACAAATGTATGATGATGTCCAAGCTTGTTGTGGATTTCCGTCTGCACAATGCAGCTAAGTTTGAACCGCACACATCATACGTGTTGGATGCTATTCAAGTTTGTTGGGAAAACGGTCCACACCGATCATACATTTGTCCATGAACATCATCATACAAATGTATGATGATGTTTTGAACAAATGTATGATCGTGTAGACGAGCCTTTAAGGAGTTCAATCTATTGTTCAGTTATACAACACAAGAACACAGAATGTATCACGTTAGTACCAACACCCGCTAAGGAGTGCAACGTTGCTGGAAAAGTAATGAAGTGTAGGTTTGAAGTGACCTACTTTCATGACCTAGTGACCTACTTAAAGACCAGTTGAGCCAAGGTAGTCATGCTTGGTATCAAACTAAAGGTAATGAAGTGTAGGTTTGAAGTGACCTACTGTCATCAACCGAACTTGCATTTGACCTTTTTACTGACAGTGGCGATGTCATTGAACTTACTGAACCAGTCCCACAGCAACACAGGCTGATCTTTCCAATGAATACCCATGTTATGGTTTTTAGATGCCTTTCAAGCCTTTTTACTCACAAGATGTCATGTATTTTATCGACAAAATCGACCTTGGCTTCGTGAATAAGGTCCCAGGTTGATTGAATGACATATTGAAGACAGCGCGATTCCTGTTTCTTCGACAGTTTTCACCACTCCCATCATAACAAGACAGAGGTATGGTCGTTTCCTACAAGGTAACGCTTAAAAGTCAACACTCTCTCCTTGTACCAACGAACAGCGATGAGACGGGTGTGGCTCCAAGGCCCCGCTTTCCGTGTCAACATAGACGGTTGATGAACAAAAAGCTGAGGAAATAGCTTTCGTACTAAACTCAAAGGTTCCGATTTTTTTCACAAATACAGTTGTAAGAGTATGTACACAACTGAAATGTCATCACACGTGGGAACCTGATAATCCAGTTAGTTGCATCATCCCTACAATTCTTTTCTATATTACACCGTGTTTGCCGTAAAGGATGGCATTGCTAGGCCAATCTGCAGCGAACAGCGTGAACTTTAAGTTGCATTTTTCACGGTAAGTAAAATGCCAGACGGATTATCTCCTGCGACGGCCATGAACGCGACTGCCGATATCAGCCATTCTGTTACTCATGGATCCTTATTTCTAGACACATTTTTTTAAATTTCTACAGCATGAAAAACCATTTTGTATCATATACATATAGTTGTTTAACTGCACTTTGAACTGAGCCTGAATATTGGAATATAAATATCTGTTATGTGTTGCCCTGTAAATACCATTACCGTCGTTTGCTTACCTTGAATTATTCATTAATCGTCGTCAGACTTCATCTTATTATAAATGTTATTGAAATAAGTATTGTTTACGAATATCTTTCGAATACGTATAAACTGTTGAACGCTACCAACGGTATGTCGTTCGTGTTTTGAAGTTCAGTTTAAAATATACCCTCTAGAACTTTCCATGCCTTCTGTTTATTATCCGTATCTGCGAACAAGCTTTTAACATAACTGATAAAATGTCATGGCATGAAAGGAAAGTTATCGAACATATTAAACTAAAAGACCCTTGAACTATTAATAAAAACGATTAAATTGTGCCGTAAAAGATGTGGGAGAGTAGAAACTGCTAGAATCTTCAAATTGGGTTCAACCGACAACATCACTATCCATCGTCTTCGATTAATTGATATATTGTGTTAATCATCAGCGTACATCGATGGAGGTGTTTTTTCATTGGGCGCTGTCGGGGGTTTCCCTCATATTCATGGTGATTGAGTGTATTGATATATATATGGCGATATTCATTTTGACCACTTGCTTCGCGAAATAGACCATTCTTAAATTAGCAGATCTGCGCACTTCCGCCGAAATTTCAACCAGAACCTCGATCTGAAACCGGCTGACGTGACGCCATCCATGATTCATGTTTTTCTGTGACGTCAAATTCCATGACGTCCTAGGACCGCACGCTGGTGGTGGCCTCTAAAGGCAGTAAAGTCTCCCATTGATATGAGCATAATACTGTCCATTTGAATACTACATCGAGCATTCAATTCAATCCCCTCTCGGATTCATCGACACGATTTCTTGTCGCAAAAAGATATATTCCAAGATCTCGAAATAACAATATGTCATTACTACACGGAAATTAACAAAAAGCACCATGCTGAATTGTTCTCAAGCACTTCAGAGAGAAAATCATCACAAGTTGATGATGGCATCATGATATCCCTTTGAACATACATCAAACAAGCACACATGACATTTGAGAGTTTAACTGGGCTTTTTGCATTTCTCGGATTGGTGGAGAACCTACGTTCATTGAGGAACCAGCCCAAGTTGGCACGGCATCGGTGTTCGACAAGACTTATCAGTCGAGCCGATATTCACATTTTTCCAGGAGCAGTTCAACTTATTTCCATTCATCAACTTCTGTCAGTTTCCAATAAGTATGTTTACACGTTAATATTTAAAACGTCATTGATTTTTTTCACGTATTCCCCATTTTAAATGGCATCACTGGATTTTGACATCTTAAAAACATGGAACAAGTGGAACTGCCTGATTGAACAAGAAGTATACATGTATTCCCCCTTTTACTTTTCCTCAACGATCATTATTTTGTCAAGAAATTACTCAAATTTTGTTATTTGAATGCAACCGGTAAAACAGTGAATATAATAAAAGGAGTCCACACTGAAAAAAAAATTCAGCTCATGTTGAATACTTTGGGCTACTCATCAGTCATTTTGTCCGTGAGATGAGTAGAAAGGTACTAATTGGGTACTAATTGGGTACTCATCGGGCCAAGGAGCTGCATTTGGAGTTCCTTGCTACTCGCTATGAGTATCTTTCTACTCGCTATAAGTACCTTTCTACTCAATATGAGTATCTTTCTACTCATCTCACGGACAAAACGAGTAGATCTACCCCGAAAGTACTCAACATGATTAGGATTTTTTTTTCAGTGCAGAAATTTCGCAAATTTTCGGCCCCAACCGGCGTCTTCTTCAGGCTGGCACTTTCAAGTCGAGCTACCATAAGTGGTAAGTAAAACAGTGAAGACAGTGAATCGAGAACGTCGGCCACACGTACGAAACAAAGGAATGTCAAACATCCCGTGAATTAGTTCAGCACAGTAAGCAATGTTTATCTTATAAATACGGAAAAAAACATTATTTTCTCTTGATTAAACCGTCATCCTCTGGTATTTCAGGTCATTTTTGTGAGGAGACGATTTCTGACCTTGATGTAATTGTTTTTGGAGTGATTCTTTAACGGCTGCGACAGGAATTATCGCTTTAAAACGATAGGCTCGGATCCTGTGTTACGGGAGTGTCTCCTTTGCCGACCTTGCTGCGATTATTTGGATCTGTATACACGCGACACATACACAGCCGATTAACAACGGTTTCACGGTCGCGACCCTTTGTGAAGCCTTAACCGGCGTTTACCGCGGTTTACCCTGTAGATGGACAAATCGCAGCCTTCGCGGTGGATTACACGTTCTGTAGGCTGGTTTTGCTTTGCGGGCTTTGAAACTCAACGCTATTAATAATGCGGCGTCCATGAATAGGAGCAGTCTGCCGCGTCTGCCAACAGATGGCAGCCAAGTTCTAGCGGACCAATGTACAGGAAAATCTACGTGATTGCTGCTCGATCAATAATGACTGGGTCCGCTATATGCATTGAATTGGGCCGTAGTGACACCTATTGGTCAACTCGCTGACAGCTCCTACTGGATGAGTTTACCGTACATCAAATTACATAATATAAAATGACTGACTAAAAGGCATTGACTGAAATGTATGATATTGATATTGAATAATGATACACGGCCCACAGGAATCCTAGCGAATGAAAGAAATGTTGCTATGTAATGAGAATCGAATGAGAGAAAACCAATGCCCAGGAGGTATATCGGCAGACCAGAATCAGATAATGATATGATTAAAAGGCAAACTAAATTGCCGTAAAATCACGGAGAAAAATATCATACAAATGTTTCCCTCAGGTTCTATACCTTTTAATTCAGACTTTGGTTGTATTTGATTACTGTATAGCTGCCTAGCTAATTGGAGACAATTGCTTTCTTGGTACCCGTATATTTTTGGTCTATTCTCATTAATCAGTATGCACATGATATGGACAGTTTGAACTGTTGTATTAGAATGGTTCCATTCCTTGCCGCTCCACTCCGGCGGCACCACTGTCCGTTCCAGAATGGACAGCAGCGCCGCGGGAGTCGCGCAGCAAAGACGAGAATCAGTCTACTGTTGTACATGTATAAACGCATGAAAACTGAAGTCATGGCATTACTTGACAAGCATTTTTCCGATTGCCCTCAGATCCTGGAGAAAGAGATCGTATAAACATGGACCACGTGATATGATGACGTCGATCTGCACGGGCGTCATCTAAGTTTCCAGTAATGGGGAACCCGCACACTAACGTCACAACGTGGCGCTGCGAGCGATGTGACCGAAATCTCTTTTTTCTAACGTTATTTCCATTTATTTCTGGCGTGAAAATAAACAATTTGTGTTGGTCGCATGGCAGTAAAACTTACATCATCGTGTAGCAGATGAAATTTTCTTTTAAACTCATTCCTTTTTTTCTTAAAATTAAGAGACCCGATAGCGATAAGGACAACGTCATTTGTGCCATTCTTCCTGTAGAAAAATGTACAGGAATTTTTTCATGACGCAACGTCAACACCTAAAATGACGTCAATGACGTCGTTTCGGTACAATCGCTCGCAGCGCCGACCTGTCGGGATAAACCGCAGGGCGGGTTCCTCTATGAGTACACGCTAGGCCTCTACAGCTTGTCACTCCTATCGAAACTCATGTGAATGGCAACGTATTCGAACATCACAAGCACACATTTATTTTCATCCAATGACTTATGTTCAAGTTGCGCTAGGAATGTAATGCG
>NMRB01000357.1:380968-413613 GCA_002633025.1 Notospermus geniculatus | reverse complement strand
GCCTATATCCGCCATGTCCTCGGCCCATATCCCCCATTTCCCGATCGGCATTCTGTTTTTTGGTAGGCCCTAACGAAACTGTCATTCCTTTTGACATTTTGGCCACAAAAAGCAACTGTCCGAGGACATGGCGGGATGGGGATGGTGTCCGAGAATAGGACCGCCGTCACTGAAAAATCTATTCTCGGACACTTTTGGAAGTCAAATTGCGCGAGGCAGAGTGGATTAAAATACATCAAATAAATAGTTTCCGGTTCAGTTTACGTCACTTTCATCAATAAAACCTTACATTCGTTCCTTCATGTGGTATTGCGGGTCAAAATTGGCCGTGCATGTCTCTTATAGGCCTAGTGTGACATGCGACGCGTGGCGGAGACTCCAGAGTCTGCATGCAGACTCAACTGACAACTCTAGTTTAGTGGCCATTCAGGCTCAATTCTACCATAACGGTTAAATGTCGTGAAGTCAATGGATCATATTTGTATCCTGACCTACCGTCTGCTCCCATGGTGACGGGTCCTCTTGACTTGTTGTCAACACCCTGTTCTTCCACCTGTGGAGAGAGAAAAATGATGATCTATATCTATCACCCTGGCCCCGCTGCTGGCCAATGAGAATGGAGAATTTCGTGACCAATCACGAATACACTGCACTCGGCCTACCGGTACATGTATGAAGTCAACTTTGAGTGAAATTCGAGGGGAAGAGCAACAGGGACATGAACAGCACACCAGACCTGACTACTCACTCTCTGGTCTCTAAGGTGCTGCTCCAGGTCGGAATTTTCTGGTGTGGGTTGGCTCACAATGGGCAATTCACCATTGTTGGTTTCTCTACGACTGATGCTGAGACTAGACACAAAGGACTGTCAATAGTTTTCTTTGGTTGAGTTGCACATAGAGGACCAACTCCCACCTATAGTCCAACTGCCCATAGTTTTCTTTGGTCGAGTACCCATAGAGAGCCAACTCCTGTAAGAATCTCTCATGTTGAGTAGCACCTTTAGTCACACCTCTCCACAGGAACCAGCAATTCTGTCCCCAGCCCAGCAACGAATCCCCAACAGACAAGACAAAGACTCATGTCTACTCACTGCTTTATAAATGGTGGATGTAGCTCCTAGAAGGTTCTCCAGTTTCTTCAGAGGAGAATACGCCTTCTGCATCTTCTCCAGATAGTGTTTGATCTCCTCTAACGTGGTCCCTTTTGGAGGTATGAGGCCAGGCTGAAAGAACGAGAGGACCTTGAATGAGGAGCTTGGAAGAGGTGACCAGAGAGAAACAAGGAGAGAACTGTCGTCTTCAGAACTGGAATACTTGGGTTTCCTCAAACACTTGCGATCCAATGGCTCAGTCTATTACAGTTCACTCAGAATGTCTCTCTACTTACCCTGACACCAATTTCAACTGGTGATTTGGTACGAGCTAGCTTGATGCTTGTCGAAAGCAGCTCAAGATTTCCATTCCTGCAAGGAGAATCAACATTGACCCTACATTTTGTACTACCGGTACTTCATCATGTCAATAATTTGTGGAATAAACCAAGAGAATAACAGTGGGGTCAATGGCCAGATGTCAAATGATGGCAAGAATGGACACAGGTTGTACAGAATTATGATACCCAGATGCTTCGATGTTCCCTGGGCCATGAAGCACCGATCAGTGTATGGCTTCAGCATGCACAGCACAAGGTCCTGGTGTTGGTGTGATTGCAGCCAATAGTTCCCAACAACTTACTTTGTATGAAGTCTGACAAACAAGGCATAGATGTGTTGTTTCAATGGTTTGATGACACATTTATGTAGCGCCCCCTCCACGATGGCATCGATGTTTAGGAACTCATCCTCGTGCAGCTGAAACAAGTAATACATCAGCGAATCAGAAACCTCATCTTATCCAAGGATTTGATTGGCCCATAAGACCAACTGCAAGGAAGCCTAAAGGCTGGTGTCCACATGTGCGTACTACACTGCGTGATGCGTTAAATCTTCTGTTATTTTCCGCCGCTCTGCTTCCAAATAATGGGCGAAGCGTCATAACGCAGCATAGTACGCACAAGTGGACACCGGCCTTTATACTCTCACTGCTGCCTGAGCGCTATTCCGGTAGTTGCCAATATGGTTGGCAAGATCTTGCAGCAGCCATGATACCACGTGCAGTGCACTTTAACCTGACTGACCGACCAATCAGAAGTTGCAGGTTGCATCAGCTTTCTTCCACAGTTTTACTGCTTGGTGTAAAGTAAGGATGATTGATGCACTATTCAGTCCAGAGTAACCACCGACTGAGTCTGATCGTAACCACCGACCTTGTTTCTTTCCTTCTCAATGATATCCTGTAGCTGCCCCTCGCCATGTTTGGTCAAATAGTTCTTGATCCCAGACATAAACTGACGAACCTGGTAAGAGAAACAACATTTGGAGTTGATGTAGTTTCCTACAATGGAATACTTTACTGCCTTTAGAGGCTACACCAGTTAGCAGTCCCAGAACGTCATGGAATTTGACATAACAGAGAACAAATGCACGCAACTACGTCTCCCATAATCACGTAGAGGCCATGGCTTAGGTCTGCGACGTCAAATTTTGTGATGTTCTAGGACAGCTAACAGGAGGCCTCTAACGGCAGGAAAGTTTCCCACTGACTGCTATCTTGGGGTTCCATGGGAACCATGTTTCAGTTGAAATGTACCCAAGGGAGACCAAGAAGAAGGCCAGAGATGAAACAGACACTGTTGAATCCAAACAGTTTCACAACAGGGGACCTATATTCCACATTGACAGAAGAGGCATCATGGAAAAGTATACCTAGGCCCATATTCTAGAAGCCTCCTTCAGCTTATGTATTCTACCCTGCAAACAATAGCTAAAGGTAAACTTAGAGGTAAGGAAGCTTCTAGAATACGACCCATAGTGTTAGTTGTCAATATGTCTGCCAGCAATAACCCAGCTAGTCATGTGAGTGGAATGTTTAACTTACATTTCTTGTGACCACGTTTGGGTTCATTTCAGCACTCTCAATGGTGCACTGGATGAAGTTCTCTATTGTACAACCGAATGTAGTCGTTTGGTCGAGGGCAAGTCTGAAAGGTAAAGTTACATCTCCATTTCAGAGTCGCAGTTGGTTTCAGCCCTCAAGCTGACTGGACCACGAAAGCATTCTAAACGACATACACAACCAGAAGATCTTATTTCCCTGGAGGCTGCTTTAGAAGTCTGTCATTCTCACCTTGAAATCGCATCCCTTATCCTGAGTCCCGGGTCCTTCTCCCTGTTTCTGAGGCTGTGATTCCTCCAACCACCTAAAAACGGCATAATCCTATTCCTAAAACTCTCACTAACATCTGACTTATCATCAGGAGGACCTTGTTGCTGTGGGGACTGAGAATTCAAACACGTATCCTCCTCAGCTTCTACCGCGAAAGATGGTCGTCTTTCATCGAAAGAGAGATTGACCCATGAATTCGAGACACCATCGACATCTTCGTGGACGTTAGGGTAAACTATATCTATACCACAGGAGTTTCGAACTTGTCTTACGATGGCGGGTGTATGGCACTCTTGGTTTGGAGTGGCAGCACTCCTTGAGGCTGTGTTCAAAGCCTGCTGTGACCCAGCTCCGGGGGTTGGCTCATGGACGCTGGATCTAATGGGAGATGCCGGGACAGCGGGCAGACTTGGGGGATTATTAACCTGCGGTGTCGGAGGTTCTGATATCTCGGCCGCCTGATACGTCCAGCTGTCTGCGACAGAACCAGCACCAGTTTTACGTGAGAATGCAGGGCTGAACGCCACATCGCTCATACTCCCCGACTTTTTAATCCATTCCTGCACGGCCTGCGTCACTTCCGACGGTAGATTACGGTCCACGTCATCAGTCAGCAGGTTCTCCCACACCGTACTATCCCACGGTTTACAGAAGACTGTCCCGACACTCTCCCCTGGTGATTGAAGTTCATCAATACAATGGAGGTTATCATACGCTGACAATCGCTGTAAATTCTCCATCGTCAATGGGCACACAGGCTTAATCGCCAGGCCTGGGGAGCAGGCACGGATTAAATCCTCCACAGTTGATGTTTCCGAAAAAGATGTACGATTGGATATGATAGACAACGTGGAATCATCGTCATCTACACAGTCTCGGACGTTCTTACCAACATTTTTTGAAACAGTATTGTGTGTCTCAACATCTTTACTGCTGAGGTTTGTCATCGAAAATGATTTGAAACTCGACACGTCTGACTGCGAGCACTCCTCATTGACTGACGACTGACATCCAAATAACGAACAAGGCCGCCCAAGAGAAGACCTACTCCCTTCTTCCAAACTTTCCAAAGATTTTCCTCCCTTTATCAAGGACCTTCTCGACCCCCAAGGACTCCTGTCCTTCACAATTTCACCCAATGGAGGTGGGAGCTCTTCCAAAACAACTGGTGCAGTTTTCGGCTTCTTCAACGAAAAAGACTTTTTCTCCTTTTTGCCATTCGGAGCTGAAGGTTTCTCAACTTTCAGCGATAACGGCCGCCCCAGGATTCTCCGTCTTGGCTTCTCTTTCTTCGGCGTCTCCGATGAACTTGTTTCTTCACCATTCTCTGGTACGTCTTTAATCGACTCCAACCTTTCCAACTTCACTTTGCTGGACTCCGAGGAGCCACTGACCACTGGAGGTGTGGTTGGTAAACCACTATGCGATGCCGCTTTCGTCATGGCGACTTCTTCCTTAGCAACCGGGAAAGGTCTTGGTTTTTCACTGCGCACGCCAAGACTAGGTGGTGATGACAACCTCTGCCTTCCGCCATTCTGAACAACGCTAACATCACCAGTGCGATGTAACCTGACATGCTGATTGGATGAATTTATGAACTCTAATGAGCCATTTTTCGTCATATGTCCACGTGCCCCTGAACTCAAGACCCCATGGTCTATACTGTTTGATCTCCGGTCCAGTTTCTGACCAATAGGTGGCCTGCTCAGCGGTGGCGACACCGTTATTGCTTGCTTCCCTTCATCTCCCTTCTTCCCCTTCCCAGACACCAATTTTTTCAATGGAAAAGTCGGAGCAGACTTCCGCCGACGTACCCACCCAACACGTGGAGGGAGGGCGGGCTTCGACTCAGAGGCGGTGCTTGCCTTCCCCTCTTTCTTACTCTCAGCAGACTTGACCTCAGATTGACCCTTGGTACGATACTCCTGTAACAACTGTCCACGTTCATCGTGCATGCTTAAGGCCTTATTGCTTCTTCCAGGAGTTTTTGGACTAGGAGGTCCACTCATCTTGGCCGGACGTCTGTTAGGACTTGGTGGACCCTTGCTAGGACTCACTGGTACCCTCATATCAGGGGTTATGGCGTCTACAGGCTCCACATAAGGAGGGCTGGAGTGCTTCCTCAGCCTGGCCTCAACATCCTGAACCGGTTGGTTGGCAGCAGTAAGATTGAGTGGAGGAGGGTGCGGTTTTTGCGGTTGGACCGGGGACGAAACCGGTTGGTTCAACTGAAGTTTGACTTCCGAGACGTGAACACCTGGAACCCGTTCCTGCCGTCCCCCAACTTCACGTGTCAGAGTGCTCGTGTACGAGATATCCTTTGTGTCAAACACAGGGATAATATCCAACTTATCTGGTCGTTTCGTAACCTGCGAGACGTCTGGAAGTTCGAACGTATAGTTCACTTGTGTGATCTTCTCCTCTGTACTGGTGTTGGAGTTCATCGTGCTCCTGTCCAGCGATGTATCCATGTATCCTGGATTCATAATCCCCTTCTGCGACACAGTTTTAGTGTTATCTCTCACATTTAAGCTTTCCACACTCATTTGTTTTCTCAAGTTCCCAAAACCTGGGTTCAGGAATCCAACATGGCCTGTGTTATTCACAATACGAGGTGATTTGGTCTCATTATTGTAGATGTTTAAACTTCCTGTACTCAAAGACAACGCACGTGTCAACGCGTTCAGATTGTTACGGAACTCCTCCTGCGCCCTCGCCAACTCAACGTTATTATTCATCCTAGTTGCTGTATTTTTTATCTCCTCACTATTGAAGTTCGTATCCTTCGAATCCTTATCCGGGGTAGGGGTCCAGACATCCTCGTAATCGCTCGAACGATCCCGAAAGTTGCCCTTGCAGTACGGGGCTCGCGGCCGAGAATTCGTTTTACTATCCTCCTCATCTGACGTGTCAACGTCTCCGTTAAACCTCTCCTCGTTGTCTGTGTCATCACTCGAGATGTCAGATTCACCACCGCTGTCAATCACAAAGTCGTTGGCATAGAAACGACCTTCAGAGGTCTCACGGGCACCAGTACCAGCAGACGTAGCAGTTGGAATAAATGATCTGCCATCCTGACAACTATTCTCTTGGAATTCATTCGTATTCACCGAATATAGTTCAGATTTTTGATTATACATGTTGTGGGATGATGCTTGAACCTTACTCATCGAGCCATCTGATTGGTTGGATGGATGAGAACTTGAAGAATTCTGGGAACTCGTTGTGCCGGTACCAGAACCATCGGTAGGTTTCAAATGTGACATGAAGCATTCGGACTGGGAGACTTGGTACATCGTCCTTGATAAATCGCTCGTGTTGAAGTTTGACGAGGGACTGCACAGAATGTCTTTTGTTATTTTCTTATGAGAGAGGTTACTGATCGTGATCGGCGAGCTGATGCTGTGGATAGTGGGACAAGGTTGATATGGCTGGATGTTGACGATAGGACTCGTGACGGTGGTGTGCCGCGGCTTCGGCCACTCGATCAGTGGTGAGGCCCAGAAATCTGAAAACATACGAAACAAATGTTGCGCATCAGACATGAAAGCTGTGGTCTTTGTGTCAAACTTCCTCACCCCCCCCCCCAAAAAAAAATTTACATAACCAATTCAAACCCTCAAAAACTTGTGTCATTTACTCTTTCATGCTTTTATCAGTCCATCTCGTTTCACGGCAGGTTGAAACAATGGACTAGGGGACCACAATTTGAACTTGGATGGCAACCTTTGACAACATACCTTTGCCCAGGAGTGCAAAAGATTGGAGTTCTTGCGATGATTTAGCTTTGAGTATAGCAGATGGTAGCTTCAGTTGGCAGGGAAGCTCATCGCTGGAAGAACAACACAACATCGTGAGAAAGAAAGGCTCCCACAGCTTCATATTCAGCATAAGTGGTTTATGAGTTCCTTGAATCACCAACAGATGGAAGCACTGTCCACGTCCCTGGGATCTGACCTGGCAGCTCCCAGAACAGGTTCCATGCAGCCCAAACCAGACCATTCTGCTCACCCGTTACTACCACTGACCCACATGATCTAAACCCACTGACAGCTCTCACTCCAGGAGCATGTGCTTCAGTCAGAAAGACAAGTCTAGAGTACTTACAGTTTTTCACAGTAGTGTGCTATCAGCATTGGCATTGCCGGGAACATGTGTAATGAGCCTTCGATTTTTAATCCATTCCCTGTAAACTCGATCAGGTAGTGATCGAAACCTCCAGGTTTGGCTGCGAAACAGAACGACAGCGCCATCGTATCCATCCGACTCGACTGCCGCACAATGAAAACCTGAAAACAGAGAATTATCAGCTATGAGAACCTCCACTGTTAAACAGTTCTCTTTTATTGTGAGGTGTTAGGATAACAGGTGAATTTCAGTCCCAAGACAGGTTTTGAGTCAGTTCCATTATCTTTGGAATCAAAACCAGTTAAAATGTTTGTGGCCAAAAGTCCTCGCCGTAATGCCCAGGGATGGAAAGTACCATGGTAATGAAATGTCTGGGGGGGACATGTCCAAACCAGTCCAGAAACGTTCATGGCCAAAAAGTCCTTGACGTAATGCCCAGGGATGGAAAGTCAACAGTGATTAAATGTCCCGGGACGACATGTCCTCAGGGACGAAATGTTCTAGGGGTCGAAATGTCCTAGGACAAGAAGACCTTGGAGATGAAATGCCGAGGGGCGAAAAGTCCGAGGGGTTCAAATGCCAGGGGAGAAAATCTCCGGGGAAAAGTCCGGCCAGGGACAAAATGTCCTTCAACCCTACCTACCCCATCGTCTTTTCCATCCAGAAGATTCACAGCCCCCGCCCTGTCGACCATGGGTAGGTACCACACCGGGTGGGTCTTGATGAGGCGTTCCACCATCGGGATGTGCCGGGACTTGTCGCTGTCATTTCGAGGCGGCTCCATTGCTGTGCCTACATCGTTGGTTCTTGTTGTCTGGGCGGGAAGATGAAGGCCCTGGGAGACAAAACAGAGAGATTCACCACTTTGCCACAGAAACTTGTGTACCGGTACCTAAACACACTGGTGTCGCACTACATGACGTCATAATGACATCATGGTGGTGCAAGTGTCATTATGATGTCATGTAGTGCGACACCAGTCATTTAGGTACACAAGGCCATGGTTGTGAGTGTCAGGAAGTCAATGCCCCAAATTCTGGCGTACGGTTGAGTCAAACTTTTGGAAACTTGGCAAGATTTGGAAGAGTAAATCAACTGAAAACCTGAATATGAGCAACAATCAGATCAAAACAAAGAATCAAGGTTCATCTGCACAAGACAGACGGAGTAGGCAAGGCCTCATTCCAGAGTAGAAACTTTTGCCAACAACCTACTGAAGAAAATGGGGAGAAATTCCACGTCGATCACGGCACATTATTCCTCTCAGAATCGAAAAGAGCAGAACCTGGAGTTAGGTAGGCAAGGTTCCTGATCAAACTGCTGCTCCAGATCCAATCCAGCACTAATATAGCTGCTCAATTAGTTATAAGGAATGGATGGAGGTTGTCTGTAATGAGGCCTAAGGTGCGTTCATCCAGACATCTACTATTCCTAATTAAAGACCAAAAGAAAGATGGGTGCTTGCCAAGGAAGAGTGTTTGTGTATACAGGCATCACACTTGGCAGGAATTAGCCGAGATGTGTGAAAAAATTTGCTGAGTAAACTTAGGAAGAATCAGAAGGCTGTATGTACGACCAATTACATAGATTTAAAGGGACTATAGAGGCTTTGCAATGACATCATCTTGCGGCTATTCTGGAGGACACAGGGTGCAGAGGTGTGAGCCAACCCTGACGTGACTTGCGTGAAGTGTGCCAGGCCATTGTTTGACCTAACGTCATTGGAGCATGCACGGCTCATTTCGCTGCGCCTCTGCAGCATGTGTCCTCCAGCATGGTGGCTTGTGACGTCATATGCAAAGCATAGGCTTCTTGACTCAACGGGCCTATTGGCTGATAAGTCACAGCAGCTGAATCTATCCAACAACAGCTTGGATGGGAATGAGCAATGGGGCTGAGAGTTGGCAAATCTTCAGATTTTTCTTTATTCAGTAACTCATTATCTCAGCCTTATATCAGCACCAATTAACCTGACTGACATATCAGGCCTAGTAATTGTCTGATCAATGAATCAAACTCTGCATACTGAGTGACCCAACAACATCGGCAGACAGCGTTATGTTAATTGGAAAGATAGCGTGTTATTTTCCTGAAATAACTCGACATTTTTGCAACACAAAATGAAGTCTGAATGATACGCTGGCAATGTTCTGTTGCAGCAAACCTGAGTGTCCGCCGGGTTTGAACTTCAACCATGCAATGTTAAAAAGTGGCGCAGTGAAGTAATGGTCATGGTATCAAGCTCACTGTCAAAAGGTGTCGCTCCACGTGAGAGTTTTCTCACACAAGTCGGCTCTCTCGGGCACCTCAGCGGTAGAAAACTACGGGCAGGCGTTTCCTGTCATTATGCAGATGTCATGTTACACCTATGACTGCCTGCGCCACGTCCGAACAGACGGCATCAAGCGTAGAAATCATGATCAGGTCACAAAAGTGAAATGTGTGCACTCATCGTTGAACAGGTGGCATCTGCGCGTAGGGAATCGTATCTCGGGGTCAGAAAAGGGACCAACCCTTTGAGGAGTAAAACTCACCTTGTCTTCATCGTCCAACCCAAACACGTCGAGATGTGCTGAGAGGACGGACGCCTTCCTGATCGATTGAGCATCCTGCGTCATATTGTCATCCTCTGCTCCCGCCACGTACCGATCTAGGACAGCCGATCTGAAGGGGCAAAAAATATTTGTCATTAACTTCACCAGCACTGGTTGATGTGAACATGGCCGTTGCTTTTATTTGTGATACTGATTGGTCTAGACACTCCTGGGACAAACCAGGACTGAACTGCTCCACTGATTGGATGAGAAGGAGGCTGTTTGTTTCAAAGATGGACTTCGAACCCTGCAAAACTTTGAAACTCGATGTCTAATTATAGTTGGATGGGTTTTTCAGACCTGGCATGCCTGGCATATGTGATGTTTACGTGTGATGTACCCCTGAATTAAGATTTATTCGCTGGCCTTGGAGTTCTTATCTTAGTTTGTTTAGGAAGGCAAGTTAGGGATCATAAATTAAAGGCAAGACCATCAAGACGGGTCTAGAAGGTAAAAGGGTATTAGTGCCAGGGTCGAAAGGCCTAGCCTAACAGACCTGAACCAATAATAAACCACAGAAACATTCACATGGGATATATAGGCATTAATTACTTAAAGGCATATGTCTTTGAAGTGAGTCAGTCGTGGAGAAAACTACGGCGGATTTTCGTGTGCCGCCACTTGAGATATGATTTGAATAGTCAGCGCACCCCGGGACCGAATAATTATCCCCCTCAGCCTAGCCAGGACAGAACAATTATCTCATGCCCATCAGGCCACAACAGAAAAGTATGTAACTTTAGGGTTCATAAGCAAACTTGGCCTCATAATTATAAGGTGACTGGTCTAACAACAGTCTGATAAACTACGCCAGTATTTTCATTATTTTCTCTAACATTATGTCCCTGTCTGGTATTTGCAACCTATTTTCCTATATTTTATAACATATTGCAATAAAATTACCTGTTGAATCAGACCATAATATGCAGTAGAGGAGAGATTGTTAACCACATGAAAGCGTACAGGTTATATTTCCGCTTTCCAGTGCCAAAGGTTTACATCAGAGGTGATGTTATGATGCCGTTTTACTGGGAAAATCCATCAAAAAATATGTCATTATCATGTTTACCGGGCTGCGACACTCTACGCCATAATGCAAAAATATGGTTGACATTGAAGTGGTTAATTTAGGGATCAAATAAAAGATCCAGCGCCACATTCCAAGACTTCATTTGGATACGACGTAACATTTAGTGCATTGACTGTCTCAAACTACATCTTCCAGCCCCGTTATGAACTTATGAAGAGCCCCATCTTTTGTCTGTTTTTTTAAGTGAAATAGGAAGGAGTTTATTAGTTCATTTGTAAATATTTGTTTGGGAACTTCAATTTTCAAAAGTTTAGAGTCAGACAGACCTACTTCAGAAGGCAATATCAAAGTTATATGCTGGCGTAGAAGTTTCCGAGGCAGATTTCTGGTGTCAAAGGAGTAGTTTTGAGGGATGTACTGGTCGGAACCCGCAAAACTATCACCACTGGGGGGCGCTGTGAGGGGTTGTACCGTTTCTTCGTCATTTCGTCCATGTTGCACTGCATCAAGGATGTCGTGATGCAGAATTTTGCTCTATTTTTTACATCGATCAATATGGCTCAAATTTACAGTACAGGTCACAATTGACATCCCAACGGCTTCGCGTAAGTTACTTGTAAGTTACTCGTAACTCACGGCTTTGGTTTCGCGTAACTTACCGCGTAATTCGCCAAAATCGCGTAACTCGCCTCGTAAATCACTGCGTAGCTAGCGAAATTCGCGTAACTCACCTCGTAAGTTGCGCGTAACATAGCTCGTGAGTTGTTGCGTAAGTTACGAGTGACTTACGAGTAACTTACGCGAATTTAGGGATGTCAATTGTGACCTGTACTGTAGTATACCAAAGTCTTTACCCAGAGCTGTGTCACACGACTCAACAGTGGGCACATTTTAGTTAGACCCGGTATGCCAGATGACATTTACACTTGTGCCTCATTAGAGATAGCATGTTACATTACACCAACACAGCAGATGAGAAAATCTCATCCATTGTTGCCAACAATAGATGAATTCCAATCCACACAAAGATCAGAGGTCACGGGGTCGTATCAGGATGAGCAGATACAAAGAAAGAAGATGTTCTTTTCAAAGTGTCATCCATAATTAGCTGGTTCCTGAAAAGTCATTCTCGGTGGTGGTAGAGTCATCACTGGACACGGAAGTCAGAGCATTCAATGGTTAACACATTCACTCCACAGCAAATTACGTGTATATCATGTGATAGAGAGGGTGACCCACTCTGAAGGTTCCTCCTGGTGCTTTAGTTTCCTCCTACTATTGGTCACCCACTTTTATCTACAGTACAGGTCACAATTGACATCCCTAAATTCGCGCAAGTTACGCGTAAGTCTCTCGTAACTTACGCAACAACTCACGAGCTATGTTACGCGCAACTATCGAGGTGAGTTACGTGGTGAGTTACGCGAATTTCGCTAGCTACGCAGTGATTTACGAGGCCAGTTGTGCGATTTTGGCGAGTTACGCGGTGAGTTACGCGAAACCAAAGCCGTGAGTTACTCGTAAGGTAGGCGTAACATACGAGTAACTTACGCGAAGCCGTAGGGATGTCAATTGTGACCTGTACTGTATAGAGCTAATAATGCTGTAACTTGGCTCTCAGCAATCTTACCTGCGGTCATTCTGGGACGAGCTAATACTCTGACCTCCCTGGCTACCGAATGGATGGTTCTTATGAAGGTCATTCAGCAGGAAGTCAAGGTCGTCAGAAATACTGTTCAGCAACTGAAAATACAAAGGGTTAACTTGGAATCAGCAAAAATTCATAAGGCTCGTTTACATTTTTGGTAATTTGAAAGCAAATCAATAGACTGCCGCTAACGAAGAGTCAGACTTCGGAAGGTGTACATGTAGTTGGGAACTGGGGCATTGATTGGAAACTCATTGTGGAATCGGTCGAATGGTTTCCAGGAGAGGATGGCTTCTGCCTGGTTGGTGTTCCAACCAGAGCTGCAGACGTTACGGGTGCCGATCATTCAACACCCATCCTCACATCCTGACTAATCCATCCTGAACCATCAGGGTCGACATAAACGCTCCATCTCTTGAAGGGAGCAGTAGGAACTGTAAATGGTACGAGTTTCTAAGGTTGGCTAACCCCAGTAATATAAACTGACAAAGCTGACAGCACTACAAGATGAAATCTCCAACTTTTGCAGTTGTTCCTACAACTGCCTGTGAGCCCTGTCGCAGACATAAAACTTGCAAAAAAGAGGTTTTACTGGACAGATATGGCGGACAGAGACGACCACACAGAGATTTCTGTACATGCGCCACCAGTTTTGGCACCCTGCAGTCAGCTGTCGCGAGACTCGTTTTACCAGAGTTTTCTTAAAAGATGACAAAATAAAACAGCAGAAAAAAACTCCTAGCACTAATTTTGGAACCAACATTTCCCCTTTTGACATCATAAAAGGAATTCAAGAACTGCAGTCAACTGTGACATGTTCTTTGTGTGCACGGCCATTTGAACGCATCTACATCAGCTTTTTGATTGAACACCCAATGCCACATTATAGGAAGGGTGTATAACAACAGAATACAACTGTCTAAACCCTTTAATCTTTGGTCAAAATCATTACGATTATGTCTGACTTAAAGTGGTATTTATGTCCAAATTGGTGACAGATTAGAAGGTATTATGACAAAGTTTTCACAATGATTTTACCAGGAATTCATGGTGTGGAATGTTGGTCATTTCCGGCAGCAGTTGACACGTTGGCTGGCTGGTCACCGGTTGTTTTGTGACCCTTGCTTTGTTTGTCTACGCTGGTTTGTCACAAGTCTGGGTCACAGGATCTGAGGTGTGAGAAGTCACGATATGCTGAAGGGATGAATGTTGTCCACTCCCAATCCTAACCCCTAGGCCCCTATCCCACAACCCTTGATACCTGGCCTCCTCCCAAACCCCTAAAGCTCCTAATCCTAACCCTAACCCTAACCCCTACCATGCGTACAGGAGCCGTTACCCTGGATATGGGTACCCTGTAGACAACATTTACACCTTTCGCTCAAGATATACACAAGAACAACAGCACTTGTGTATTTTAAGGGGTCCAGGAGACATATTGAGTGGCCCCAGCAATGGAACCAGAACATCACCAGATTTGTCAGATAATTATTTCTATCCTTTATATTGCTATGCTTATAGCTTGAATATGCATATTTATATCCTTGTCTGCAGTTAAAATACAATGACCACATTGATGTTGAGTAGAAAGGTGTCGCACCTTGTTCCCACAGAGTGCAACGAATATTCATTCAATATTCTTTCGAAAATTTGATGGTCATTTTATAATCTTGCTGGAACCTGCTAAATTTCATAGCCACATGAAGTTAATGAGGCTTGTAGGTGTCACTGGGTGCCGTCTGTCAGAGGCCACAGGGACTTTTGATGTGGTCGACCATGTCAGCAGGAAGCAGTGGCTGAATGCTCTCACTGTGTCAGAACTCGCAGGGCCCCTGTTTGTAAGGTGGCGCCATTTATTCGTACGATTCTATAATCGAATCTGTGTTGGATTTTTCATAGGGTCGTGATGCTGGGTTAACGGCAGATGTACAGGAGTTGCCCAATTTATGACCTTCATCCAATGACACAACGTCATGCAATAGTAAAAGGGCTGACTGGTGGTCAAAATAGCAGAGTGTGGGCCCAATTTCTGATGGCAGGCATTGAAACAGCTGCCAATCAGCCTTGTAAATCAACAACAGATGGTTGACGCGCATCCTTCCACAGCAGGGGTTTTTCCATCGCAGAGCGATACCAAAACCCTGTTGCAGGAGGAAGAATGACTCCATGAATCTTTGACACAAATCCTTCCAGGATTTCCCAGAAAGTGTTACGTTGGATGACTTTCTCATTATACCTAATTTTAATTATGGTGATTTGTTGTCATAAACAGCCACATGTGGTTTGGTAATTCAGGAGAATAGGAGCAGTCAGTCACGCTTATTGCCAACAGACAGCAAAGTTCTAGCTGATCAACATGTATTTTAATTCTCCTGATTGGTGCTCGAACAGCCATGAATTGGGGTAACCTCAAAACATTGAAACGACCCAAATTGAAACGACCCAAAATGAAACCAGCCAAAACATGCAAAATATCGCATTATAGTGATTGTTCAGGTGGAATGTGACCCACTGACTCCGACTTCACACTCAAAGAAATTAAAGCAACTTTTGCAGCCGAATCTGGTCCCTATGTTTACGTGAAATTTTTGACTTGACAGTTGCTTCATGTGCTTGAAGTTGGTGATCCAGCCCAGGTGTAATGTATGAGAATGCCTCCCGTATGACAATGCCCGCTTTATTGTTCGGCGGACACTAAAATACAGAAAGACATGTTGATCAGTGCCTCACCCATTGTCAGGTCGCGGCTTATTCTGTCAATCTTTTGTTGGGAGGCACTGGCAAACGGGGGCAGTGAAAAACATTACATTTGAAAACTGGCTTAAAATAGGGGTAAGTATTGCCACAACTTGCCTATACCATTTGGTACCCGTCAGCACTGTCACTTTGATATTAATTATCTCAAAAGTGAAGTTATCACCCCTTTTTTTTAATGCAATTTGCTGTATAGGCCTGCCCCCAATCTGCAATGCAAAACAAATTACCCTATGTATCACCATCGTGTGATACCCCTTGAGATCGTGAGATGGCCCCTTACTGATATGGCCTAGTTAGAGGCTGCTGTTCATCACAGAGTGTTGACTTTTGTCAGCACCTCTATTTATTGCCTGTATATGAGACTTGGACTAATTAATATTCTTACTTTCCGAGATTTCCCCAAAGTTGACGACCTCTGTTTAATATACCTTTGGACAGTTTCAATATTCTGGCTGGTTTCAATTTGGGTCGTTTCAATGTGGGTCGTTCCAATGTTTTGAGGTTACCATGAAGGGGTCTGCTGGGCATTGAATTGGACGTATTGGTCAACTGATTCTCCAGCAAAGGGTTCCGTTCTAGGACTGCTAACAGGTGGTCTCCAACGGCAGGAAAGTTGTCCATTGAGAAATCATGAGTTTTTATCATGAGGGGTTGGATATATTTTTTCTTACATATGGAGGGCTTCTCATTCCACCCAAAAGTACAATCTGAATGTCACGGTCAACTTGATATTTTGTGACCTGACTCACTGACCACCATGACCTCTGTCCAATCCCCAAATACCTCCACATTAAAGTGTCAACAATGGCACTTTGAGTATCAACAAATCCATACAGTATCAGCTAATGTTTACTTTTGCTATTGATAAGGCAACATTTGCATTGTCAAATATGACAGGTATTTAGCGAGTCATTCCTAATGTTCGAATGACAAACTGAACCTGTCAAGCGTCAAGCCTGAAAAGATGGCAGTCCAACAATTGGCCATGTGACCTGTAGTGATTCCCCATTCTGTTCACTAAACAATGACATAATCCCCGGAATGGTTTAAGTACATGTATAGTAAAATTGATGGATTCATGAAATTCCCATCCTCCAAGACTGCCACAGACAATGAAAGGCCAACTGGTGCCTTTTTTTCTTGGTCCTATCCTCTCCCAAACGAGTCCGAATCTTGGCACCCTGTAGTATGAAAACACTTTTTATTGATATCAATACTGATAACATGAAAATTGAGTTGTAACTTTTTTACTGCCACAAAAATAACACGGCTGTCTACTGATGAAGAAGTCACGGAGATAATTATGACTGAGTCGTTCCCATTTCTAGGAAACACCGCCCCCACAAGGGGGAAATAGGTCAGAACGGTGAGGAGCACATGAAAACGGGAGAATCGGAATGTACTGTTAGTAATGTATTCTCGAGTGAGACATCAAAATTGTCATGTCCTCAAACATGGGCTAGTCCGGCCCGCACTAAAGGTACATGTTGACCTGCATTGTTTGTAAGGGTGTGAATTCTGCTGGTCAAACCTAAAATCTTTTGACTGAGTATACTGAGAAAGTGAAATGTATGACATTCTTTACTTCAAACTCTGACTGTCCAGAGGACTATGGGCTTGTCCGGCCCGGACTAAGGTACATTGACCTGTATTAGAAAGTTGGTCAGGGTGTGGCATATGGCTGGTCAAACCTACCGTAATCGTTTTGGCTGAGTAATGAGAATCAATGAAATGTATTATGACATTCTAGATACTTCAAACTCTATCTACAGGACTACTACTTTTAGGCCTGTTTTATGAAGAAGGAGCCATATCATGGTTGATGTCCTCTTCAAGGCTACAGTGATGTGGACGTCTCTCTGAACCAGGCAGTGGTCTAGGAAATGGGGGGGGGGGGGGTGTTAGGCAACTTTGTGTCACTGTTTGTTGGTCAATGGGCATCCTAGCTACGATAGAGGGCAGCACACCGAAACTCGGTCCTATACAATGGACGCTATACAATGGACGACTTTTGTGTGGGAAATTGATCAGGACCGAGTTGCCAGTTTCATTTCAATAGATTTAACCACTGGTGACAACTATTGAGCCAGTGAGCTAGGGTCCTCATTGACCAGCAAGGGCGATTCAGCCACTTCACGCTCTACAAGCAATAAACTCCTGGAATGCCTGGTTTCCTTAGAATATATTTCACACATAGAAAGGAGGAAATGCACATTACCGTGGTTAATTAATCACATTATTTCAATAAAGACTAGAGTTCTTGATTAGCCAGGGTTGTTTTCTCAGAACAGAAGTCTGGGACAATACACCGGTCTGATTTCCTACCAGCACTGAACAAGTCATTAAGATATCAATTAAACTTCAGGTGGTGAATGAGCATCCAAGAACTGAAGCTTTTGTGGAGAAATCTCTTGAGACAATATTTGACAAGTATGTTTTTGACAGATCAAGTGTTGTGATTGTTTAGGACCAATATAGGCCTGTAGTAAAGTATGGCATGGTTTGAAGGATTAATGAAACAAAAAGAGAGATTACTTTAAACAAATAAGGCAGGGAATTTGAACTATGTAGAAGTACTGGTGGCTGAGGATCTGTGTGGACAGTAGACTGGGACACACTTGTGGTAGGGACCTCTCCTGTCACTGCTGGCCTGACGCAGTTTGCCACTGGAACACCCTGGGAGGGGTTGAAGAACATGGCACCATGGTGAGGTGCGGATCCAAGGGGGCACACCCGGCACACGCCCCGTTTTGGCCAAATCTGTAAAATCCGACCGTGGAATTCTGAAATTTGGAGCAAATCATTGAAATTCACCGCAGATTTCAATGTTTCTAGCACAGTGCGCCCCCTCTTCTCCCAAATCGTGGATCCGCCCCTGGTGGTGAGCCATAAATTTTGCTAAGTATAAATCACATCAGCCATATTGGCCTCATGGACTAGTGGCTGTTAGCTTATCAAGATGGTGTTGGTGCCGTGGGTCCTACATCAGCTTTAGTCCAGTCTCTCGTTTATCTTTCCTCACACCCAACATTGATAAGTTCATTGAGAGGGCAGGGACACCCACTTCACGGGCAAAATGTCACTGTTTTATCATAAAACCACTTGATTTCCGTATCTCATAATACAAGAGATAATCAGTTCGTGTTTTTGTGAATTTTCCACACTACGCCCAATCTTCACTGTGTTGTACCTGACAGAATTTTACTTGCCAAAGGCCCGGGGGGGTCACTCCCTTGCTCAACATAACCCCATGTGCGTTCCTAAAAAAGCGGGAATAGGGGGTGATTTCGCCGATTTTCGGCGGGCCCGCGCGATCACAGAGAGGCCCCTTATTTCCCTATCATTCACGCAATAAGCCTATGGGCCAGCATATTTTTCCCACACAAGGCCCATCCTGAATTATAACTTTTCCCCTGCCCGCAACAAAAGGCAGTGTTCCGTCGGCAACAGCAGCGGGAGGTGGCTGACAGAGCGGGAAAGGCAGCGGGACTTGGCGCGCTGACTGTGTTCATCGTACGGGAGGGGGCGGGAGATATTCTTTCTGCCAGCTGGAGGGGGTGTGGATCATGAATTCAATGACCCCGCCAGAGGGGGCTTTTTCAAAAAGCAAGGAACACACATGGTGTATGGCCAGTGTGGGGAGTGACCCCCCCGGGGCCAAAGGTCACAAGCCGGTGAGCTCTCACTGTAATAACACTTGTTTCATGACTCCTTCACATGTCCCTGCCATTAAACTATCATCAAAATATCATCAATTACCTCATAATAAGAGGTCAACTAGTGTTAAATATATCAATTGGTAAAATAGCAACCAGCAGGCAAAATATTTCCTCTTCTGCCAGACTGTGGGTAATATACATAACTTCTATGGTAATGGAGACTTCCATTAAAATTCCACCAACATGGAAGATCGGGAACCCAAATTGCTGTGGTCAGAAGTTAATTTTAGTCAAGAGTGAGACTTCGTCAGTTTCCCAAATTAGATAAGCATGACATAGTGATGCAGTTTGTAATGATTTATGGTATAGGGAGTTGCAAAGTTCACACCTTATAAGACACAGCATGGAGAAAGTTGACCGTTATTATTTGATAACGTAGCCTCTCTCTATACGGACACCATTCTTCTGGACAACTTCTGTCCCGAATAGAGAGGTGTCCTCACCAGAATGTTACACTGAAAGAACAGGCCCACTCCTAGTTATGGTAACCATATCGACCAGGCATAGCTTCTTTTACGATATGACATTGACGGCTATTGCCTGGTACGTTATGGTTTACCCATATTTACCCCAGGGAAGTGATTTTTTATAGCTCCCGTGAGGTATCCTGCGGGAGTGACTGATAGCTCCCGTGGAAAATTCTCCTGACATCCCCTGAATAACAGTTGTATGTGACACGAGATGAAAATAGCAGGCAACAATATTCCAAGGATTTAGAAGATAACTTCATAATGCTAACAGTGGACCACCATAAACTCAGTGACATCACAGACAATAGCACAACCAGTATCTGAACTGTTGGCACCTGTCTGTCACCACAGACCCCCTATAATAACATATGACCCGACCCAGCCAAAGTAGGTGCATGTTGCAACCGAGGAAAGGGTTTAGCTCATCTCTGCCATGTCTGCAGGTTGAGAATAGGAGTGGACAGTAGTACAGGTGTAACGTTTTTGAGTGTTCCCCATCTGCGAGTGTTCCCCTCCTATTGTCTGACGGAATAAGCCGCGACTCGACAATGGAGGACACACAGAGAAACGTGTCGATCTATCTACCAGTGTTTCCAGAACAATAGGGGGAACACTGACACACGGAAACACTGAAAAACTTTACACCGGCAAAAATTTGTAAGTGAGGAACGCTCGCTTATGAATTTTTGGGACCGGGTAAGATGGTGGAGTAAACTGATGACCAATGATGATCATCTCCAAAAATGCACCTGCTTTCGCTGAAGCAGGTCACAAATTCTTCTTACCAATTTATATGTTGACTGCCTGTTGCCAGCAGTGTTATCATAATTTGCAAACTCCATTTAGGTAGAGATTGTAATCCTTCATTCGCTGAGTTCGTCGCCCTATCCTGACCAATCAGCTGTGACCTTCATGCGCCATCTGAAATAAAAGAGAGAACTCAGAACTTTCCATGTCAAAACCTGGTCCTATACAATGGACCCCTTCTGTATGGGAAATGGGTATCAATATTGTAACTACGATAGGGGGCAGCACACCACAACCAGACCCTACATAATGGACACCCTTTGTGTGGGAAATTGATCAGGACCTGGATGTCACTTTCACTTCAATAGTATTAACCACTAGTGACACCTATTGTGAGGTATGGTCCCCGCTGTTTGACAAGTAAATTGCGATCAGACAACACAGGGTTAAATCCTTTGGGAAAGCCGAGATTTGTGTTGTTTAGCAAATGAGCAAATGGTTTGTGAGTGAATCACTAGAGGGGTCATTTCACCTGTTGTTTGGAGAGACCAGGTGTAGTCTGAGCGAGTATATGCCTCACTCCAGCTACAGTTACTAAACTCATGGAAAACTAGAGGAAATATCACGATAAGAACCAGGAACTTGGAAATCTAAGTCGAGGAAAATGAAATACTAAAGTTTCAATGGACTGGTCATCACAGACTTCACTGCAAGTTAAAGGTGCTTGTGTCCTGTTTGGAGTTGAATGTAGGCCTAGGGAGTGGTGACCAGCTGAACAACAGGACTCCCCAAATGTTGAATTAGGCCACATAAAAAAAATCTTTAGTTTAGCATCAGCGCCCGCCTCGAATTTTCTTGCCGCCTCTTTTTTGGAAAAAAAAATTTTTCAAAAAAATTTTTTTCAAAAATTTTAAAAAAAATATTTTTCCTCAAAAATTTTTCAAAATTTTTTTTTTTTTCCTCACATTATATGTTCTCTGTCAAAAAGTGTGGTTTCTTGTCTGCACATGCCTTTTCTCCAGGGTGACTTGGATATGTATTTTTTTGAATAAAAACCTTTTTCGAGTTAATACTAAGGATTTGTCTATTGTATGATAAATGGTGCAATGTTTCCAAGCTCTCTTTCGATGATCACAGTCCATTTCAGTATTAAAAAAAAAAAAAAAATTCCCGCCTCACTTTTTATAAGTATGACTGATGCCAAACTAAAGATTTTTTTTATGTGGCCTTATCATGATACGACAGGCTAGGTCTACAGAATTCATACAATACACCTTGGATGAATCTCAAATCAGCCGAGGTTTCCAACCAGTCAGTGAAACATTAGGCTTCCCTTACATAGAAGTATTCGGTATACGAAAACACAGGTTAACAAAGGCATTCCGAGGATTCACCACCGTGAAGCCATTGTAAACCGGTGTTTTCGTATACCGTATACTTCAATGTAAAGGAAGCCTTACTGGCTCTCAGGAGATCCGCATAATGTAGAAGGAAACCAGATGTCCCAGGTAAACCAGCTTGGTTACTGACATGAGTGAGTCAATCACTCTCTATCACACATGATGAATGGTTTGTCCAAGAATAATTGAACCAACGATCTCCGTGGAGTCGGGCACAATAGGCTGCACTGCACCGCTCAGACAGCCCTTTCCAATGCAGATTGGGAGAGATTTTGTAACAGCCTTCCTGCTACACAGAAGTCGACTGTTTCCTCTTCAAAGCAGGGGTCCTAGCCGAGGAAGGAGGTAGATGCATAGAACCTGCCTCCAACAACTTGAGAAACCTGCTTCCCTCCTGTTCCAAGTCGGTTAACGAGTGGCTAATGGCTAAAAGAGCAATTACTCATGACTGAATAGGCCACTTAGACTAGAGTTAGGGAAGCGCCCAGCTTCCTGCCAGTTGAAAATTGAGTTGGTGGTGAAAAAATCATGTTCACACAGTCAGAACAGGAGTAACCACTTCATAGTATTAGTCAGAATATGCACGAAGACAATATAACAAGCTGATGGAGGCAAGCATCATTTTGCCTGAAGTTGTCTTTTANCACCCCCCCCCCAGATACGTCAGAAAACTCTGGGGTGGTCAAAGCAGAGGCTGGGTCCAAATCTCAGCCCGGTCAATGTGTTTCTCTGTTTCCTTGAGCAAGACACTTTGCTTCTTTCACACCATGAAAGACCTTCGAAATACAAGCGCTATTTCAAAAACTTTTTTGAATAAAAATGGCAATCCTGAGCAGGTCACACTCTGATATCTGACTGAGAAAACGATCTACCGGTTGACTCATATTTTGGTCAAAGAGGACCAAACAGGATTTCTGCTCCTACTTTTGTCAAAGCAATGAGAAACCTCCCTGTCCTCATCTACATTCCAGGTTAATAGCAGCATTCGAGTGAGTATCTTCGGATAAAGGTTACATAAAACGGGGTGAAGTGTGTGGACAAGAGTGTCACACACCTAATTTGGCACTGTTTGCAAGACCGAAACTTTTTCTTCACAACAAGTAGTTACGCCTTGGCCTACATGTATTGCACAACAAATACAACTCGAAATGAAGAGAACAAATAGAAAAACAATGAAATGGCAAAGAACTGGAGCTCTCACTAGCCTTTTGAAGGAGCTATATGAGACAAAGTCCTGGCAAAGACCTCAATCAGGGACAGAAGAGAGGCCTATTGGTCACAGGCTTAGGACGTTTATGTCAACTTGTTGCTCTGTGATTTTGCATCTTCCATCCCTTATGCTTCAGCACGATGAAAGGATAAAGAACTAGTCAACTTCTGTGCCTGCAAATCCCCATGGAGGCCATGGTCGTGAATACGATACAAGAACTTCACGTTTACCTTTGTTTACTCAAATGAGATGAGGTGAGAACAAAGCGATGCCTTTACCATGGGCACTAGACAAGCAAAATGAAGATCCATGCAAAACAGACACAATCTAACCTCTCATGATGATGATGGATGTCCTAGTTTTATCCAGTGAGGAGGATTTATCCAAATAATCTGATATTTCCATTGATTATCATTGTGAAGACCCCTACGAGTATTCCTTCGATGACCAAATCCAACTGAACGAACCCACTCCTCCACTACAATCCCAACCTAAGTCAAGCCAAAGTCAAATGCAGAGAGTTCGAACTACACCAAAGCACACGTTTAGTAATGTTATACAGTTTACTACAAAATACCTGTAATCGTTAATCCATCGCAAGAGGTGTTCTGGGATTCCGAGAGATGGGATTCCGAAGGCAACAATATGGGTGAAGAGCGATCTCCTCACCAATCCTGTTGTACTTGTTTGTGAGTTAACATAGTTGTGAGTCATCCCCTACCTATGAATCTACATAAAGGAAAACAACTCATTTCCTCTTGTTTCATTGGCATGATTGGTGTGACAGACAGTCCGAAGCAACAACAGCAAACTTTTATAAAAAAGTTTGGGGTTACTAGGTCAGTAATGCAAATATGCATTAACGAGGTACATGTCTGGGTCCCTGGAGAGATTAACCATGCAATTTGGAGCTTTTTTCCACAAAGTACATGTAATAGAGACTGATAGATGTAACAACTGGACATTCTGATATCACCCGAACACTTTCCGACAGATATTCTGATATCACCCAAACACTTTTTGATAATATACAGCAATATGGGTGAACGTCCAAAACATGTTTTGTATAGGAATTCACACTTGCCTTAATTGATTAATCTCTTTTCTTTCAGCTCAACCAGCCATCCATTTATTACAGACACCCTTTCAGGTCCAGCAACCTTGTGGGGCTTGGACCTTATTCATTTCTTAATTGCTCACTCATCTTGTTTGCAGGGATATTTAGATCTACTTCAGGGACTCAGCTCAGTCTATTCTAGAGTCTTGTACTGTTAAGTGCCAGCCTGAAGAAGACCCCGGTTGGGGTCGAAAATTTGCAAAATCTGGAAGTTGACTTCCTGTATATTATCACGTAGTGTGTCAATTTTAGTGCTATTTCTTTCTTTGTACACTTTTTGATAGATATTCTGATATCACCCAAACACTTTTTTTTTGATAAATATTCTGATATCACCCAAACACTTTCTGATAGATATTCTGATATCACCCAAACACTTTTTGACAGATATTCTGATGTCATCCGAACACTTTCTTAGGTGTCTTGGTAGCCTAGTGGATACCAGGTGAGCTCAGCAAGTGGCAGGTCCCGGGTTCAAATCCCGAGCCATATGGGATTAATCATCCCTGGTTCTTCAGTCCGGCGCATGGGACAGTAAGCTGTGGTGCTGCCAAAATGCCACCGTTGAAATCCTACAAGTTTACTTTGTTGACAAAATCCATGACAAAATCCAAATAAGTTGGGAGGACCACAAATGCCAGAAAGTGCTGACTCTTGTCTATCAAAATGGCTTTGAGTGAGAGAGGAAATAACAGTGAACTCTATTTGGGTACCTTTGCGACTGCAAGGGTGTCCGTAATACAGAGGGGAAACTGACAGACAACACCAATTGTGACTCAACTCTGGTGTCCCCGAAGAGAGGTTGTGACAAACCCTAAAGCCAGCAGCACGCCAGGAGATACAGTCGCCACCAATTTTCTCGCCAGCATTCGCCGAATTGCAACAATGCTGTTGATAATGGGTAAGCATGGCTGGTGAGACGATTCCATGTATCACTGTCCAGTTCACACCTGGTGTCAACAGACAATTTTGGTAGCAGTATCGTCTGGTGTGCTGCTGGCTTAAAGTGGATTGTTTGCGTCTGTCCAGTGTGAACCAAAAATAATAAAACAACCTGTTTTATTCGTAACAACAACTGGTAAATGCATTGCGGCGGCCGCTCCGGAAACCGTTCTGTGGAATCTTTGACTGGGCGCGAATAGTTCGCTTTAAGCAACTCTGAGAAGCCAGGAAGAGAGACGACTGACCAATACCAATATCTAGGCTACTCAACTCTGGTATCACCTGTAGATTCCAATGAAATTAAACCAATTCCTAGTGAAGAAATTGACTCGCCTTACCTGCTGAGGAATGTGATCAAATCATAAAATATAGACAAGATTCTGTTTGCGTATAGGATCTTCACCAACCACCTGAGCTGAGAAGTCACAGAGAACGTTCATTCCTGAAGATTATTCCACGAGTAAAACCAGCTGATTTCCTTTCCTTCAAATCTCTGCAAGTGAACATCACAACACCATACAACCTGTTTGAATACTGAATATACTGTTAGATGTATGTAAAGGTGTAGGATCATGGGTAGTACTAGGCTGCAAACTTTTATAAAAAAGTTTGGGGTTACTAGGTCAGTAATGCAAATATGCATTAACGAGGTACATGTCTGGGTCCCTGGAGAGATTAACCGTGCAATTTGGAGCTTTTTTCCACAAAGTACATGTAATAGAGACTGATAGATGTAACAACTAGACATTCTGATATCACCCGAACACTTTCCGACAGATATTCTGATATCACCCAAACACTTTTTGATAGATATTCTGATATCACCCAAACACTTTTTTTTGATAAATATTCTGATATCACCCAAACACTTTCTGATAGATATTCTGATATCAGCCAAACACTTTTTGACAGATATTCTGATGTCATCCGAACACTTTCTTAGGTGTCTTGGTAGCCTAGTGGATACCAGGTGAGCTCAGCAAGTGGCAGGTCCCGGGTTCAATTCCCGAGCCATATGGGATTAATCATCCCTGGTTCTTCAGTCCGGCGCATGGGAGAGTAAGCTGTGGTGCTGCCAAAATGCTGCCGTTGAAATCCTACAAGTTTACTTTGTTGACAAAATCCAAATAAGTTGGGAGGACCACAAATGCCAGAAAGTGCTGGCTCTTGTCTATCAAAATGGCTTTGAGTGAGAGAGGAAATAACAGTGAACTCTATTTGGGTACCTTTGCGACTACAAGGGTGTCTGTAATACAGAGGGGAAACTGACAGACAAGACCAATTGGGACTCAACTCTGGTGTCCCCGAAGAGAGGTTCTGTCTGTGACAAACCCTAAAACGAGCAGCACACCAGGAGATACAGTCGACACCAATTTTCTCGCCAGCAACCGCATAACTGTCCAGTTCACACCTGGTGTCAACAGCCAATTTTGGTCGCAGTATCGCCTGGTGTGCTGCTGGCTTAAACTCTGAAAAGCCAGGAAGAGAGAGGACTGACCAATACCAATATCTAGGCTACTCAACTCTGGTATCACCTGTAGATTCCAATGAAATTAAACCAATTCCTAGTGAAGAAATTGACTCGCCTTACCTGAGGAATGTGATCAAATCATAAAATATAGACAAGATTCTCTTAGCGTACAGGATCTCCACCAACCACCTGAGCTGAGAAGTCGCACAGCTAAACGTTCATTCCTGAAGATTATTCCACAAGTAGAACTTGCACAGCTGATTTCCTTTCGTTCAAATCTCTACAAGTGAACATCACAACACCATACAACCTGTTTGAATACTGAATATACTGTTAGATGTATGTAAAGGTGTAGGATCATGGGTAGTACTAGGCCCAGTCAAAGGGGACGGATTTCAAGTACGACGGGATCTCAACAAAAATATGACCCAATTCACTGAGAATACAAAGCGATCTTCAGAAAAATATGACACAATATTTTGATTATGAAGGATTCAAAGAGGTGTGGTGAACTTCCGTATGAAACGAGCGTAGTGGCGGCGAGAAATGAACCTATGGAAAGATGAATGAGAGGAAATAAACTTCTGGTGATTAAATGTGGTAGGCCATCTTGAAAGAACGATGTCGTACTTTACAAACCCTGACCAAGACAACAAACCGATATCTCACCAGAAAATTTCTGGGGCCACCATACATACACAGATCCAACAAATACTACCTCAGAGAGCATATCTGAGGCAGTCATGACAGAGCCCTGTTAACTCAAGGAGCATATTTGAGGCAGCCTATGACAGAGCCTTGTCTGCTCAAAGGAGCATATCTGAGGCAGTCATGTCAGAGCCTCATCAGCTCAAGAGTATCTGCGGCAATTACCGGTATGTCCGAGCCTTGTCAGCTCAAAGGAGCATATCTGGGGCAGTCATGTTGAAGCCATCTGAGTCAAGATGCTTTGAGTCCTTTTGTTGTGGGCCAAACAGAGCCCTCCCAAGCAAGGGCCCTGCCTGCAACCTTTGAAGACATAAAACCAACTTCGAAAAGCAGACCACAGAACAACAGCTAACTCAGACTTCTGATAGGGCCTATCAAGATCGACCGGGACATCTTGACAAGGTGAGCAAAGCGCCTTCGAATGCCAAGGCCATATCCACCACGTCCACTGTGAGGCAATAATCAGCAGGTCTCATTGGAAACTTACCCCTATTGTCCTGTTATTGTCCACAAATCAATTTGAAGGTATCCCTTAAAATCACACTATCCTACCAGACATCTAAAGTGATCACCCCAAGTGCATGTATCTGTTTGTACAGAACGCCAAAAATGGCAACCTACAATTTACGTAAATTGTGAACTGCATACGAAATGACCATATCTTTTTCTGAGACTTGGGTCAATGGGCCTAGGCCTTTCTGATAACTATTTAAGTCAGTCTATGGCCTTCGGGCGATAACCGTGCTGTTGATAAAGACCACAGTATGGGAGAGTGCACAATCTTCTCAATCAATCTTCAATGGAGAATTCTCAATAGCTCAATAGGCCTATTTCAATGGGAATCTTCAGGTTCAATGGGCAGAGTGCCCAGCTCAAATCAAACCCCTCACAGCGCCACCTAGTCTCCATTCTTCAGACCTCAGAAGTGGAGCCTTCATAAAATGTGGAACAGAAGACGATGGGAATGAAAATGAGCTCAAGTATTAACTTTTGTAAAAACTCCTGCCCGGTATGAATTATGGATACTTTTCAACCCATCACCACTTCAGAGATCCGCAGCTGAGAAAATGATCTATGTAGCTCTTGTTGAAATCAAACCTTCACTGTAGGTGAGATTTCCCAAGCAATTTTCATTCCATGATCCAACATATTGATATCAGAATCACACACTCAGACATAGTCAAAATATTTGAATGAAATTCTACCCTAACAGTGTAATACTTAGACGTGAATGCTTGACTGAAGGAGACATATAATACTAGAGAATAAGTGACAACTTCAAGGAATTCATTTCTCACGTGATATGTCAGTCACACCCACCCAATTGTTCAAGGATATTCAGACTTCAATGTTCCTCGTGTCTGGTTTCCTGTTCAAAAATTGCTTATGTTACATTCATGATTCATTGACAATGACCACAACAGTTGGATAGGAATGATCGGCACTCATCACAGCCTACTTGGTCACACTCCTCAAGAGGGCCAACTTGAAGAAATCAGGTCCCCTTAGCATTGCTCCCAAGTGCTCGCACACACAAGGTTTGAGCAAGGGACCGATATTAAAGGACCACAGTATTGCTTCCCAATCGTGCGTTACACCTACCCGCGTTAAGGGAGACCTCTATTGACGACTTTGTAAACTACGCATGCTACTACGTGCATTGTAGTGTAATCATACATTCTCCAACACTGGGGCGAAAGGCTTAACTACAGTATTGGAGAACGGGTACGGTGGCGCCGGCTGTCGACAGAAAGTGGCAATACCGTGGTGCTTTAAGAGGACCTGGGTCACAGGGTCCTGGGTATGCCATCCTGAGGTAATCGGTGGTTCTTAGCAGCTTGCTCTGGTGACGAAGGGAAAGAGCGTTAAGAATCACTGATCACCTCTCAGGATGTGGGTATCATACTCTTCTTGACAAATCAAGACCTTCAGTCACTTCGCCCGCGACCACGAGGGTAGGTAGGAGTGATTGGATTGCTTGTCAGGGCAGGATGGAGTATGTGATGGAGGGGAAAACGTTTGAACTGGACTGAACCTCAGAAATTGAAGCTAACCTTGCAGATCGGACAGGTTGAAATAACATTCTGATCAAGGATGAAAATAGATGAATCACACCCACCTGTTGGCTCCCCTCCCTCGTTCATTCATCATCAAGATGAAGAGAGCCAGGGAGTTCTGGAATCAGATCTCACACAACCTAATCAGCCTTATCAGTTTGATGTTTCAATGGACCTACCATCTATCAGAGAAGGATCGGTACAACCATGGAAGTACTTCCATCATACAACAAAGACTGGCGCTACTAGCTTCACCACACTGAGAGAATCTGGCGTTCTCAATGCTCGCTCCCTTCATCTCCTTCGGTTTGTGTGCGGCGACAGAGGGCACAAGTGCTAAGCACCACTGATTACCTCAGGACTGGCTTCACAGACAAATACTAGTATTGTAAGCTTTCAGGTCAAACTTTGACAGATGACGTAAGTGATGTAATCAAGCATGTCAAGACAATATGCCACAATGACCAACCAACTTCTAACGCTGAAAGTGAAATTTGCACCTGGGACCTCCTATCAGCTAGTCACAGACCACAATCACTACACCACTGTGACTTCATAGTGAAAGTGTTCATTGAATCTTGACTCGTGGTACATCTCACGCTGGAATCTGACTTTAGTCACCTAGCCCCTGTACGAATCTGGGCAACTGCACCACCAGCAAGTTATGTATAGCAACGCTGTGGAACAAAACGCCTGGCTCCGTGCGAGAGACATAATCTAAAGCCCTACCTGATCATCCGTCAGTAATGTGGCAATCAACCAGCTGATCAGCTGATGTTTGATCAAACAAACTCAAGCAAATCTCAAAAAGATCGAACTCGAGAGTTCACCTTCTTAAAAGAACACAATACAACTGCATAAAGAAAGTAAGAGCACTCTTTGGCATGAACCCAACCATGAACATGCACCTCCACCAGAATGAAAACATCTCCACTGTTTTTGAACATGTCCAATGCTCCAACAGCAACTCTTAATGCAATGTTCAAAATACATAATGATATACATGAACAGGATGGCAATTACGCTGCTGGAGAGTGGACTTCATGATCATTGCTTTCTTGAGCATCATGTGTCACAATGCAAGAACAAGGTGTCATGTCATGTCCTCCTTGTGGACAGTCAAAATCAACTTTTCCCACTGAAAAACTCAAACAGTCCATGGCATGGGACAGTAAGCCGTGGTGCCTTGTACCTTGTTTCCTTTGCAAGGGCAAGTAAAAGACCCCATCCAAGTGAGGAACATGAGTAACCAGAGATGGCCTCTTCCGTACTTACCAGGGTCAATAATGCTTTGGCTTCGGCCCTGATGGAAAAATCTAATACAAATACCTCTCAAACAACATAGATCAGAGTTAACACACCGAGTTTGCTATTATTACCCCACATTATAAGAACAGGGCCGACCACAATAACATGTTTTGAAAAACATCACACATTGTATAGAAATCGCAGATAATTGTCTCACCATTCTATGTATAGCTGACAGCAATTACCACAACAAATATTGCACTTTTGAGTGAAAACGATAACAACTACATGACGACGATTATTCGCTGGTCTCTGTCTGTTGTACTCGTGTGGGATAGTCCATGCACGTGGAACATGATCAGCTGATTCTATACAATGATCACAAATAACCCTCATCATAAAGGAATCATGACTCCTTTTAAAGGGACCCTAAGACAGCCTCCACAGAGGCATTTTTATCTGCTCATTACACCAATTGGTTGGCATGAGAATTGAAATCTGACATGTACTGCAAGTACCGGTAAATACACTAAACATCAACATCAACATTTGAGCCAAAATCCATAGGTTGCCAATTGTTGGCGCCACCTGTGATGAAGTGACCTATAGGCCTATAGGGTCCCTTTAACACCATAACGAAGTGCCAGAGGAGAAGGAAGTACTTGTTGCCCTTAGTTTCTGTGAAATCAGGCCCATCATTCATGACTCTTAGGTTTGGGTTCAATCCCCAGTTAGATCCATTCTTCATGTGATAGAGAGGGTGACAAGTTCTTTGGCAACGCAGACTTCCCCGGACACTCTGGTTTTCTCCTGCTGTACATTTATGCACCCAATGTTGTCTTTTCAGCCAAGAATATCGTAATTGGTGCTCAGCCGTCAATACAACAGTCATCTTGACAGTAAGGCCTACGGTCACTTTGCCCTTCAAACTCATCCTGAGAATCTCAGTCATTTATGGTCATACCCTCCCTCAATGTCTGAACCAAGCGCGAGAACGGAAACCGGTTGTGAAGACCCTGGGTGCGAGGATGCTTTACACTATGCTCCCTTCAATCCCTTGGATTGAGAGAGAGTAGAAGTGATAGGAACATTTGTCAGGGCAAGATCCCTCCGTCCCACAGCAGGGCTTTGAAGGAGCTAGGTAAAAACCCCTGCTGTGGGAGGATGGGGCAAGATGGACAACAGTAGGTCTTCTCCTCTGTTCTCAAGGAGATAGCTGGTGGTGTCCAGCCAGCAGATGTTCTGCGGGGGTGAGAACTGCCACTGTGAAAACACAGATGACAACCACTCAATTGGATTAAATTTCATCTTGTGATTAACAAAATGAAAACAGGCACTTCATCTGCGATATGATTCTTACCATTTATGAGATAAAGAGGCAGGGAAGATGTCAATGGTGCTGGTCACGCACGAATGACTATTAACGATAACTCATTTTCACAACATTTTCAACAATTACCCGTATGAATTCTAAACCTACAACAAAGAAATTTCAGACCCTTTTACAGAAAGTACCCTGGGGCAGAAGAGGAACTGGATAAAAGGGTGGCAGACAGGGACATAAGGGACTGTTGGCCACACATGGAGGGGCAGAGATTGTCCTTTACTTGACTTCCTAAGGCTCTGAACTTGGTTACAATAAAAACTTTTGTTACCAGGTGCAAGATGGTAGTAGTAAGGATGAAAGGGCGGCAAGCATTGGTGTGAAACTCATGCATAAATTGGTCGGATTGACAATATCTCATGTTGAAGCTGGAGAGCCCTGCTGTCAAAATATTTCTCCTACAAAACCCAGAAGGTGAGATACGTCTAGACCACGGTCATCCTATTGTCATAACTGTGGTATCTACTATTGAATCATAGCACGGGGATTTTGAATCAAATGGGGTCAACATGTTCATTTTGCCACATTTAATACAAGCATCAGCATAAGTCTGTGTGAGTTGTATATCATTATGAAACGCACCTCAATAGTTCAACAAATTACCTACACACATAGAAAAACACGTAATATAAGCACGTACAGAGAGTCAGGTTGCCTGAGTTGATTATTTCACATAGATGAGCATATAAGATGGTACGGTTGGTCATATGAAACTGATCGTTTTTCAGAAAGAACATGTTCATATGCAT
>NMRB01000357.1:302515-377014 GCA_002633025.1 Notospermus geniculatus | reverse complement strand
ATGTGCCATTCCATCATCTGACTGAGCAGTATGAATAGCACCTCTGCTAAAACACTTACTAATTGTCTCAATTTCTTCGAGGTAGTCATTGTATTCCTTGAGAGATCCAAAATCTTCCTCCTTTTTGTTGTAGCTGAAAACCAAATTTCAGGAAAGTTGGTTTGAAATTGAAGATTGTGGAGATTCTCTCTAGTCATGGTAAGGCCAAGTAAAAAAAATTCCCGGTTTCTCATCAGCGCCCGCATCAAAATATTGCCGCCGCATCGAAAAAAATTTTATTTTTTATTTCACAAAAAAAGTTGAATAAACAGCCTGAAAGTTCAGCACACATCCTCAGTTGAAGTCTGTCTCACCTTAAGTTGGTAGTGATTCACTTTATGTTGACCTACAGGTGTGTGTTATCAACCTGCAGCAAGTTCCATTACTCAAACGATCGTCAGTGCGAGAATGATTGACGGGTCATAAAATCAAGTGGCACGCGGCTTGCTTTGATTTCCAAGACAAAGCGTTGATGTGAATGTGCAGTACTCGGATACTTGTGGAGCACATAGTAGGCCTATAATAAGTAGAGTTGAGGTGTAAACTCATCTGGTTCTGTGAATATTATCAAAGGCCTATGAAGGACTGATGTTAACCCTTGATGGTTGAAGATGGCAGAAGCTACATGTAAATGCAGATAATTAGTAGTGTGACCTGCCAAGCACTTTAGCCAGTTCCACTGCTCTGAACCTGGAAAAAATGCTGATTCAAGAATTGAATAGAATTGATATGATTTTTTGAATAGGCCAAGGCCTACCCCTTACTGTAGGTGGCCTACCATAGTCATACTAAAAAAAAAAAAAAAAAAATTCAGGAAGTAAGAAGACCCGAGCCACCAGACCACCACAGGTCCCATTCTCATCAACCATCCAACAAACAGTCCTCATTCTTACCAGATCATCAATTAGGGCTTGTTTCCGTTGCTTCTTCACATTTTTCTGATTGGCTTCTTCGTCAATGATTTGCTGTTTTCTGACTTTGTTCTGTTGTGTTTCCATGTCGATGAGGTATTCTAAATACTCCTCATCTTTACTCTGGAAAACAATTACATCAAAGGATGAATCAAACTCAACAAGCTCTCAGCCAATCCAAAAGAACAGAAACCAACATACCATCTTTGCTTTATTCTTTTTGATTTGGTCCCAGTTCTCTTTCTTATACTGTTCTATCTTCTTCTTTGTTTCTTCGACATCTGTCCCACTGACAAGATTGAAGACTGGAAAGACATGAAAGGAAGTAACACTGGAATCTACTTTATGCATCACTTTGAACAAATCTCAATCAGGGAGTTCGAGGGAGTTTGGAAGTCAAAATACTTCGGAATTTTAGGCTCCGGGAAGTCAAGTACTTCCAAACAATTTTAAACTTCTAATGTATTTAAGCTTATATGAAGTACATTTAGACTCCCAAGAAAAGCCCCAATACTTCCTGGTTTTTGGGTTAAGGATGTCATGAATTCCCATCCAAAAATGTTAACTAAACCCCTGTACAATATGAATGAATTCCGACAAATATTCCACAAGTCACATGTGCCATTCCATCATCTGACTGAGCAGTATGAATAGCACCTCTGCTAAAACACTTACTAATTGTCTCAATTTCTTCGAGGTAGTCATTGTATTCCTTGAGAGATCCAAAATCTTCCTCCTTTTTGTTGTAGCTGAAAACCAAATTTCGGGAAAGTTGGTTTGAAATTGAAGATTGTGGAGATGATAAGTCTCAGTAAGATTGGCAGGATTGATAAGGTAAGAATTCGAATCGCTGCTGCAACTTTTTCACATGTCATACTATTACTTTTATCAAATTTACCGGGTAGTTGCTTGAGGGCGGCACAGTCCAGCTCAGGTAATAATCTAGACCCCCCCCCCCCACTATTATGAAATGAGATCTATACGCTTACTCTCTGAGAACTTTTTTCCTAATATCAACCTCCTTCTCAACACCAGCATCTTCAAAGAGCTGTAGACGAAAGTTATTCCTCCTGAGAGCTGTACCACATTCTGTGCATACCCCTGAGCCACGAACAAACAACAAATCGACGCAATTCTCACATCTGAAATGAAAATACCAGCGAAAATGTTCAACCAACAGTATCTTGTTGATGTAGGCCTTAATTCCTCCAAGGTACCGTAGGCCTATGAACTTTCTGATGTGGGCAAGGCCTTTTAGGTAGGATCTACCAGTACTAACTAGGCCTAGGCCTATCCTGAATCATCACATCACACGCTGAAGTCAATCAATCAAAAAGCCAGGACAAAATGCGGAACCTAATGGAACGATGAGTTAGGCCTGCAGTTATAGCTACATAAACTAGCACATGGAAGTAGGCCTATTGGGGGGGGGCGCCCACTCACTACACACACGTGTGCATGATGTGTTTGTACGGTAGGCCTATACTACAGTACAGTACGACGTCGTAGGCTAATAATGGCATGTCCGGCATCCACTCCAGCATGTCGAGCGACCGGCCGCACACACGCATGCACGTGACATGGGCATGGCAGATGTCAAAAGCATGACAAACTTTTTGGCTTACAATGAGTGTCCACAAACATTGACCATTAATTTCAATGACGGATTTCTATATTTCGTCGTCTTACAACGAGGACACATCTGTTCATCCATGTCTGGAGATGTTCATTGATGCAGAAAGCGTGATTTTATTGCACCATTTTTCACAGCGTTCATGATTTTGCAATGTAGAGCATCTTCACATTCGAAGAGTACCCTATGACGTCATCAAGATCTGTCAGCTCCCTCTTCTTCGACGTCATTTTGGCGCGTTCGCTGATCTATGGGCGGTTATATCCGCAAATAAATGAGCTCTTGGTCTCATTTTCTTTCTAACAAAATTTCCTATCAATTCATATCAATGGTTTCGGTCCGTGGATATTGGAAGTGCTAGAATACAGCCGCGTCTGTTCGACCACCTCATTGACGCGGCGCGCGAGCGATAATAACCAGACGTGTGCAGACGATGAGGCCCTGGGCATCACAATACACTAAAGACAACGCTAGGTAATTAGGATGAGTCCATTACACAGGTGCAGGTGATGCAGGTCTCCGAACACCACATTGCCGTCTAATTAGTTCATCGGCTGGGAACAAGGTCTGAGGATCTTGGACCCCCGGAAATGGGCACGACCCAGGCGATATTGCAGGCGGAACCACTGACTGACTGACTCTAGACGCACCTGCTTCAGTGATCCGTATTCATTCGTGTCCGTCTTTCCCTTTGAGAGAAGATATTCCACGCCTTCAGCATCTATGTTTGCATTTGCACAAGAAATCCGGCGGGACTTGTCTCTGCTGCCCAGTTGTGATTCTGGTGATGCGCTTGGTGAGTGAGAAAAATGTCCTGTCGTTTCGCCTTTTTTACCCGTCGTCTATCGATTCACAATTTTTTCCACAATTTGGATCCAGCTCATTCTGGGATTCGACTCGGTCGGAAGTGCCTGAGGAAGACCCCCGGTGGGGTCAAATTTATTGGAGACGACTTAAGCGGGTGATCCACTGTCGCGATTCTGGCTTGAGACGGGGTTGCGTTCCCTTGCGGATTACCTTATAAGGACTTCCGATTGCCATATAAGGTAACCGCAAGGGGACGCAACCCCGTCTGAAGCGGCTAGCCGAAATCGCAACAGTGGATCACCCGCGTTAGGCCTAATGCCTCGTCAAGAGATACAAAATTGTGAAAGGAGTGGGAACCCTAGAAATGCAAGCCCAAGTTACAAAATAATCCGCTAACTATTCAAAAGTTAGGTTTCTCTCCTTGCCAATATTCTAACCCTCCTTGAATAATCAAACCGGACTTATTGTTCCTGGAGACCTAGATTCCTGCCACTTTACAGATTTCGCTGATAAATGCATGTGACACCCTCATATCTAACCTTCAAAATGTCACCTCTTTCACCCCAGTCTCCATGCCAGAATCGAATCGTCAGAATCGATGGTGTTGAAACATTGGAGCCTCCTGTTTTGTCTTCGTCCTCCGGTCTTTTCAACCCGATTCAATTCGATTATGAATTGGCCTATTTGGAAACACGTTTTTCGACAGTCACTCATTAGGGAGGTTTAGAAATCAAAGATAAACGTAAACTTTACGACAAAGTTATTTTTCATACTACATAACCAGATTTTATTGCATTTTCGGTACAAAAATAACGTTGTCGTAAAGTTTACGTTTATCGTTTGATTTCTAAACCTCACTAATATTGCACCCCTTCCTTTCAGATTTTCTGTCATACGAACCAAGGGGTGCATCCAGGGGAGATGAGACTTTCCCAAGAGCTGCCCCCGTTCTCCCGGTGATCCTCCAATGTGATTCAGACAAAATCCTGGGGGACACCCCCGGCTCCTGGGAGAGAGATGCGATTCTCACAGATGATGACGTCCCTGCAGACATCGACGACATTGTGGACCGCCATTTTGACGTCATTATGACATCCAAAGGGGTATATCAAGCTCGCGAGATGGACCTCCAGTGTTATGAGACCATGGACCACAGCGATCGTCGTCCAGATGAAGCAGGCCCGACCATCCAAGATATTATCTGCACGGATGACGGACACACTCACCCTTTTGCATCGTTCCCGTGTGGTGCGAGTGTCGGACCTCGTCACCCTGCTGAAATCTACCAACCACTTGCAGATCGACAGATTACACACATTCCATTTGAATCCTCGTCCTCTGTTCTAAACGAAAGTTGTGAAGAACCTCGGCGGGAATAGAAGTCAAAAGATGGCGCTAGAGTCAACGCCTCTCCGTTAGCCGGCGATACACCTCGAGTCACGTGACTGGTAGCTTTTAGCACGTGGTTACACCTTCGCCTCTGACAATCTCTAAGGGATCAGTTATTCTCCGTCCACGAGTGACATTACCCTTTCTTTAGGTGCTGTCAGTAGTTTCTTAGCATTCGCTACCTTCGTCACCGCGCACAAACCCCACTGCGCGCGGTGACGAAGGGAGCTAATGCTAATAGCACTACCAAGGCGGCGCCACTGTTTGTTTATAGCAGACGAAATTTGCCATGGGGTGGCGATGCCATCTGAAATTCAACGATCTCGCGTGCGAACCTATGGGGTGAACATTTGTTGTCAGAGCTGAGTTGACGAATGGCAAAAAGAGTAGTAAAAGGGATGTCACGTTGGTGTGGTGATAAAAGTGTAGATTAAGATGGACTGGTTCCAGTTTTTGCCGCTGCAGTCTCGCGGCGCTCACTCCGTTTGCATTCGGAACTTCCGAAGGCAACTGCTCGGCAATTTCCATAAGCAGTTCGCCTCAAGTCGTTGCGAATGCTCCGTTTGTTGTGGAGTGAGCGCCGCGCCGGAGTGGAGCGGCAAAGAGGGGGACTAGTCTAGTGCCAGTGTAGATTCATTGGGCTCATTGGCCTTGAGTCTGTAGTGGTGGCCGCGTGGTGTCAATCAGTCGGACTTGGCAGTGGACCACTGCCATCAGCGCTACCATGTACGCCAGTAGGCCTACCCCTTGGCTAGCTCCATGACAAAGCCAGATTTGGAGTCCGGAGAGCAGGTTAATCATAAACAACAAAGTTTTATGTATCAATCATATCTGTATTACTATTAACTACAAGACTTTATACAATACATATTTTTGACTAAAATAGTGTAACTTGTTTTTTTACAACTTTTTACAAGTAAACATGAGCCAAGTGCTGTCCGTGTAAGAGGTAGATTCATGACCCAACCCTGTGCAGTCGGGCCTGCCCCCGGTACCCATAGGCCTTACTTGGCACATCCTGAGGCAATCGGTCCAGACGTCTGTGTGTGATGACGTAGGGAGCGCACGCTAAAAGCCCAGGGCCCGTATGCATAAAGGTGGAATAAGCTTATTCCAGGTAGCGCTTCACGTTATATCGTTAGGTTATACCTGGAATAAGCTTATTCCACCTTTAAGCGGCGAATCCACTGTCGCGATTTGGGCTTGAGACAGGGTTGCGGTGCCTTGCGATCGCCTTATATGGCAATCGGAAATCCTTATATGGTAACCGCAAGGGAACGCAACCGCGTCTCAAGCCAAAATCGCGACAGTGGATCACCCGCTTTATGCATACGGGCACTGCTGATTACCTGATGGTTGGCGCAAATTCCAAATGCCTTTCCACGAGACGTTTGCGGACGCGGTTTCGGTGGCGGGAGCGGGTGCGGGTGAAGCAGCTAATGGGAAATACGTTGGATCGATTTTTTCCAGCTGCTTTTCCACGAGGCGTTTGCGGGCTCGGAATAGGAGGCGGGCGCGGGTGGAAAAAATCGATCCAACGTATTTCCCATTAGCTCTTTCACTCTACTGTCGCGATTTGGGCTTGAGACGGGGTTGCGGTGCCTTGCAATCGCCTTATATGGCAATCGGAAGTCCTTATATGGTAACCGCAAGGGAACGCAACCGCGTCTCAAGCCAAAATCGCGACAGTGGATCACGGCCTTTAAAGGCCTGTTTACACCGACGGCTGGCGGGCGCGTTTGCGTTTGCGGCAGCGATTCCGCCTGCGATTCGGCCGTTTATACCTGCGTTTGCGGACGCGATTTCGCACTTAATTTTTAGTAGTTTGCTGGTATTTTTGATATTTTTGATATTATTTTGATATTATTTCCATGATATTTTAGTGATATTTTTGTCATGTCTGGGCCAAAATACCACCACTGCGTAACCGTGAGCATACATTTATATATTATCTTGGTGTAATTCAGACTATTTTGATTGAATATTTTCGATATCTTGGATCTGATAGTAGGTATCTTGATAGTGTTTTTTCATCTTGAATATTTTCTGCTATGGCATTCCATAGTTCCGGCAACAGCTTCCAATGCAGTGAGCACGCAAACCACTCCCATGTTCCTTTTAATTTTAGAATCCAGGTCATATAATAACGTCCCGAGGGTGCATTCCCAGCGAAATCCCCGAGGCGGCAGGAAAAAATTTTTTGCTCCAAAGGCCATTCCCTGCGGACGCGTTTTTCGACCCGCAGACGCGTCCGCAGACGCGATCGCTGGTGTAAACACTCATTTGACACAAGCTAGAACACAATCGATCGCAGACGCAGACGCAAACGCGCCCGCCAGCCGCCGGTGTAAACAGGCCTTAATACTGTGCGCGTTTGCTCAGCAACTGCATTGTAGCTTGGACTGGTTATCATCTTGGCTGCCCCACTCGTACGCGCTCATAGTCCAACTGTGGAACGGACAGTAGCGCCGCGGGAATAGTGTGGTTCCCTGACCTGCCGTATCGTGGTGCTGACTGATGTATGCCAAAGATGGAGCGGCAAAGACGGAAACCAGTCCACAACCCGCTCAACAAACTGGCATCACGGGACACGCGTTGTTTTCGGACACCTGTTTGTCCGCCTCAGTTGTTTCTTCAATCGTGTCCGCACTACTGCTTCGCCGATCGTATACACCCTTGTCCCACAACATCCCATCGACATCAATACCACTGTCAGTGGCGTTATTCTTTGACCTTGACCTTTGGTCCCTATCCGGGGACTCCGCCCTCTGGTGGTACGCGATGTAATACTCACTGGCGCTGCGGACTTTGTTGTGGTGCGGACAGTTTTCCGGATCCTCGCACTGATCCGGGAGTGATCCGTTCGGGACGTACATTTTCATGGATCGATCATATAAAACATACGACTCCTCATGATCCAATGATTCCCTGTCGGACAACGTTGTTTCCTGGACAACACTCAGTTTCCGCGAGTCCTGCATGAGTTTCTCCAAAGCCGCCATTGGGACGTCACGGACGCTGGTTGGCGGGAAGTATCGTCTGCTGCACGTGGGAGTAGATTTTGGCGACGAATTCGGCGTCGATTTTGGTGTGACACTGAACGATACGTGGCGCTGATAGTCAGTGAGCTGAGTGAGAAGGGATGCGTCAGAGAGATGTCTAGGGGGCTGCTGACATTGCTGGGTGATGGTGCTACTGTTTCTTGATGCTGCTGGCAATGCCAGACCTGAATACCCGGATGACGATTGATAGTACCGATTTGTCCGCCGCTGACGCTGTCCACAGCCTTGAATCCGGCGGGACAAATCGGCAAAGTCCTTTCGGAATTGTTTCGTAAATATAGCATAGAGATACGGATTCATGCAAGAGTTTAACGGGTAGAAAAATACCAGAAGGATCTTGGAGTTTGTGATGTCAATGAGTGGAAGACCGCCAGCGGCTGTGAGCGCGAAAAACGCGATGGGCGACCAGCAGGCAAAGTTTGTGAAGACGAGAAGCGCCATGCGCTTAGCGATGGTCGTGTCACTGCTGCGGGCCGTGGTGTTGTTCCCTCTTACTTGACAGTACATATGGAGGTAACAGACGCAGATTAGAACGAAAGCTAATCCATTGACTACAAGAATACTGATGACGTAAGCACGGTCTATCGCGGTGTCTGTATCAAACGGAAGACAGATGCTTGTCCCGCCGAAGTCACTAACGCCGACCAGCGGAAGAGTGGCTACGGTGAGGGACAGGCACCAACCAAACACCATGATCACCACCGCCTGGGACATCCTCAGTCGCTTTGTAAGATGAATGGCATGGCTGATGGCGTACCACCTCTCCATGGTGATCACCGTCAGGGTGTAGATGGACAATTCACAAGCGAATATCGTGATGAACCCCGCCACTTGGCATCCGCCCTCATGTTGCCAAGAGATTGCGAAATTAAAATACTCATTTAACGTTCTGACGTCGATGACGGCAAGGATTAAAATATACACTCCCATGGTCAGGTCAGCGAAGGCCAAATTACACATGAGAAACTTTGATACGCTGAGTTTGTGGCGGTTCCCAAGCATTACAACCAGGACGAAGATGTTTCCAGAAAGAGCCGCCAGGACGACGAACCAGACGAACACTCGGAGCCATTCGTATCCCATGACGTCTTCACATGGGTTGAACGCATCCGGTTCCGGTTTGCAAACCACAGCAGATAACCTCGTCTCCAGGTCTTCATCTGCGAACGAATTACCATGCGTGCAGTTCCCAGGTACGTTGCTGGACTCTGGTATGGTCTCAAACGCGCCGGTCCAGTCACCCGGACCTGCGTCTAGATCTCCCCCTTCAAACCCTATGTTTGTCGGTGGCGTGGCGAAGTCAACGAAATCGCCGTTGTAGTAGGCATCCTCGTAGAAATGATATCTTCGTTTGTAAAATCTCCGTAAGCGGTCGTGGCCGACGTGCCGACGCCTTCTCCGAGGTATTCCGTCATGTAAAATGAGACTCGGGTTGCTAGGGTTATCAGGAGGGACTGACTTCGTCTCTTTATCTGAATTTGTCTGGTTACACCACATTTTTAACAATTTATCGCGCGATTCAATGGACATTTGAAGATGTGCTTTCTTGTGTCTGTCATACTCCTCGGGGCTCTGTCGATCCGGGTACTTGAAAGCACAACAATGAGACGAATACGTGACGTAGGCGCGTTCTATGTTCCAAAAAGCACCAACAGATGGCAGTGTTCTGAGCGAGTGCGTGTTTTGCAAGTCCAGTGTGCGGAGGTGCTGGAGACCAGTTGAAGGGAGGTGGGTGATGGAGGTACTGGAGAGATCGCTGGAAGAGGAAACGAGAGTGTTAGTACCGGACACCAGGGGCCGGTTGCACAAAACTCATGTTAGCGCTAACATGGTGTTAGCGCTAACTTTTATGTTAGATGACGTCAAAATGCATTGTCATTTTACGTCATTTAACATGATGTTAGTGCTAACATCATGTTAGCGCTAACATGAGTTTTGTGCAACCCAGCCCTGGACGAACTACAGAAAGGAACCGGTTCTTAATGGCCGCGGGCTGCCTCTCTACTGAGGACGCAACAATGTCCGCCATTGCTGACGTCGACATCACGACGCATGACGCCACTTCAACAATGTCCGCTATTACTGACGTGGACATCATGACGCAAAACGCGCAACCCAACAGAAAGATGTTGCGTCGTGGAAACGTAGCCTAGCCTACATCTATCTCACTTGTGGGAGATCTTGTTTACTTACAGGTATGTTAATGATGAGATGTTATCGAAGGCAAAGTCACCGAGTTTGGCAAGATTTGGACTTTGGGTGAAATGCCTGAAAGAAAAGGTTGATACATGTAGTCTGTATCTGGCTGACAAAATCTCGCTACGGTCAGTCTCTCGAGACGATGACGTCATTGAGTTTCTCTGGCTATCCATACTATCATTTCTTGACGACTAACAACCATCGTTCAGAAAGAATTAAGATTCTGCATAACCATCTTATTACCAGTGGAGAGGGCTTCTATTTGATTCTTCCGACGGACAACAGATGGCAGTCGGGTGCACCACAAAAGGGCGCCTAGTTCACGACCACATTAGAGATGGCGACACCATTCGCCGATCGTAATTTTGGAAAGCAACTTACAGCTTCCCTATTTCAGAGCCAGAGAAAGCGTAGTTTTTTACTTCATACAGCCGCTGTCCTCCCACGGTGCTGTAATGGAAAATGTCTTTGTTATTTGTCATGAATTCTTCGCTCGTTTAAAGGTGCGTTCACACCCAACCGGTGTAACGTTTTTCAGTGAGGCCCGTGTGCCAGTGTGACATTACAATAGATTGACGGAATAAGCCGCGACTTGACAATGAACGACACACAGAGAAACAGCGAGTCCGTTTCCCAGTGTGTTCCGAACAATGGGAATCACACAGAAAAACGGCCACACTGAAAAACGTTACACCTGTATGTCCAAAAGCCTAGTTTTCACTGGCAAACTAGTGTTCGCAAACATGACCATGTTTGGTATACATTGGTTTCCTACTTACACCGCGAAGGCACGGATGTTCCTGAATGTGTAGGCGGGGATGGTGGTAATGTTCATGTCCATAATCTGCAGGCTGCAAAATATATATGAACATAGTGAAACTGGTTACACCAGGGCACCCTCGCAACGTGTTCAAATCTAAGTGAAATGGACTTAAGCCGCTACGCGCCACAACAGAAGAACTGACAATTGAAAAGACTGTGCAGACTGATGAATCCGGGCTTGTTACTTATAGATCTTCTTATCAATCCTTTTATGTCATTCCGGAGGATTGGGTGGCGGATCTTGTTATGAGGGTCGTCCATCCAGCGAGAGGATAACAGTCTTATAATCATCGACAGCACGAGATGGTGGAACAGCCGAGGATACATCCCGCGTTACCCATCCAAGGACTGATTACTCTATGGGACTTGGGGAGAAGCACATTTTTACCAATGAGAGACTTCACTGCCGTTAGAGGCCGCCTGTCCTAGAAACAAAACTTGACGTCACATTATGGATGACGTTGTCTCGTCCATTTCTTCTCTGTAACGTCAAATTCCATGACGTTCTAGGACCGCTAACTGGTGGCGGCCTCTGACGGCAGTAAAGTCACTTAAGTAGGCCCAGGCCTGTATCGAGTTGTATGGCTCACTTTTTTGCTGTCAGTTTCATACAGAGTACTTACATATGAATCGATTTGTCTTTTGACCGAGGGTCGTGTAGCCGCAAGAGGTCAGGAAATGACTGCAGTGGACACTTGTGGATGATTCTGAATGGAGAAAAAAATGAACACAGTCAATCTTAAACTCATCCGTAACCATGGTAACCCCGCCATTTTGTCGTCTGCGCAGATCAAGGGGGAAAATGGACCAAGAGAAACATCACAAGAAAAGTCGACTTGCGATTGAAACAGCCGACGGTCAGAGATTCATGCACGATGGATTTTCATCAGGGTCGATATATCGGAACATGGCGAAGACCAATGTTTGTCCTGGGCCTCATCACACTCCTAAAACAACGTGCCTCATATCAATGACCGAGGCAACGTGATTGTATGTAGTGGTAGTGTAACCACGGCTATTACCGTGGTTACACTACACTACATAAAATCCCCGGATTTTTTGCGGTCACACCTATGAATTGCCGGGCTTCAAGAAACCCGTGTCTTTAAAACACGGCAAGCTCGCCGTGCTTTTCGAAATCCCCGTGTTTTCGTTAGTTCTTAGCACGGCTACAGATGGCGCAGCTATTGAGGTCGTTTTCGCGCCTCTAACAATGTGTGCCAATACAGAAATGACCGAAGAGTCAGAGCATGCAGCGCACCTGTCGCCGGGCTACTTAACTACAATGTACATGTAGTAGTGTGACCTCTCGCCGGGCTTTTCGTACACACGGGTCTGGAAAAACACGGGTATTTTCAACAGGTGTAATCGTAGCTCAAACCAGCCTACACACCCAGACGCCTGCCCGTCCATTTACATTAGCGTCAAAACTTAATTTGATGGATCCAATTACAACCGGTTCAAACCAATTTCCTTCTTAAATACAGGCGCGATTACGAAGTCGTAACCTCCCGCTACAAGCTGTGGCAGGCGATGAGAGAGACCTGACAACGTTGGGAGGTTTTGATGTCTGGCTGTCAGCTGTTTCCTTGCGTATGGTGTAGGTGTATGGCCAGTTATAGAGATTAAAAGAGAAGAATGTAAATTTTGATCTGCTGTGACTCCAGATCATCTTTACGACTGCAGCGCCGCCCAACGTCTTTCTCAGCTGCCACGACTTGAGATCATATCACGACTAGATATCGTTACTAACAAACGTGTTTACTTTGTAACGTCACTATTTGCGGATATAACCGCCCATACTGGTGCATGTTTTTAAGGCAGGCTCACTATGCAGGGTGTCCCAAAATGCGTATGACGTCATCAGGGAATGCTGAGGAATGATTAACACTCCCACCGCTAGGGTTCTCGGACGAAAGTGGGATTGGTTGCGGGCGGCCATGTGCTGTTCTCTGATTGGTCATTCTAAACCCTAGCGGTGGATTACGGAGTCAGTTTACCTCGGGAACTGAGGCGGGGAAAAACAAAACGTACGCCCTCTTTCGGTCCGCCGCTTGCAGACGATTCCTTCCTCAGACATCTCGTCGTTTGAACTTCTTGCCCCTTGTTTGTCAACAAAGTCTGACGATGGTGGGCAAATAGTTGCGGAGGGGAAGAAATACCGCACAGGAAATTAAACTGACGGCCATGTTTTATGCATGAGTGACATCACGTGCTCATCACAAATAACAAGTTTGCTGAGCACGACGATACGCCGGGCAGATGTCAAAAGAACATCTGCAAAGGATGCTTTTGAACTTCTTTAGCTTTCTACAGCACAGGCACCAAGCTTTATTGATGCAGAGTCGGAATTAAATGTCGTCTTTGATCGGCCTCTTCAGGGCATAACGTTCGTTTATTAATCTTTTTCCATTTCCTGTGTCGTTGTGTACAGGCTCGTGGAAGCCATCTTTGATGACTTTTTGGGACAAGTCACATGACTTCTTCACGTCTCAAAGAATGTAGAAATTAAAACGATGACAGAAAGACCCGGAGGGGACAGCTTCGATAGAGGGCAGCACCACCGAAACCAGGTCCTCACAGTGAAAAAAAAATCCTAATCATGTTGAGTACCTTCGGGGTACTCGTTTTGTCCGTGAGATGAGTAGAAAGGTATTCATATTGAGTAGAAAGGTACTTATAGCAAGTAGAAAGATACTCATAGCGACTAGCAAGGAACTCCAAATGCAGCTCCTTGGCCCGATGAGTACCCAATTAGTACCTTTCTACTCATCTCACGGACAAAATGACTGATGAGTAGCCCAAAGTACTCAACATGAGCCGAAATTTTTTTTCAGTGCAATGGACGCCGTTTGTGGGGGAAATTGATCAGGGTGCAACTACCATTTCAATACATGTAGTTTTAAGCACTGGTGACACATATTGAGGCAACAGTCTGATATGTAAGACATTTGAATTCCCATGCTTTCTTTATCGACGCATCCTAATTCCTCGTTGAACAGTAAACCCAGTGGAAACCGGTCTCTTGCCCCCAACGGAAGTACAGAGGAGTAGCCGTCACACAGGGCGTTGGAAATCAACTTACAAGGTATCGAGGTGGAGGAATCGCCGCAGAACGCCGCTCTTGATTTCGTGGAGTTTCGTCAGGAATTCCAATTCGCTGTAAGACATGAAAATCAGGAAGGATTATCACCTCTTAACGGATTTTTTTTCTCAGATTAAAAAGGGATTTCCATGTTTTGTTTTTACAAGTCCTTGGTAACAACGAAATCGATGAGGCATTCGCCGGCATTGAGACAAATTCACCAGTCGAAGGATGGAGCAGTTTTTTTTGTGATTCGTGTCGTTTTTGTCGGCAAACGTCGATTACTGCAAAGTACCGCGAGTGAGAAGGGAACCTGGCGCAGATGGCAGCACTTGCCTGGCGATCGCGGCGCCATCTGCAATGTGATTAGACTGGTTCCCGTCTGTGCCGCTCCACTGAGTTCCACTCGAACACGCTCGAGTTGATGACAGGCAAAAACATGGCGGCGCTAAATATGAAATGTTCTATCTTCTTGACCACAGTCCACATCTGACCAGCCCAAACCATGCAAACGCTTTGTGTGTGGCTGTGGCAGCGTCTCAGAGCTTGCGATGGGCACGAGTGCCCATCACTTCAGGAGTTCAGCGAGTTGAGCAAGGAATTTTGTGAACTTTGTCTGCATTGCGAATTCAGTCCGGAATGTCGGCCTAAATTTGGTCTAACTCGACAATTACCTGTTTCCAGTGGTATAAACTTAATCCGCCTTGCATTCGCTTCGAAATGAGAAGTGTTTGACGTATTTAACAACACGCAAACCGGTCTGACATGTCTGAAGTGACACTTTCATTCCTTCGGCCGCCATCTTGTCACGTGGTTACTCGAGTCAAACCCACGACTGGATGAGGGTTGGACTCGGGTTCCTAAGTAGGTCAAATTTGACCACGTGATCGCCCTACGTCACCAAACTCTCGCGAATTCGATTGTAACTCGGGTCGCTCGAGTCAAACCCGAGTTACAATCGAAGTCGGCCATGGCGGTAACGAAAGTTTTGGCCTTTGCTACCAGACTCTCTCCTGTAAGAGAGAGAGGCTGGTGACGCGAGACTAGCAGTTCGCCTCAAGTCGTTCCGAATGCTCCGTTTGTTGTGGAGTGAGCGCCGCGCTGGAGTGGAGCGGCAAAGAGGGGGACTGGTCTAGTGCCAGTGTAGATTCATTGGGCTCATTGGCCTCGAGTCTGTAGTGGTGGCCGCGTGGTGTCAATCAGTCGGACTTGGCAGTGGACCATTGCCATCAGCGCTACCATGTACGCCAGTAGGCCTACCCCTTGGCTAGCTCCATGAGAAAGCCAGATTTGGAGTCCGGAGAGCAGGTTAATCACAAACAACAAAGTTTTATGTATCAATCATATCTGGATTACTATTAACTACAAGACTTTATACAATACATATTTTTGACTAAAATAGTGTAACTTGTTTTTTTACAACTTTATACAAGTAAACATAAGCCAAGTGCTGTCCGTGTAAGAGGTAGATTCATGACCCAACCCTCCTGCAGTCGGGCCTGCCCCCGGTACCCATAGGCCTTACTTGGCACATCCTGAGGCAATCGGTCCAGACGTCTGTGTGTGATGACGTAGGGAGCGCACGCTAAAAGCCCAGGGCCCGTATGCATAAAGGTGGAATAAGCTTATTCCAGGTAGCGCTTCACGTTATAACGTTAGGTTATACCTGGAATAAGCTTATTCCACCTTTATGCATACGGGCACTGCTGATTACCTGATGGGTTGGCGCAAATTCCAAAAAGTAAGGCTGCCTTTCCACGAGACGTTTGCGGACGCGGTTTCCGTCGGTGGCGGGAGCGGGTGCGGGTGAAACAGCTAATGGGAAATACGTTGGATCGATTTTTTCCACCCGCGCCCGCCTCCTATTCCGCGCCCGCAAACGCCTCGTGGAAAAGCAGCTTAATACTGTGCGCGTTTGCTCAGCAACTGCATTGTAGCTTGGACTGGTTATCATCTTGGCTGCCCCACTCGTACGCGCTCATAGTCCAACTGTGGAACGGACAGTAGCGCCGCGGGAGTAGTGTGGTTCCCTGACCTGCCGTATCGTGGCGCTGACTGATGTATGCCAAGGATGGAGCGGCAAAGACGGAAACCAGTCCACAACCCGCTCAACAAACTGGCATCACGGGACACGCGTTGTTTTCGGACACCTGTTTGTCCGCCTCAGTTGTTTCTTCAATCGTGTCCGCACTACTGCTTCGCCGATCGTATACACCCTTGTCCCACAACATCCCATCGACATCAATACCACTGTCAGTGGCGTTATTCTTTGACCTTGACCTTTGGTCCCTATCCGGGGACTCCGCCCTCTGGTGGTACGCGATGTAATACTCACTGGCGCTGCGGACTTTGTTGTGGTGCGGACAGTTTTCCGGATCCTCGCACTGATCCGGGAGTGATCCGTTCGGGACGTACATTTTCATGGATCGATCATATAAAACATACGACTCCTCATGATCCAATGATTCCCTGTCGGACAACGTTGTTTCCTGGACAACACTCAGTTTCCGCGAGTCCTGCATGAGTTTCTCCAAAGCCGCCATTGGGACGTCACGGACGCTGGTTGGCGGGAAGTATCGTCTGCTGCACGTGGGAGTAGATTTTGGCGACGAATTCGGCGTCGATTTTGGTGTGACACTGAACGATACGTGGCGCTGATAGTCAGTGAGCTGAGTGAGAAGGGATGCGTCAGAGAGATGTCTTGGGGGCTGCTGACATTGCTGGGTGATGGTGCTACTGTTTCTTGATGCTGCTGGCAATGCCAGACCTGAATACCCGGATGACGATTGATAGTACCGATTTGTCCGCCGCTGACGCTGTCCACAGCCTTGAATCCGGCGGGACAAATCGGCAAAGTCCTTTCGGAATTGTTTCGTAAATATAGCATAGAGATACGGATTCATGCAAGAGTTTAACGGGTAGAAAAATACCAGAAGGATCTTGGAGTTTGTGATGTCAATGAGTGGAAGACCGCCAGCGGCTGTGAGCGCGAAAAACGCGATGGGCGACCAGCAGGCAAAGTTTGTGAAGACGAGAAGCGCCATGCGCTTAGCGATGGTCGTGTCACTGCTGCGGGCCGTGGTGTTGTTCCCTCTTACTTGACAGTACATATGGAGGTAACAGACGCAGATTAGAACGAAAGCTAATCCATTGACTACAAGAATACTGATGACGTAAGCACGGTCTATCGCGGTGTCTGTATCAAACGGAAGACAGATGCTTGTCCCGCCGAAGTCACTAACGCCGACCAGCGGAAGAGTGGCTACGGTGAGGGACAGGCACCAACCAAACACCATGATCACCACCGCCTGGGACATCCTCAGTCGCTTTGTAAGATGAATGGCATGGCTGATGGCGTACCATCTCTCCATGGTGATCACCGTCAGGGTGTAGATGGACAATTCACAAGCGAATATCGTGATGAACCCCGCCACTTGGCATCCGCCCTCATGTTGCCAAGAGATTGCGAAATTAAAATACTCATTCAACGTTCTGACGTCGATGACGGCAAGGATTAAAATATACACTCCCATGGTCAGGTCAGCGAAGGCTAAATTACACATGAGAAACTTTGATACGCTGAGTTTGTGGCGGTTCCCGAGCATTACAACCAGGACGAAGATGTTTCCAGAAAGAGCCGCCAGGACGACGAACCAGACGAACACTCGGAGCCATTCGTATCCCATGACGTCTTCACATGGGTTGAACGCATCCGGTTCCGGTTTGCAAACCACAGCAGATAACCTCGTCTCCAGGTCTTCATCTGCGAACGAATTACCATGCGTGCAGTTCCCAGGTACGTTGCTGGACTCTGGTATGGTCTCAAACGCGCCGGTCCAGTCACCCGGACCTGCGTCTAGATCTCCCCCTTCAAACCCTATGTTTGTCGGTGGCGTGGCGAAGTCAACGAAATCGCCGTTGTAGTAGGCATCCTCGTAGAAATGATATCTTCGTTTGTAAAATCTCCGTAAGCGGTCGTGGCCGACGTGCCGACGCCTTCTCCGAGGTATTCCGTCATGTATAATGAGACTCGGGTTGCTAGGGTTATCAGGAGGGACTGACTTCGTCTCTTTATCTGAATTTGTCTGGTTACACCACATTTTTAACAATTTATCGCGCGATTCAATGGACATTTGAAGATGTGCCTTCTTGTGTCTGTCATACTCCTCAGGACTCTGTCGATCCGGGTACTTGAAAGCACAACAATGAGACGAATACGTGACGTAGGCGCGTTCTATGTTCCAAAAAGCACCAACAGATGGCAGTGTTCTGAGCGAGTACGTGTTTTGCAAGTCCAGTGTGCGGAGGTGCTGGAGACCAGTTGAAGGGAGGTGGGTGATGGAGGTACTGGAGAGATCGCTGGAAGAGGAAACGAGAGTGTTAGTACCGGACACCAGGACGAACTACAGAAAGGAACCGGTTCTTAATGGCCGCGGGCTGCCTCTCTACTGAGGACGCAACAATGTCCGCCATTGCTGACGTCGACATCACGACGCATGACGCCACTTCAACAATGTCCGCTATTACTGACGTGGACATCATGACGCTAAACGCGCATCCCAACAGAACGATGTTGCGTCGTGGAAACGTAGCCTAGCCTACATCTATCTCACTTGTGGGAGATCTTGTTTACTTACAGGTATGTTAATGATGAGATGTTATCGAAGGCAAAGTCACCGAGTTTGGCAAGATTTGGACTTTGGGTGAAATGCCTGAAAGAAAAGGTTGATAGTCTGTATCTGGCTGACAAAATCTCGCTACGGTCAGTCTCGCGAGACGATGACGTCATTGAGTTTCTCTGGCTATCCATACTATCATTTCTTGACGATTAACACCATCGTTCAGAAAGAATTGAGATTCTGCATAACCATCTTATTACCAGTGGAGAGGGCTTCTATTTGATTCTTCCGACGGACAACAGATGGCAGTCGGGTGCACCACAAAAGGGCGCCTAGTTCACGACCACATTAGAGATGGCGACACCATTCGCCGATCGTAATTTTGGAAAGCAACTTACAGCTTCCCTATTTCAGAGCCAGAGAAAGCGTAGTTTTTTACTTCATACAGCCGCTGTCCTCCCACGGTGCTGTAATGGAAAACGTCTTTGTTATTTGTCATGAATTCTTCGCTCGTTTAAGGTGGTGCGTTCACACCCAAACCGGATTCCGTTGTGTTTTGTCGTGCGGTTCCCGCAAACCAACGCTTTCCACGCCAGGCACTGAAATCGTGCGGCATGACCGCGTTGGATGCATCTGTACCGACGAGTGAGTGTGACCCCGAATCGAACTCCCTATCAACTGAGGACTGACGGGACCAATGACTCAACTACACCAATCAAGATCTGTCCACTTGATGCGGTTTGCATACCGGTATGTCCAAAAGCCTAGTTTTCACTGGCAAAGTAGTGTTCGCAAACATGACCATGTTTGGTATACATTGGTTTCCTACTTACACCGCGAAGGCACGGATGTTCCTGAATGTGTAGGCGGGGATGGTGGTAATGTTCATGTCCATTATCTGCAGGCTGCAAAATATATATGAACATAATGAAACTGGTTACACCAGGGCCGGGCACCAGGGCGCCCTCGCAACGTGTTCAAATCTAAGTGAAATGGACTTAAAGGAGTTAGACGCCGAAGTTGTAAACAAGCTGGTTTGTTTACAAATATGGTCGGCAAACTAGTTTTATTCCTTCGTGCAGGTGGCAGCACCCGTGATCGTTACACTGGTTCCCGGTCCGATGCAACTCACTCACGATATTCACGTCAGTACATATCACCGACAATAGGTGGCAGCACCGCAGGCGTCCGTGGATAGAGAACCAGTGAGTGAGTGTTTACAACTTCGGCGTCTAACTCCTTTAAGCCGCTACGCGCCACAACACTGAGAAGAACTGACAATTGAAAAGACTGCAGACTGATGAATCCGGGCTTGTTACTTATAGATCTTCTTATCAATCCTTTTATGTCATTCCGGAGGATTGGATGGCGGATCTTGTTATGAGGGTCGTCCATCCAGCGAGAGGATAACAGTCTTATAATCATCGACAGCACAAGATGGAACAGCCGAGGATACATCCCGCGTTACCCATCCAAGGACTGATTACTCTATTGGACTTGAGGAGAAGCACATTTTTACCAATGGGAGACTTCACTGCCGTTAGAGGCCGCCTGTCCTAAAACTTGACGTCACACTATGGATGACGCTGTGGCGTCCATTTCTTCTCTGTGACGTCAAATTTCATGACGTTCTAGGACCGCTAACTGGTGGTGGCCTCTGACGGCAGTAAAGTCACTTAAGTAGGCCCAGGCCTGTATCAAGTTGTATGGTTCGCGTTTTTGCTGTCAGTTTCATACAGAGTACTTACATATGAATCGATTTGTCTTTTGACAGAGGGTCGTGTAGCCGCAAGAGGTCAGGAAATGACTGCAGTGGACACTTGTGGATGATTCTGAATGGAGAAAAAAATGCCAATCAATCTTAAACTCATCCGTCACCGTGGCAACCCCGCCATTTTGTCGTCTGCGCAGATCAAGGGGGAAAATGGACCAAGAGAAACATCACAAGAAAAGTCGACGGTCAGAGATTCATGCACGATGGGTTTTCATCAGGGTCGATATATCGGAACATGGCGAAGACCAATGTTTGTCCTGGGCCTCATCACACTCCTAAAACAACGTTCCTCATATCAATGACCGAGGCGACGTGATTTTGTGTGGTGTAACCACGGCTATTACCGTGGTTACACTACATAAAATCCCCGGATTTTTTGCGGTCACACCTATGAATTGCCGGGCTTCAAGAAACCCGTGTCTTTAAAACACGGCAAGCTCGCCGTGCTTTTCGAAATCCCCGTGTTTTCGTTAGTTTTTAGCACGGCTACAGATGGCGCAGCTATTGAGGTCGTTTTCGCGCCTCTAACAATGTGTGCCAATACAGAAATGACCGAAGAGTCAGAGCATGCAGTGCACCTGTCGCCGGGCTACTTAACTACAATGTAGTAGTGCGACCTCTCGCCGGGGGCTTTTCGCACACGCGGGTCTGGAAAAACACGGGTATTTTCAACAGGTGTAATCGTAGCTCAAACCAGCCTACACACCCAGACGCCTGCCCGTCCATTTACATTAGCGTCAAAACTTAATTTGATGCATCCAATTACAACCGGTTCAAACCAATTTCCTTCTTAAATACGAAGTCGTAACCTCCCGCTACAAGCTGTGGCAGGCGATGAGAGAGATGTGACAAGGTTGAGAGGTTTTGATGTCTGGCTGTCAGCTGTTTCCTTGTGTATGGTGTAGGTGTATGGCCAGTTATAGAGATAAAAAGAGAAGAATGTAAATTTTGATCTGCTCTGACTCCAGATCATCTTTACGACTGCAGCGCCGCCCAACGTCTTTCTCATCCATGACTTGAGATCATATCACGACTAGATATCGTTACTAACAAACGTGTTTACTTTGTAACGTCACTATTTGCGGATATAACCGCCCATACTGGTACATGTTTTGTAAGGCTGGCTCACTACACAGGTGTCCAAAAATGCGGGAATGGCAATGCTGAGGAATGATTAACGATCCCACCGCTAGGGTTCTCGAACGAAAGTGGGATTGGTTGCGGGCGGGCGGCCATGTGCTGTTCTCTGATTGGTCATTCTAAACCCTAGCGGTGGATTATGGAATCAGTTTGCCTCGGGAACTGAGGCGGGGACAAACAAAGGTACGCCCTCTTTCGGCCCCCTGCCTGCAGACGATTCCTTCCTTCCTCAGACATCTCGTCGTTTGAACTTCTTGCCCCTTGTTTGTCAACAAAGTCTGACGATGGTGGGCAAATAATTGCGGAGGGGAAGAAATACCGCACAGGAAATTAAACTGACGGCCATGTTTTATGCATGAGTGACATCACGTGCTCATCACAAATAACAAGTTTGCTGAGGACGACGATACGCCGGGCAGATGTCAAAAGAACATCTGCAAAGGATGCTTTTGAACTTCTTTATCTTTCTACAGCACAGGCATCAAGCTTTATTGATGCAGAGTCGGAATTAAATGTCGTCTTTGATCGGCTTCTTCAGGGCATAACGTTCGTTTATTAATCTTTTTCCATTTCCTGTGTCGTTGTTTACAGGCTCGTGGAAGCCATCTTTGATGACTTTCTGGGACAAGTCACATGACTTCTTCACGTCTCAAGAATGTGGAAATTAAAACGATGACAGAAAGACCAGGAGGGGACAGATTCGATAGAGGGCAGCACATCGAAACCAGGTCCACAATTTTGTAATAACCAGACATGTATCCTTTGATACCTCCATGGGAGGTTTGAGATTGAAATAAACTATGTCTATGAAATAAACTATGTCTATGTCACAATACCGTTTGTGTGGGAAATTGATCAGGACCAGGATGTCACTTTCATTAGTTTTAACCACTAGTGACACCTATTGAGGCATTACCACCTCCCAGTTGGTTGTGTATTGTTTACTCACGAAAAGAATACTAGTTAGGCCTACAATGGCCGATATTCATAAAAGCTAGCATATGCTTTTACTTCAAGTTTTGTTGTACATTTACATTGGACCTAGCTGTGCAAATCTTAAGTAAAAGCATTTGCTAACTTTTATGAATACCAGCCATTAGTCTGCTATTGTAATTCTTTCTTTACCGAAACATGCTAGTCCCTGGTTGAACAATAAAACCCAGTGGAAACTGGTCTCTTGCCCCCAACGGAAGTACAGAGGAGTAGCCGTCACACAGGGCGTTGGAAATCAACTTACAAGGTATCAAGGTGGAGGAATCGCCGCAGAACGCCGCTCTTGATTTCGTGGAGTTTCGTCAGGAATTCCAATTCGCTGTAAGACATGAAAATCAGGAAGGATTATCACCTCTTAACGGATTTTTTTTTCTCAGATTAAAAAGGGATTTCCGTGTTTTGTTTTTACAAGTCCTTGGTAACAACGAAATCGATGAGGCATTCGCCGGCATTGAGACAAATTCACCAGTCGAAGGATGGAGCAGTTTTTTTTGTGATTCGTGTCGTTTTTGTCGGCAAACATCGATTACTGCAAAGTACCGCGAGTGAGAAGGGAACCTGGCGCAGATGGCAGCACTTGCATGGCGATCGCGGCGCCATCTGCAATGTGATTAGACTGGTTCCCGTCTGTGCCGTTCCACTCCCGCGGCGCGGCCCCGTTATGGAGTGGAGTGGAAAAAAGGGAACCAGCCTACAATGTGATGATCTCTCTCCTGGTACTTCACTGCTTATCTATGCAGCTACAGGCTGACACGGCCATGCCCTCAGTGACGTCACCCTCGGGCAATGACGGAACTGAGAGGTGAACCCAACCCTGCACTGACGAACACAGTTCCGGTTTCATTCCGATGTCCATGTTTATGGATGCTCAAGAGAGACCAGGCTGCATGTCAATACTATACTTAACATTCCCATCAGTCAGGTCAATATTTTCAACCCCGGTTCCCTACTCTCTCTTCTACCAACCCTTTTTTCATTCACTTGCTTGTGGTGGACTGGTACAACAGATAAGGTCGAAGAAGACTCAAGTCTTGGAACGGAAAGCGTCCTCTCAAGTGACTGTCATTATTCTGTGACCTACAAACTCAAGGGGGGGGGGTGCAACCACCAATTTCTCTGAACACTGTACGTGATACCCACATGTCATACTTACAGCGTTCGTAGTGTTTTCCGAAGGCTGTCAAAGGCCATTGGTTCAATGGTGGAGAGACTGGCATCAGCGTAGATGTAACTGAAATATGACGGGCATGTTTTAAGCACAGTACCTGGGTCGAGGTTGAGTTGTCTTCTGACGAGCAAAACGAAGGTGCGAATGTAGGGCAGGAGCGCTTCAAAGCGGGCAGCACACCAGGCGAGGTGAGGGCGATATCGCATGCGATCTGATCGCCACCGAGCATGACGCCAGGTGCGCGCTAAACAGCGATCCGTGGAAATCTTGCCGGGCGATGATCGCCCATTGTCTAACTGGTTTGATTTTGCCATCCACCGCACACACAAAACGATATTGCATAGTCTGCGGCGGCTGGCGGGAAAACCAGTGGAGACCAAATCGCCTGCGATATCGCCAGGTGTGCTGTCAGAAGTTGACTAAGTGGTTTCACCGTCCCCGAAAATGTACAAAAAACTGCCTAGGGTGGTAAGAGACTCCAACCTTCTTTAAAACTGGATGAAGTAAAAAAGGTGTGATGACATCTCTCATCTAGTGTAAGAATTGACGAGCAATACAATATTTCGTTCTTTAAGCGGTGGCCAATGCACTTTAATATGACCCCATCCTTAGAAACGGAAAAAATTTGCAAGTAATTCATTGTAACAGCTGGCTTCAAAGATGGTTTCAATTTGATGAGCCGCCGAGCGTTCCTCAGAGATCGATAGTGCTGACTTTTTGTCCAACACCAGGGGCCTTATTCACAAGCTCTCTTAGCAGTTGAGAATTCGTAACATTCCAGGAGCTATATTGTGTGTCAACCATTGAACAAAGGTTTAAGGAGGACGCTATGAATGCGCAACTCTAAGTATGCTTTGTGAATTAGGACCCAGGCGACCAAAGCAGCCCTAAGATGACCTATGGACGATTCTTTGTCACGGTTTTTCAAATCACAGCTCCTGGGGGTTGCTGCTGATAATATGACAAAAGCATTCTATATTTGTCGATGATAACCGACTGTTTCCGTGCAATGATTATGATGGAATATCTGTCCTTCCGGTGAAGCTAGCTCACTGGGAGAAACTATTCTCATCCAATCTCTTAAAGGAGTACATGGATGAATGGCGTCCACGCTCTTAAAGGAGTAGGTCCTAATGATGAATGGCGTTTGGTTTCTTAAAGGAGTAGACCCAACATGGATGAATGGCGTTCACGCTCTTAAAGGAGTAGACCCTACGTGGATGAATAGCGCCAGCTCTCTTAAAGGAGTAGGTCCTACACGGATGGCGTTCACTCTTTTAAAGGAGTAGACCCAACATGGATGAATGGCGCCAATTCTCTTAAAGGAGTAGGCCCTACACGTCATGATGAATGGCTCCATCTCTCTTAAAGGAGTAGGTCCTACATGGATGAATGACGCCAATTGTCTTAAAGGAGTAGAGCCAACATGGATGAATGGCGTTCATTCTCTTAAAGGAGTAGACCCAACATGGATGAATGGTGTTCACTCTCTTAAAGGAGTACACCCAACATGGATGAATGGCGTTCATTCTCTTAAAGGAGTAGACCCAACATGGATGAATGGCGTTCACTCTCTTAAAGGAGTAGACCCAACATGGATGAATGGCGTTCACTCTTTTAAAGGAGTAGACCCAACACGGATGAATGGGGCCAAGGGGCCAACTCTGTTAAAGGAGTGGGCCCTTCATGGATGAATTCGCCAACATAGAAAAACGATATCGACTTGCTTACACAGTGTGTGACTTTTCGCTCACCTGCGTGTCAAGCTAATTGAGCAGTTCTTGCCAAATTTGCTCAAGAATCGTCTCCATGCTCATCAATATTCATTCATAAACGTTTCTTTAAGTGTTATGTCACGACAGTGCACCATTAAAGCTGTCGTAATGGCGGAATGCAAGTTTATGTGCCCTGAGCTTTAAGTAGTTTTTTGATAGTGACTCTGATCTCCACGGCGTGGCGGGAGGCGAATATTTTTTCCTACAGTGACAGATCCATTACGACCAACTTTTTGTTCCCCACACGATATAGCGAAAGGTAATAATCCTAATCCTAATCTTAATCCTAATCCTAATACTACTCCCAACACTAACCCCGACCCTAACCCTAAACCTTACACTTACCCAACATTTAACCCTCTCTTCATTTCGTTAAATTCGTTTCGCAATGGATACACCGTGTAGGAATCTATAACTGTAGGAAAAAATATTTGCTGGCGGGAGGGTTTTTTTGAGTCCGGTGTCCATATCAATAATTGCCTTTACCGGAAGTGACGTCTTAAGTAATGCAGCAATATCCGGCGGAGAGATGAGTCGCCAATTGACGCCGGTGAAAACGTAGTATTTATGTATTTTTTGCTACCAAGAGAAGTGTTCGCTGCAAGCGATCTCTTTCTTCTATTGTTGATCCGTATTAGGTCAGGAATGGGGGACTTTACTGCCGTTAGAGGGCACCACCAGTTAGCGGTCCCAGGATGTCATGAAATTTGACGTCACAGAGAAGAAATACACGGCATGACGTCATCCATAATGACGTGGAGGCCATGGCGTACGTCTGTGACGGCGTCAAATTTCGGGACGTCCGCTAACAGGCGACATCTAACGGCAGTAAAGTCTCCCATTGGCTCGTCTTTAAGTTGTGCCTAACGGCGCTTGCACCTACTATATGATCCTAAAACTGGTTATTCGTGGAAATCTTGGGACATTTCACCCTAAGTTGATTGAAAGGACAAGTGGGGAACTCTACAGAGATACTTACAGCTTATCCAGTCGCCGATAACGCTCGAAATCTGTCTTCCTAATAGTGCTAATGGCAGTGTAGGCGAGAGTCCTAAAACGATAGGAAAGAATTCCTCTTATTTTACGAGATGAAGATGGTTTATTGTACGGCTTCAGATGAGCTGTATCAAAAGGTAAGAGGAGAAGCAATCGACAGGGAACAACATTCACAAAAACAGGTGGATTTCCCGATTCGATTATGACTTGATAACATCAATAGAACTGACCAATGACAATCAAGGATTGTGGCCACTGTATGACGTCATAGATGATTGTCGCATAAAGCATTTTTCCTTCCTCCCAACAGAGGTGATCTCCAACACAGTGACGCCTTTGTCAGCGGCGCAATTCGAAGCTATAGAAATGCAAACGGAAACCTTAGGAGTCCAGGATCTGTCAATGAACGTTAGTTGTGGAGGTTTTATCAACATCAGAGTCCAGTGTCACATCGACCATCACCTCCATTCATTCATTGAGAAAAACTCACTCACATTATGTCAAAGAAAGAGCTTACTCAAGAGGTGAGCCACCATTCTGGCTCAGCAAACAACGACCAATGGCGTATAGATTTTAGCCCTGGATGTCTGGGCTTCGGGACGCTGTAATCATAGCCATGACAGTTATTACAGCACTAGTAGGCAGTCGTGCCTCACGTTAATGACCTGAACTCATAGATGTGAATCTACTGTATATCCGTACGTAAGACGTCATATATTTTATAGAACAGGTTCTCCCATGATTTGCTGAATTCAGTGTGCAAGTCACGTCGATTTCCCATCATCAAAGCATTGACTTGCTAATAATATTAGCCTATGTCCAAATTCTGGCCGACAACTGACTTAAGTTAGAACGCATCTTGCTCCCGGACATACCGCCGTTGTTGCTGACCATGCCTGTCTACACTGGATATATCAAGACGTTTTCTTCAACAGCCTTCGACAAGTTGTTGAAAGCAGTTGACCTGAGTTGTTGATCAGTCTGAACTATGGTGGTCAAGAACGTTCAACAATAAGAAACGTATAAAAGGTTTTGACACTGAGCCCCGTCTGCCCAAGGCTTGGTTAGTAATTTAGAATAACTTCTGTTGTTACAACAGGTCGTCATAGCAGCGAGAGTTACCAGGACGACAATAACCTGTCTCTGAGATTTATCTGTTCCATTTCCGATCGAAACACCACCTCAAACAGAAACATTGTCTGTAGATAACGGAACTTTTCCAGGGACTGGTTTCCTCCTGCATTTTACAGCAAAATTTGCCTTCTAGCTAGATTTTCGGTCACGTGAGCGGCTGCAGTGGGAGCGACGCCATCGTTCGTGACGTCATGAAATGACGTCATCCTTGACCCCATTATTCTTCAATATAAACAAACAAATTTCAACCACTACATTGAATCTACAGCCGTGTTGGAGTAGTGATAAAAGAGATATTCCATAATTACCCCGTGGATCATCCTCCCGGGGCTCTCACTAATCCCAGTGAGCCCATCAAACGAAAAGATTAGACCAGGAAACCTTCCAATCTCGAGCGATAGACAGTGGAACGTGTTTTAGAGAATCGCAATATTTGTCAAAAGAATGTAAACATTCGTGAAAAACATGGCATGTAATAAAGTATTATATAGTAAACAAGGAAGACATACCGAGGATGGGGAGTAGGCGGCTTGAGTAGGGAGGCATGAAACTAGTCCACGGCGTGAGGAAAATATCGAGAAAAAACGTTTAACAAACATGATGCAGAAAGAGAAATTCTCTTTCTGCGTCATGTTTGTTAACGAAGTACACAAATGTATCCGAGGCATTTTTCTGATCTGTGGTTGTTGAGGCGGTGTCTGCGTAATTCTTGGGCTTGTCTGCGGTGTGATACCAAGGGAAAGTAAATGCAGACTGTAAGAAAAAACTTCCCATGATCCAGGCTTAGGAAAACATCATTTACGCTTTGTGTGTTAAAAACATTCGCTGCGTCTGCAATCTGCAAACAATGAGAAACTCGCTCGAATTTTTAACCGACAAGGCGGCGCTGCGAGCGGTTGTACCGAAGACGTTCAAAACAGAGCAAAGCAATGGATAAACGTCGCGTCGCTGGCGCAGGGCAACAGGAAGAAACGTGGAAATGTAGTACCAAATATTAAGCCTCATCACTGCAGGTTCCTCATTACGTAATAAGACGTTGTTTAGAGCGCATCCTTTCTTACATAACAATGTTGTTACCAGCAAAATACATTGGCAATAGCACAAATTTACCGAAGCACTGGAACTCAATACCGATGGATAAATTTGCCGTATGCTTGAAAAACGCGGCGTAATTGGTGGAGGGAATAAACCGCACTTAAACACGGTAGTCGAATGGTGAAGTAGCCTGCTTCCTTTCTCTTTCTTATGGCACGTGCTATAAACGGTTACGACGTTGTTCCTTTCGGAAAAACGCCTTGTTTGGTGCCTTATGAAGTCCTGGTTTCCCCTTTTGATGTCAAGGTCACAAAAACATCGGCAGGGAGAATTAGTTTGGTTCCCAACTCACCGCTAGGCGCAGGTGAGTTCGGGAACCAAACTACAGGGAGAATGGGAAACTTTACTGCCGTTAGAGGGCGCCTGTTGTTAGCGGTCCGAGAACGTCACAAAATTTGACGTCACGACGTAAGCCATGGCATCCACGTCATTATGGATGATGTCGTGGCGTGCATTTCTTCTCTGTGACGTCAAATTTCGTGACGTCCTAGGCCTGTTAACTAGTGGTGGCCTCTGACGGCAGTATAAAGAGCGATATTAACCGATCAATGCTGAAGCAACACTTTCAGATAATTGCTTTTACGATGCGAGTTCCATAGAGAGAAACTTCCATCCCTATAGTTAATTGAGGCCAGTAACTTGTCTTCATACGAAAGCCGTACACTCATCGTCGTCTGCTGTGTTGCTTACATGCAATTACTGGAGATTTAACAATCGATAGAAGTATAGATAAGTACAAGATTCAATAGAGCCAATAGGAAGTGGAGATAAAGCTTCAACAGCCAATAGGAAGTAGAGGTAAAGATTCAACAGCCAATAAGAAGTGGAGATAAAGATCAACAGCCAATAGGAAGTGGAGATATTCAACAGCCAATAGGAAGTGTGCATGATTAAAAACTGCCAATGGGATGTGCCCTTGAAGATTCAAAAGCCAATAGGAGTGTAGATAGAGACTCAACAACCAATAGGATGCGCACCCTTAATCAAAACTGACTGAACAGCCAATAGAAAGTGCAGATGCAGATTAAACAGTGAATGATTTGTTTGTTCGTGAACTTGTTTACGAAACGGAGGGTTTGGGACATGAATAATTGGTTACGCATCTGAAGCCACCAATGGGACACAAACAAATTAATCTAGCGTAGGGAAACTTCTTCATTTGTTTCCGCATATCGAGCCTGATTGCCCCAGTGGCCCAAGTGCGCACAGAATTCATATATAAAACCGCAACCAGTCATACTGCTGATCAAAGCTCTTGACAGTCTTCGACTGTAGGGAAAGAAGTAGTTAACCAAGGGGCCAATCAATCACTAGTTGACAAGTCATTCACGTCACGATCCTTGTTACTACTGTTACTCGTGATTAGAAGAGAAAACTGATGTAAGTCATTGTGGCAATCTCATTGAGTTGAAGGAGAGGGCCATCAGTCAAACAAGTTAGACCCTGACAAGGGCATTCACCACAAGAAAGGGAGAGGAGAGGAGCGTGATAAAGAACGACTTCGAAAGCAATCTGATTGAGGCGCGACTTCGCTGCCGAGTTGTCAGATGTTAGGGCTCAGCATCGACCAACGTAAGAGTAGATTAACGCCAGCAGTATACGAGGCGATATCGCAAGCGATCTAATTACCACCGATCTTCTCGCAAGCCACCGCAGAAGAGGCGATGTCGGTTTTGGTATTGTTTGATAATAGAGAGCTTTCGCTATCCCGTTCCGAGATCCGGACCGCCGAGAACAATACTCGATCTCGTACCCGTTCTCGGAAACAAGAAAATTGTTTTTGCAGCCTCCCAAAAAAGTTGTGTGTCAGATCAGGTTGTGCTTGGGATATGAATGCTTTGTTCATCGGGCAATTTTGCTCTCAAAGTCACCCGTTTATTTCCATGAAGAGAAGTTTTGATTGTTGTGAGACCATTCAGCCAATAGGAAGTAGAGGTAAAGATTCAACAGCCAATAAGAAGTGGAGATAAAGATCAACAGCCAATAGGAAGTGGAGATATTCAACAGCTAATAGGAAGTGTGCATGATTAAAAACTGCCAATGGGATGTGCCCTTGAAGATTCAAAAGCCAATAGGAGTGTAGATAGAGACTCAACAACCAATAGGATGCGTACCCTTAGATCAAAACTGACTGAACAGCCAATAGAAAGTGCAGATGCAGATTAAACAACAAATGATTTGTTTGTTCTGAACTTGTTTACGAAATGGAGGGTTTGGGACATGAATAATTGGTTACGCATCTGAAGCCACCAATGGGACGCAAACAAATTAATCTAGCGTAGGGAAACTTCTTCATTTGTTTCCGCATATCGAGCCTGATTGCCCCAGTGGTCCAAGTGCGTACAGAATTCATATATAAAACCGCAACCAGTCATACTGCTGATCAAAGCTCTTGACAGTCTTCGACTGTAGGGAAAGAAGTAGTTAACCAAGGGGCCAATCAATCACTAGTTGACAAGTCATTCACGTCACGATCCTTGTTACTACTGTTACTCGTGATTAGAAGAGAAAACTGATGTAAGTCATTGTGGCAATCTCATTGAGTTGAAGGAGAGGGCCATCAGTCAAACAAGTTAGGCCCTGACAAGGGCATTCACCACAAGAAAGGGAGAGGAGAGGAGCGTGATTAAGAACGACTTCGAAAGCAATCTGATTGAGGTGCGACTTCGCTGCCGAGTTGTCAGATGTTAGGGCTCAGCATCGACCAACGTAAGAGTAGATTAACGCCAGCAGTATACGAGGCGATATCGCAAGCGATCTAATTACCACCGATCTTCTCGCCAGCCACCGCAGAAGAGGCGTATTGTTGTGAGACCATTTTTATATGTTAAAGTATACGTCTGTACGTATGTGTGTGAAATATCAAGTCGATTTTATGACGATAACATTGTTTTTGCAGCCTCCCAAAAAAGTTGTGTGTCAGATCAATGAATATGCTTTGTTGATCGGGCAGTTTTGCTCTCAAAGTCACCCTGGGTTTCCCCATTCAAAGTGCACTTTCTCACCTGCGATGGCCTAAAAGGCCTACATTTCTTAGTGAAATAAATTGCTGAAGTGTTTTGACATGTAACATTTGGCATCAACAGGACAAAAAAGGAAAATCCTTCGTGTACAATGCACATTTGGAGGAGATGACGGATCCAGCGATAATTTATGGTGACGCACTATACATGCGGGTTTGTACATTGAAGCCCTAATAGGCCCGGAATCTGAATTTCCCAAAAAAATGGATGAAAAATTTGATCGTGTACAGCGGGCATAAGGCCCAAAACAATTTGCTAAATAGGTCATCAAACTTTTGCATGCAAAATGCTTTTTAACCCTTTAGGACCCATAACGGCCCAATCTGCCCGACAGACCATCACAGCCTGCCCTCTGGCCGAAGAGGTGTAAACTAAACGTCAACTGAAGATAAATTTACCATGCGGAAAAAATCCTGCGGGTTACAGATGGAAATTTTTTGAAAATCTGCGGGTCCTCATGGGTTAACCTAACCTTGATTATCATTTTCCAAGGACGATGACAGCTCCACCCCCTCCCACATGCCTGGATGTTGGAGATAACATCGATAAAGAAGAAGAATGTACTTCCTGAACCCATCACACAATACAATCAATAAATCAATGGAAATAATACGTACAATGTTGATGTATTTTCAACTGTATTTTTGAATCAAAAGGCCCAGGGCCATGTGTTCACCTGGCATCACCCAAACAATGAAAGATATATTAAACTTTCCAGACGCCAGTAAATTTATCCCAAGCATAGTGCCAACATTTGCATGGTAAAAACATGTGATATGATTGATTTTATGGATTCCAGTCATAAACCTCAGTCATGCGATCTGGAAAATCGCAGGATTCTTTTTATGCCAAAAAACTAACTTGCTCAGACAGGAAGAGTAGACAATGTCATAACAGAAATTTCTTTCAACATACCTTATAGTTTTCAGGGAGCAATTTTCCCACCTTTCTCTCTTCAAACTGAAAAGAGATAATTTGCATAACACTGTACACTTCAGCGGTGAACATCAGGTGTGAGTATTAAAGTGGCAATGAAAGTCAAAGGAAAATAGGCCTAGAACAGACACGCATATTTTGTACTGGATGTTATGTTTGCAGGTAAGGTCCAACAGGTCGACATTGCGTCTTGAAGCAACATGCGGCAACTAGCTTTCCGGCAATGGAAGCAACTCGGAGTGACTGATCAGTTGCCGATTTTGTCGACCTGAGCGCGCTTGCGTCTCCGAGCAATTGCCGGATCTGCTAGTTGAGCGTGCTGTTTGAGGAACTGCCAGTTGCTCCGAGTTCCTCTCAATTGCTGAAATGTCGACCTGCGTATGGTAGTTTTTTTTATCTGCGATGGATCCGTTGAGTTGCTTCAAGACGCAATGTCTTAAATGGCACACAGAAAGCACAGGGTTTACAGTAGCACCCTAACATAAAGTATTATCATGATAATAATGGTATTTTAAGGCCACTCTGAAGGATCTACCTGGAGTTGTAGGACAAATATTTGAACTAAGCTGTTTGTGAATGTACAAATTATGATAAGAAAACAAATGTGCATAATAAGATTACAGGGTTTGTACACCTCCTGTCTCCCAAATTTCCGTGACATTTCCAGGACTTTCCAGGGCATGAATGGCAAAATTCCAGGACATTTTGCGGCATGGAAAGCACAAAATTTCAAGATACATGTACTCTCCCATACCGACTCGCCGCCAAATTGATGCACAGATGGTCTTTATTTTGATTATTTTGTTTTCTTTTTTGAAAGGGACTTGATTTTCCATGACAATTCCAGGACATCGTGGTAATTTCGCTGATTTTCAAGGATTTCCAGGCCTGGATTTTGTTAACTCAAAATTCCATGACATTCCAGGTTTTCCAGGAGGCGTACGAACCCTGAGATTAGAAATACTATCCTACAAACAAAATGGGTCACAGATGGAAAAGATCTTTTGGTAAAGTGTTCATTTTGTATGGTTATCCTAACACAGTCCCATTAACCTGTCCACGACCCACAACAGAATGCATATTATACCTAAGTGGGACAAACTCATCACACAAGTAGGCCTACCCTCAGACTAACATGACAAATTACTGTATGGTACATGTAACTGGCAAAACATTCTTTCAACCTGTATCCTGCTGAGATGAAAATATGATAATGCAGGGTTGGAGATAGGGCTTAATTTTATGAGTGAGATTGATATGAAACAAAGAGATAAGTTTTCTGCAAAATCTCATAAACTGACATTTGTGTGTCAGATTCAGAAAATATGAAATGGACACATGTTGCACAAAGAAATTTTCCGCCGACATAACTTATCTGACCAATACTTTCAATATACTTGTCATCATTATATGAATATTTTCTGTCAAAACCACTTCAGGGATCATCTATCGAGGCTCCGTGTAGAACATCATGGATGACTGATCATCATATTTCCTTGATTCACAGTCAATAATCATGATAATGGGAAATCGCTGGTTCATGACAAGCACACCTATCACCAGACAAATATGCCTATTGGTGCAGGATCACGGCAGGAGGTATGATGAACATAAATGACCAAGGACACTTTACAAATCTCACGGGTCATGCATGTATTCAAATCAGTTTGACATATTACCGGTAATGAACTTTTTCTCTGTGCCAGTTCCAACCATGACAATGATAAAGACATTAAGAAAGATCTAACAATGCAGGCAGGTTCTCAGGTTCCGAGTGTGACTCTGTGGTCCAGGCTGTACCTGATTCTCATTCTTATAGGCCTACATGGACATGTATCTCATAGCCTACATTAGGCAACAAATGCCACGTGGAGACTAATCAGGTCTGAGCGGACCTCGAAAACCAAGTATACTCGCTACAAGAAATACGGAATCCCAAAATGCACAGCGCCAGGCGAACTCGATTAACATGATTAATGAAGTGTACCCCATATATCGAGTATCCAATCCCGAAATGCAACGTGCAATCCGTACTCGATAATCGCAGTATACACCGTTTTACGAGTATGGTATCCCGACAACCTTTGCGAGCCGACCCGCACATGTTCTCTTATACTGACCATCACTAGTTCTTTTCATGTTTATTAAGTCAGCAGACCAGGCCAAAATACACAATAATATCAACAAGCAGTAGTAGGAAATCATGAAATCAACCTAAAAACTGCAAATTTCAGCGAAGAACAATGCAAGATTCGGCCCGACATTCACATGCAAGATTCGGCCCGACATTCCGCCATTATCCCACGGTCAAATGGGAATTCCCATGGCGGAAGTGACGTAAATATGGTGTTCTACGGCTGCGCAATCAGATTGACATGCCTGATCACTCCATAGGGTGCCAGGTAACGAAATACCCACTCCCAAAAATACCTGGAAAACCAGGTACGCGGAACAGAAGTGCGCATGCGCATACTTCATTTTTAAGGTAAAGATGGTGTCACCATCTAGTCGTATTGCGTACTCGGTTTTTGAGGTCCGTTCAGACCTGCTAATGGGGAACCAGAAGAACTAATGTCACGACGTGGCGCTGCGAGTGGTGTGACCGAAGTTTCTTGTTTCTAACGTTATTTCCATTTATTTCTGGCGTGAAAACAACCCTTTTGTTTCGGTCGCCTGCCATCAAAATTTACATTGTCTTGTAGCAGATCAAAATTTCTGCATTTTTCGGTGCTTTTTTCCTTAAAATGAAAAGATAGGATGGCGATAATGGCAATGTCTTTATCTAATATTCCTGTAGAAAAACGTACAGCAAATCTTTTATGACGCAATGTCAACACTTAAAACAACAATGACGTCGCTTTGGTCGTACCGACTCTGCAAACAGAAAGTTTCACAAAAATGCAAGCATAAATCATGATAGGCTAACTGTAGTGTAGTGACTGAATGACAATTACAATATTACATGGACTGAAATTTTGAACAAAATAGGGCCTAGGCCTATAGGCTATGTGGCCCGAGACAACCTTTGCCTTTTCGGCAAGCACAACATTCCAAAGTTAACCATCAAGAAAAGTAGGCCTAAAAGCGTACACTATATTTGGTAGGCCTAGGCCTAGGCCTAGTATCAGTTCGGGAAATTGCAGAATTCTGCAACGTTGTGGAATTCCACATCGAGATGTAGAATTCTGCAACCTGGGTGTTCTTTCGTATGATTACCCAGATTCACGAGAGCGGCAGGTTGACCGAGACTATCACTAAGTAGGTCAGCAAGTGTTTACATTTCATTTTGCTGCCCAGACTGTTAATTTTCGCAAAGAAATCTTGATTTTTCTATGTTTTGATTGCTTTCAGCAGCAATCAGAGCTGTCACCTGTGTTTTGGAGTAGTGTAAGTATCTGTACAAAAGGTTGTTACTGTCAAGAATTGCGTGAAATAGGCCGCAAACAGGAGTTAGTTGAATACCTGTCAGTGACCTGGGCTAGGCCAAGGTACAGGGTGTCCCAAAAAGAATGTCCCTGACAGTCCCCTAGACTGGTCTAATGGGCTTGAGGACTGTAGGCCTATTCTTTTATGATCACTATCCAGGAATTGATTGGCTCTGGAGACAAGGTGATTAGGAAGACATATTGTGACTGTGCAACTGTCAAAAAATACCGGTTTGTAAGAACACCAAATTGGACCGGATCAGACCGAATTGGGACGCTGTTGCACCGAATCGGAGTAACCACAAGTTCTTGTATATTTATGGAATATAATGGACAGATATTGCATATTATCCGTGAGATAATTGATTTTTTTATGCGTGTTTCAGACGGTATACTTCTAACAAAATGCAACATTAAAGTGTAATTTTGTGTTTTATTTTTATTTCTAAGTCATTATAATTCAGGATTCTTGCATTTAAAATGAAAAGTGAATGTTATTTGATTCCGATTCGGTGACTTTATGCTCTGATTATTCGGTCTGATCCGGTCCGATTCGGTGTTTTTACGAACCCAAAAAATACAATATTTTTGCTGGACTGTGACCATGGTGACCGGATGGATAGAGACGAACATGACATCTGCATCTGCGTTGACTCAAAAGTAAAAAGCTTCACACAGATACCGTAACTCTAGTAATGGCAGGCACGCTAATAAAATAATCACTGATTAATAACTCACGCAGTGAGCCGCGAAGCGGCTCACGAAGTGAGTCTAATGGTTACGTGTGTGTAAAAAAATCTACATAATTCAATGGAAAAATCAATTCAGAGACGTGTAGTCCGTGAATCTCAACACCTTGACGCAATATGGCGATTTTGTGGATGTCGTAAACCATCATCCTTTCCGCCGCGGCCGGAATCAGCCGTCTGCCGCGTCACGTCACGACGTCACATCACGGTGCGCGGCGTCACGAAAAACATCTTTGCAGCAGGAACAGGCCTAGAGGCCAGCTGGCCACAGGCCTCAAAATGGGGTCTGGGGGTCTCCCCCAGAAAGGGGGGGTTCGGGGGGTCTCCCCCCGATTAGGTAACGGCTGCGTGAGTTCACGAGATCACTGATCTTTACATATTAAAATGAATGGGCTTAGGGGCCTAATTTTATCGTTGATGTTGCAGGTAATTTTGCCACACATGTTACAATAACATCTTTCTCTTCTCTCTTCTTCCTCTCCAGCAGGTGTGCACTAGGAAGTAGTAACAGCGTCTAACCAGCTTTGATAGAAAGTCTATGGAGTGATGCACTGGTGACTTAATCTGAATCACAAAATAACATTCTGTTTGAGTTAAAAGAGTGTCAAATAGGTTAGCACATTAACTAACTCTCACCAGACTAAAAAACTGACTGCGGAGTTTGTGCACTGTCGTGTTCTTTTCACTCTACAGCTGATCTGTGCTTGTGTTTCCGTGTTCTACTAAATACTTCAGCTGTTTAAGTTGAAGTGATCGAATCTTCTTATAAAGTCGATGTATAAATCTTGGATAGGAATGCAACGAGAAGGCAGCGCAGGTGAGGAGATGGCCCGCCAGCTGGCCCGTGCAGATGCGGTGGATGTCAGTGCTGACAGAAGAATTCAGCACGCGGCAACAATTGAACTGATCAAAAAGTCCATAAGTTATGAAGATTCGGAGCAGCATGTCTTCATTGTATTTGGAGCATCGGTAAGAAAATCATTTCACATAGACTGGTCTTACACTTACTTTTTTAAAGTGGGCCAAATCTCTTGGCATAGATTTCGTGAATTGTTGACTAAAACATAAAAAATTTCTAGATCAGTCAATATTGTGTTTGAACAAATACACTATGAAGACACTGGGCCAATTTCACAAAGGGTGTTTAAGACTTGGACGTGTGTACGGTAACTTCGTCAAATGCATGGTGAAAGTGCGTGCATTTAGTGAAGTTACATGTGTCTAAGTCTTAACACCCTTTGTGAAATCAGCCCACTATGTTGATATTGGGTCATATGAATAGACCAGTAAATGCTTTTACTTGAATTCTGCAATACAAATGCACTAGGCAATGGTGTACAAATCTGAAGTAAAAGCATTTGCTAGTCTTTATTCATATGACCCAATAAAACAGTTGCTGGTTCTCAACATAATGTTGTTGATGTTAACACGTTAAGCGAAACTTTCTGAACAGCTTTGGAATCAAATATAATCGTGCCAACATAATTATACTGTACATAAATTCATTCTTTTAGGGTGATTTGGCAAAGAAGAAAATCTATCCAACTCTATGGTAAGATGTAGGCCTATGGATCAAATGTAGACAGGGTCTCTACCAGAAATTTTTTTGAGGGTGCTAATTTCTTCAAAATCAGCAAAAACCCCATGAAATTACATGTACATGTAAAGAAAATGTCCCTTTTCTGTTCCTTTGAGGGGACTACCATAGTACCCTTAGTACCCTCTGGCAGAAACACTGGTAGACAGGCGCGGATCCAATGGGGCACACCTGGCGCACGCCCCCCTTTCGGCCGACACTTCTGTAAAATTGACCGTGAAATTTCTGAAATTTGGAGCAAATCATTGAAGTTCACCGCAGATTTCAATATTTCTAGCACAGTGCGCCCCCTCTTTTCCAAAATCGTGGATCCGCCCCTGGTAGTGTAGACTCGCATTCCCAGGAATTTGCAGTCACAGGGAGTTGCGGTACAAGAGCTGGACTGTCCATATGATCCATTTAATCAAGTGAATATACTGGCCCCCCCCCTCAGATGCAGCATTGTATGGAATAAATGCGATCACCTGTTTCTGTTCCACGATGCCTCTCAGTCTCATACATGTAACTGTTTCAATATGAGCTGAAATCTGGTCGATAAATCTGCAAACAGCTGGCTGCAGAATATTGAATCCTAGAGGCAAACACATGATGAAGAAAAATACTTGAACTGCTTGGGTAAACCTGTTGGACAGGAGGGCACGGAGGACCAGAGTGACTGTCCAGGTTATCGGCAACAATAACAAGTACATGTACACAAGTACAGGAAGAGCTCCGTGGGAGGTACTGTTACGTTGAGACTGGTGAGCTGTCCAAATGATGCTGTGAAAACACTGGCACCTGTCACAACTTGAGTAGAAAACAATGGGAGACTTTCCTGCCGTTAGAAGCCACCTGTTAGCGGTCCTAGCACATCACAAAATTTGACGTCATTGACGTAAGTCTTGGCCTCCACATCATTATGGATGATGTCACGGCGTGCATTTCTTCTCTGTGACATCAAATTCCATGACGTTATAGGACAGCTAACTGCTGGTGGCCTCTAACGGCAGTAAATTCCCCATTGCTAGATTGTTTCTATTGAGTACGGTATTTTTTTACTAACGTGATATTTTCCATATTTGTAGGGAAATTTTCAAAGATGAACTCATCCCTGTCAATACGATTTTTATCGGCTATGCCAGATCCAACATCACAGTTGATGAAATCAGGAAACGCTCTCAACCTTTTATTAACGTAAGTGTATAGGTATCTCTTGACTTAAAGGGACATGGTATTGTCACTTATTGTCGACAAAGGCACCATTGGCAGTGATTGCATCATTCTCCAATACCATATTGCCTTTCGCCCCAGTGGTGGAGACTGAATGTATGATTACAAAGTAATATGTGAATACCCTCGAAACAAGAGATACTCTACTAACAACATTGCAGGGGCGTAGATGGGGGGCAGGGGCAAATGCCCCCAGAGCAAGAAAGGACAAAACAATTTTTTCCTCTAAAAGGTCATTTTCCCTCGTCAAGCCAAGTTATTGTGGCGTCAGATGTGGGGAAAATGCGTCTCGGAGGATGTAGATTTTCAATTTTTTTCTGGGGGAGGACCCCCTTCACTTTCTGTCATTCAGGTTCCAGACCACCAGAAAAATGTGTTTGAGGAGTTCTGGACCAAGAACCTGTACGTCCGTGGTGCCTACGACACGCCTGATGGATTCAAAAAGTTGAATGAAACAATCGAAAATGTTGGACGCTGCAATCGGCTGTTCTATCTTGCACTGCCACCCAGTGTTTTCATTCAGGTGTCCCAGAATCTTAAGGACTATTGTATGTCTAAGCCGTAAGTATTCAAGTCCTAGTCCTCTGTAGGATTAATACTGTTTCCTTGACTTGCTGCCAATGAGGGCATAGTTCCTTCAAAATTACCGGCACAATATGTAAATCAACCAGTGACTCCGATATTTTCACTGAAAGGGGAGGAAATACCAGTACATGAAAGGGATGTGTTGTTGACGTACTTGCACCTGAAGTACAGGCCTGTTTCACAAACTGACTTTAAGCATACATGTAAATATATATGGTACCATTAACATCGATGCATTTTTCTTTTGGCTAAAGGTACCATTAGCTTAAAGTCATTTTATGAAACAGGCCCAGGACATTAAAATCACCACTGACACAGGCTGCCAAAATCAGATAAGTTCATTCTATTTTTTTCACCATCTTTTGCAGACCACACTGGAGCAGGCTGATCGTAGAGAAGCCATTTGGACGAGATTCCGAGACCTCCGCAGAGCTTTCTGACCACTTATCGGCATTGTACCAGGAGGACCAGCTTTATCGTATCGACCACTATCTTGGCAAAGAAATGACGCAAAATATACTCACTGTAAGGTGAGTCATTTGACGTGGTTCTATTCCATTGGAGAGATTTACGTGTATTTCAGAACTTTTTACACTTTAAGCTTTAAGTTTTTCAAATACCGGTAATATTTGAAAAGATGCTCCAATGCTGATCTCCAGGCACATATCTTTCTAGGTTTGCTAATCGTCTGTTCGGACCGGTGTGGAACAGAGACAACGTGTCATCCGTCATGATATCATTCAAAGAACCATTTGGAACTCAGGGACGTGGCGGCTATTTCGATGAATTCGGCATCATTCGGGACGTGATGCAGAACCATCTTCTCCAGCTGCTCTGTTTGACAGCCATGGAGAAACCTTGCAGTCTCAAAGCTGAGGACATTCGGGATGAAAAAGTGAGTACATGTTTCTCGTCATGAGATGTTCTATAATCGTCTTATGTATGGATTTCGTCAAGCGTTTAGGGTGAAATTAGGGGGTGCGCCTTATAGTCAGGTGCGCCCTATAGTCGCGAAAATACGGTACATGAAAGGGATGTGTTGTTGACGTACTTGCACCTGAAGTACAGGCCTGTTTCACAAACTGACTTTAAGCATACATGTAAATATATATGGTACCATTAACATCGATGCATTTTTCTTTTGGCTAAAGGTACCATTAGCTTAAAGTCATTTTATGAAACAGGCCCAGGATATTAAAGTCACAACTGACACAGGTTGCCTAAACAGAAAAGCTCATTCTATTGTTTTCGTATCTTCTGCAGACCACACTGGAGCAGGCTGATCGTAGAGAAGCCATTTGGACGAGATTCTGAGACCTCTGCAGAGCTTTCTGACCACTTATCGGCATTGTACCAGGAGGAGCAGCTTTATCGTATCGACCACTATCTTGGCAAAGAAATGACGCAAAATATACTCACTGTAAGGTGAGTCATTTGACGTGATTTTATTCCATGCCGGGAGATCTACGTGTATTTCAGACTGGCACGGATCCGAGGGGCAACCCCGGTGTGCAACCCCCTTTCGGCCAACAAATCGGTAAAATTGACTGTGAAATTCTGAAATTTGGAGCAAATCATTGAAATTCACCGCAGATTTCAATGTTGCTAGAACAGTGCGCCCCCTCTTTCCCGAAATCGTGGATCCGCCCCTGTCAGAACTTTTTTGCTGATGCTACGCTTATTTGAAAAGATGCCCCAATACCAAAAATAGATATTTTTGCCAATACTGATCTCCAGGCAAATATCTTTCTAGGTTTGCTAATCGTCTGTTCGGACCGGTGTGGAACAGAGACAATGTGTCATCCGTCATGATATCATTCAAAGAACCATTTGGAACTCAGGGACGTGGTGGCTATTTCGATGAATTCGGCATCATTCGGGACGTGATGCAGAACCATCTTCTACAGCTGCTCTGTCTGACAGCCATGGAGAAACCTTGCAGTCTCAAAGCTGAGGACATTCGGGATGAAAAAGTGAGTACATGTTTCTCGTCATGAGATGTTCTATAATATTGATAATCACTAGATGTGCAGGGTGCCAGGTGTGAGGGAACGCGGGTTTGATTCCCATCAAGAACTTTTGAAAATGAAACAGAAACCTGTATGATATTCCATCATAGGTTTATTTCTTCAGTTAAATATTTGTCCACAGGTAGAAAACTTGCTGTAAAACCACAGTGTCCTCCTATTTTTGGACATTTCATTCAGTTCTGGGATCTCTAATAGAAAGTGCCTGAGGAAGACCCCGGTTGGGGTCGAAAATTTGCAAAATTCAGAGACGGCTTTATGTTTACCGGTACTATCATTTTGTGTGTCGTTTTTTGTGCTCTATGTTGGATATCATTCCAGGTAAAAGTGCTAAAATGCATGCCACAGCTCCGTATGGAGGACTTAGTCCTTGGCCAATACACAGGGAACCCTGCCGGCAAGGACAACGACTCCAAACTTGGTTACTTGGATGACCCGACAGTTCCCAAAGGTTCTGTGACTGCAACGTACGCCTGTGGTGCTCTCTATGTCAACAATGAGAGATGGGATGGTGTGCCGTTTATTCTCAGATGCGGGAAAGGTTGGTCTTATTAATATATTCACCTTATTATAGTCCCCCCACACAGTAGGGACTATATTGTGATTACTAGGTTAATGTTCTGGTTTCTCTCTCATTACAAGACAATTATGGAGGTACATGTAGCCCAGTCAAACGACTGAATAAACTCAACATCCATTGCCACAGTCACATAGATGGTCATTTTATCCAGTGCAGGACACACAAAGATTTTCAAAATTCTGCCCATTTCCATTACTTTATAAGCATTTTTTGTTAAATATTCACAATTTTGCTCATGAATAAACATGAACTTGAACTTCGGCAAGGTCAAGCTGAAATCAGCCAATGGCAGGCGATCTGCACGTAAACAATGCCATGTGCTCGAATGGGGATGGTCCCAAGCCAGACACGACAAAGAACATCTGACCTTTTCTGACCCCTGCAACACCCAACTTTGAAAAATATGATTCTGCTTTTAGCTCTGAATGAAAGGAAAGCCGAAGTACGCATCCAGTTCCGCGACGTGCCAGGTGATATCTTTCCGCACGGTGAATGCCAGCGGAATGAGTTGGTTTCATGCGAGTCCAGCCCGGCGAGGCTGTCTACGTCAAAATGATGATCAAGAGACCTGGAATGTCCTTCAATGCTGAAGAGACTGAACTTGATCTAACATATGGGAGCAGATACCAGGCAAGTTTCTTTTTCAAAATAAGTTTTTTATTCGAGAGCCATGAGCTCTGACTTGACTCATTATTGGCTCTTTTACGATATTGGGCAACTTGGAATGTTAGTCTACAGTCTATTCTAGAGTCTTGTACTGTTAAGTGCCAGCCTGAAGAAGACCCCGGTTGGGGTCGAAAATTTGCAAAATCTGGAAGTTGACTTCCTGTATATTATCACGTTGTGTGTCAATTTTAGTGCTATTTCTTTATGTTAGTCTACAACCCATGAGCAATCCATGGATTCATGAGCGTTCGGAAAATTTATAGCCAAAGAGTGGTGTAGTTTAGTGATTTATAGCAAGATGGACGCCAGATCAGAGGGTCCTGGGGTCGATTCCCAGTCCTGACCAAGAAAAAAACACGCTCACTTGTGACCTTGAGCAAGTCACTTTGCCTCACTTGCTTCACCCCACCCAGGTGTAAAATGGGTACCTGGCTGGTAGTGATGGTCTATGTGAATGTTAGTGCAAGAGCGCTGAAATCGGCTGCCGGGACTGTAATACTCCCCAGGGAGTGGAGAAAGGAAATTGGAATGAACAGACCAATAGCTGGGGAAAAAATGTGGAGCGCCCTTGACACTGCATTACAGTAAAAGAGCGCTATATAAAAAGCTAACATTTTTTAAAAAGTTCACATTTCCATTACTTTCAGAATGTTCGTATGCCTGAAGCCTACGAACGTCTCATTCTCGACGTGTTCTGTGGAAGCCAGGCATCATTCGTGCGCAGTGATTCATGCGAGTCCAGCCCGGCGAGGCTGTCTACGTCAAAATGATGATCAAGAGACCTGGAATGTCCTTCAATGCTGAAGAGACTGAACTTGATTTAACATATGGCAGCAGATACCAGGCAAGTTTCTTAAATTTCAAAATAAATATTTCATTCAAGAGCTGTGAGCTCTGCACAATGTGGCTCATTATTGGCTCTTTTACGATATTGGGCAACTTGGAATGTTAGTCTACAACCCATGAGTAATCCATGGATTCACGAGCGTTCGGAAAATTTATAGCCAAAGACTTCATTTCCATTACTTTCAGAATGTTCGTATGCCTGAAGCGTATGAACGTCTCATTCTGGACGTGTTCTGTGGAAGCCAGGCATCATTCGTGCGCAGTGACGAGTTGAAGGAAGCATGGAGAATCTTTACCCCCGTCCTACACCAGATCGAAAAAGAGAAAACTAAACCGGCCACTTATGTTTACGGCAGGTAAGATTGTTAAATCTTATAGTGAATAATTTTGCAATATTGTTGTTTTTGATGTCCATGTCTGTCTTGAAGTTCATACATGAATTGAAAGAGGGCCTTCTGTGCAAGTCCACGGTCAAATTCGTGATATTTTTTACTTGTTCAATGCAGTCTCTGCAACTCATGGCACCAAAGGACGATTAAGTACCTGTAACTTGTATGTAGTAGTGGAGTCCATATGGTTAAAGATTGCCTCGTGGTTAAAGCGCTGCCGCACAATATTTCTCAACAATTTTATCACGTCAGTTCTTGTCGTACCAGTACATGTAGTTTTAAATTCAATATTGTCATTTACGCAGTCAGTGTCATTTTCAATGGATGTGCTTGGGTGATGGGTCCTTATGTATCGTAGGGCACTGTTGGGGCGAATGCCCATTGGTGATAGGTTTAATTTGTATGACGTAGCATAATTTGCATGACGTAGCACAATGACTGTGAATGGCGCGAATTGGCGGCGTGGAATGGCCACGCGGACTGACTACCTTGCTCAAACGAATGATTGAATACAGCAGAACAATTTTAGCATCACCGATCAAGGTTTAGGCCTACATGTGCACCAAAATCGACCAACAGACGCATAGCTTGCTGTTGGGGCGATTGCCCGTTGGTGATAGGTTTAATTTGCATGACGTAGCATAATTTGCATGACGTAGCACAATGACTGTGAAGGGCGCGAATGCGCCGCCTATGGATAGCGTGGGTGAATTAATAAAACGACAGAGCGTGAACCGCCGTGCGAATTTTGTTGACAATTTTCCGTGTTTTTCGTTATTTAATACAGTCAATTCCGATCGAAACATATGAATAGTGATTCGTCAATACACAAATGGTCCTTCGAGCCGGATAAGTCCCCGAATTTCGCATCGTAAATAGGGATTTTCCCATTGCGATCGCCGTGTCGTCCAGGCCTAGGCCCACGGCCACGTGCGCAGTGTTCCTTTCGTGTACATCAGTCAGTGCATTGTACGTAGCGTATGTGAGGGCGTGGCGGCCTGTGTCCCGACCAAAGTTTCGTGTCTTTTCTCGTGTTTCTGCCGATTCTACGGCGGTAATGTTCGCTTAAAGTCTAGCTGGCTGTTCTAGGGGTCATCCCAGGCATGCCGCGTGTAAAATTTCGGAAAGTAGAGTGTACGGTGGCAGAAGATTCCAGCAGCAGTGAATCTGAAAGTGACCTTGACCCCCCTCGAAAAGTGGTGATCAAAACGCCCACCAGAAAAGCGGTAATTTTTAGTGATTCACTCTTGAGGCGTTGCAAACCAAAGTTAGAGGAGTGCGAACTTGTCGAACATTGTCATGTACATGGTGGGGCAAAATTAGCTCAGGTTAGGTTGGATATTCGCTCATATTTGAAAACTCATGCATCAGGGCCTCGTATTTTTATCCTGTGCGCTGGAAGCAATGACTGTTTCCCGAAGTGTGACCGCACCGAGAGACGTCCCAGCCTCACAGAAGAGCAAATAGATATTTTTCACTCAATCAAGCGTGAAGAAATCAGTCGGTGATCATCTCAATACGTGCTGCCGTTCCAGAGATATGACGATTCCTGTATAAGGGGGGTCAAGGTCAAAAAGGGGTCAAATGACCCCCTTAGGGTGGTCGGAAAAATTGTTACCGTCCATTTTCATGAACCTTGTGTCCAACAGAAGCAAAAAATACCTTTATCTCAATTTGGGCATTGAATTCCTACGGGATGACATGGTGAACCCCACTATAACGTCAACATCCAAGGTGTAATGACTGGCCAGGTTCTGCAATAGAAGAAATTCATGAGGTTCAAAGTCCAATATGAATTAGAGCGTTCCTGTTTAATTTAAAATTTCTTCATTCTTACTGTTATGTTTGCTTCTTGGATAGCATCGTTGCGAGTGAGTTCGGGATCAAAGATAGCGAACGACTTTAAAGGAGCTGGACGTCCAAGTTGTGAACACTCACTCACTGGTTCTCTATCCGTGTTGGGGCGATTGCCCGTTGGTGATAGGTTTAATTTGCATGACGTAGCATAATTTGCATGACGTAGCACAATGACTGTGAAGGGCGCGAATGCGCCACCTATGAATAGCGTGGGTGAATTAATAAAGCGACAGAGCGTGAATCGCCGAGCGAATTTTGTTGACAATTTTCCGTGTTTTTCGTTATTTAATACAGTCAATTCCGATCGAAACATATGAATAGTGATTCGTCAATACACAAATGGTCCTTCGAGCCGGATAATTCCCCGAATATCGCATCGTAAATAGGGATTTTCCCATTGCGATCGCCGTGTCGTCCAGGCCTAGGCCCACGGCCACGTGCGCAGTGTTCGTTTCGTGTACATCAGTGCATTGTACAATACATAGCGTATGTGAAGGGCGTGGCGGCTTGTGTACGACCAGTTTTCGTGTGTTTTCTGTCGATCTGTACGATTCTACGGTAAGAATGTTTGCTTAAGGTCTAGCTGGCTGTTCTAGGGGTCATCCCAGGCATGCCGCGTGTAAAATTTCGGAAGTTAGAGCGTACGGTGGCAGAAGATTCTAGCAGTAGTGAATCTGAAAGTGACGTTGAGTTTGAGCCCCCTCGGAAAGTCGTGATCAAAACGCCCACCAGAAAAGCAGTAATCTTTAGTGATTCACTCTTGAGGCTTGGTAAACCAAAGTTAGAGGAGTGCGAACTTGTTGAACATTGTCATGTACATGGTCACGCCGGTGGGGCAAAATTAGCTCAGGTTAGGTTGGACATTCGCTCATATTTGAAGACTCATGCATCAGGACCTCGTATTTTTATCCTGTGTGCTGGAAGCAACGACTGTTTCCCGAAGTGTGACCGCACCAAGAGACGTCCCAGCCTCACAGAAGAGCAAATAGATATTTTTCACTCAATCAAGCGTGAAGAAATCAGTCGGGAGATTGAAGCTATTGAAGAGTATATCGCGTCTGTGGATGGAAAGAATACTGTGATATGGTGCACAGTGCCACCTAGGCTGAACATCGACAAAGGGGAGGAAAGTATCTTCCTTTGGTTGAACGAAGAACTTACACACCGAAGTTGCCTACAGAACAGATTCACTCCGCAACTTCATCGAACCGTGGCTAGGTACAGAAAGTACGGTGGTGAGACAGCTTTTCAAGGGGCTAGGTTTAATCGATTAGACAGGGACGGTGTTCACCCTAAGCCAGAGACTGCAGAGGGCTGGGCTACGGAGATTATTAGGATAATTCGAGAAATCACTGAGATGCACTAGGGGTCATCCCATGTGTCTAGATCCGAATAGAGAAATTTAAAGACAGACTAAAATAGGACAATCAGGGGTCATCCCGTGTGTCCTAAATAAAAAGTAAAAAAGCTTAGGTCAGACTAGGACTTTCAGGGGTCATCCCGTATGTTCTAGAGATTTTATGAACGCAGCTAGTGGAACTCTGCATTACTTCAGCATGGACTTCACTCGAGTCTCTGAAAAAATGAATGAGGACCAGGAAGGGTCATCTAATTCGGACCAGGGAGGGTCACTTGCGGACCAAAGAGGGTCACCTTCGAACCAGAACGGGTCATTCGAAAAAACGCCTGCCGATGGCGGGGCAAGACAGTTGAAGTTACTGAGTGATGTAGCCACTAGAGAGTATTTCCTCCTGATGGAGGAGGAGTTAGAAAAAACGAGAAGGGAGCTGGATGAGCTGCAGGCAGCGGTTAGGTGGAGGCAGCAGAGACTTTTACCACCACGACATATCGAGAGTGGAGTCACAAGTCAACCTCCACTTCAAGGGGCACAACCGAATCAGGAGCCCATGCACCCCACCAGTTGCCCTCAGTTGCAGGAGAGCCCTGTCATACCTGTAGCTAGCAGTACTCCCGCTGATCAGAGGGATGCACCACGGCACGTGTCTCACCCCACATTGAATCCTCAGGCAGCAAACTTTATGCCAGGAATCGCAGCTCAGGCTCAGGTTATGCACACCAATCCGCCAGCTGAACAAAGCCAGAAGACGTTCAACGAAAGCTCAGCGAGCTCGTTACAAGGGTGGCAACAGAAGTTGGTCGACACAATGGCCCTCCCTCGGACCACCATGACAAAATTCTCTGGTGATCCCAAGCAATTTTGGATCTTCATGCGCAGATTTGATAGCACTGTGGGTGACACCTCAGTCGATGACGGTTCGAAACTCAACTGCTTGCTTGAGCATTGCACTGGTAAGGCTGCAGCCGTTATACAACCATGTGCACTGATGGAACCCAGCGAGGGTTATACTCGAGCCCTCCAGTTGCTGCGACAGCGATTTGGCAATGAGTACCAGGTCTCAGAGGCATGCGTCAGAGAAGTGATAGATGGCCCACAAGTTAAGGCATATGATGCGTCCGAGCTACAGAATTTTGCTGACCAGGTCTCAAGCTGTAGTGAGACACTGCGAGCTATGAAGAAAATTGAGGAGATTGACACCAGATCGAGGGTCGCTCAAATTGTGGGGAGACTCCCACTGCATTTACAGAACCGGTGGCGTACGCAAGCAGTTAACAAGCTTGATCAGTCAGGGAAATACCCCGGAATTGAAGATCTCGTCACTTTTCTGCAGAAGGCCGCTAGAGAGTTGAATGACCCAATTTTTGGTGTCGGCAAGCCAGAAAATGAGGCTCAACCTCGCCCAAAGAAGCCCAGCCAACAGGGGCAACAGAGGTCCAATGGGAAGAAGAAACCCTTTGAGAAGAAGGCGAACAGCAACGCTGCCACAAGCGATGGTGATATCAAGTGTTATATCTGCCAAGGAAATCATAAGATAGTGGAATGTCCTTCCTGGAAAGCTGCCAGCACTACGAGGCGTTGGGAGTTAGCTAGAGAGAAAAGGTTATGCTATAGATGCCTGGGAGGCAACCACAGAGGGAAAGATTGCCGACGCACCACTAAGTGTAACGTGAATGGTTGCCCGAAGAATCACCACTTTCATCTCCATGAGACGCAGCAGAAAGGTACATGTAATGAAAAAGCCAATGATAGAACAGAATCAAGCACTGGAAAGGCAGAGCCCCAAGCAAACAGTGCCTTTGGTAATGGCAATAACAGGTGTGTGCCCACTCAAGTTGCCCTTCGTACTACCCCGGTGTGGTTGGTTGGCAAAGAAGGGAAGCGAGTACTCGTCAATGCACTATTGGACGAAGGTTCAGACACATCCTATGTCCGGGAGGATGTGGTTACCGCGTTGGGCATATCCGGTGTTGGAGACGTGCTGAAGATCTCTACCATTGCTGATATGACGACCCTAGATACCCAGAAGGTGGAGCTTCCCGTGGAGAGTGTGGATGGGAACACCGTCAGGAAGATGAAGCTATGGACTATGCGGGACCTGTGTCGTCGCTTGCCTGTAGCAAATTGGAATCAGCACAAAGGCCAATTCCCACACTTAGCAGATCTCAAGTTCCCTACAGCGTCTGGCAGAAAGACAGTTGATCTTTTGATTGGCTCAGATTACCCGGAACTGGGAGTGTCATTAGAAGAGCGGATTGGAAAACCAGGAGAGCCGATTGCTCGCCGCACCCCTCTTGGTTGGACATGCATTGGCCCAGTACCTGTTGTCAACCCAGAGCACCATTGCAGTTTTGCATTTTCTTTCTACCACAGTGCTCGAGAAGAGTCCACAGATGATTCGTTGAGGAAGATGTGGGACCAGGACCTCCTTGGAGAGGATGATAGTACCACTACTCATACCCCAGAAGAGAAACGCGTGATCGAGATGACCGAGAATTCTCTTCACAAACTTCCAGATAGATATGAGGTTGCCATACCATGGAAGGAAGATCCAAACAGCTTGCCTGACAACCGTCTCGTCGCGGAAAAAAGACTCCGGAACTTGGAGGCCAGCCTCCGGAAGAGACCAGAAGTGGCTGAGAGGTACAAGGCCGCATGGGAAGCCAATGTTGCCAAGGGTTACATTGCCAAAGTCTCACCGGAGAGAGCTGCAGAGCCTGGATGGTACCTTCCACATTTTGCCGTGATCCGGGAGGATAAAGCTACCACCAAAGTCCGTATAGTCTACGACGGTGCAGCCCAGTATGAAGGCATCAGCTTGAACCAGAAGATGTATCCCGGTCCCAAGTTGCAAAAAGACATCCTAGAGATATTGCTGAAATTTCGGCTGAAACCTGTTGCTCTGATAGGCGACATCAGAGAAATGTTTAACCAAGTGAGCTTAGCAGAATGTGACCGCAGATTCCATCGCCTGCTGTGGAGAGGTTTAGATGAGACAGCTCCAGTAGAAGTGTATGAAGCCACCAGATTGGTTTTTGGGGATGCAGCCTCTCCATTTCTAGCTCAATACGTCACCAGACACCAAGCCTACGTGATGCAACAGCAGTACCCGGAGGCGTCGGAGGTTGTACTTGAGTCCCTCTATGTGGATGATATTATGGACAGCATGGAGGACGATGAAGAAGCTTTGCAGCTGCGACGAGAGACACAGCTGGTCCTTGGTCCAGCAGGATTTGAAGTTCGACGCTGGTGCAGCAATCGATTAGCAGTGCTGGAAGACCTTGATGAAAGTCAACGGGCGTCAGGAGTGAACTTAGAGAATTCCTCACTTCCTAGTGTGAAGGCCCTCGGAGTCGAGTGGAATGCTGCCTCAGACTCATTTGCCTTCCTATTGAACAAGATGGAACAACCGTTACTTACGAAGAGACAGCTTTTGAGCAGAATCGCTACCATTTTTGATCCGTTCCAGTTCCTGGCTCCGTTCATCATTCGGCCAAAGATGGCGCTCCAGCAGTGTTGGTTGAGAGGCATTGACTGGGACGACAGTCTACCTGATGATATCCATGAAGGTCTCAAACGGTGGGAAATGGAACTCTGCCAGGCCGAAAACGTGAAGATACCAAGATGCTATCGCAGTCGGCCCATTCAAGATGTGGACGAGATGACACTCCACACCTTCTCAGATGCATCATGCCAAGCTTATGGAGCAGTGGCTTACCTGAGGTACCAGTACAACGATGGAGCAGTGGAAGTCAGCATGGTAGCTGCTAAGTTCAAGGTCACCCCATTACGAACGGTCAGTATTCCCCGCCTCGAACTGATGGCGGCAGTGGTTGCAGCTCGCCTGGCAGGAGTTGTGTCCAGGAATGTCGCATGCCCGAAGTCAAAGCTGAAGTTCTGGACTGATAGCACAGATGTGATTCACTCGGTCCAGGGACAATCGCGCCATTACAAGCCATTTGTCGCAAATCGTGTGGCCATCTTGCACGAGAAAACCTTACCCTCGCAGTGGAACCACGTGCCAGGAGTCCTGAATCCAGCTGATCTCGGAACAAGAGGGATGCCATTGAGTGAAATGGTACCAGAGAGCCCATGGTTCATAGGACCTCAGTTCCTTCACGAGGGGGAGGAATCGTGGCCATCTACCAGTGCTGTGAATTCGCTGACTGAAGATGCTGCGTCGGAAACTAGGAGTTCGGCAGCAACATTCCATGCCCAAGTTGCAGAGGACATAATCGACCCTCACAGATATCCCAGCTGGTTGAGACTACGAAGAGTCACAGCCTGGGTTTTTCGGTTCGTCAGGAAGCTGAAACATAGGCTACCAAAATACGCTGAGCATGCTGACGTGGGTAATCCCGTGGTGTGCGAGGCTGAAAACACGGCAGGGACACAAAAGCGAGAAACCCCAGAGCCCTTGACAGTCAAAGAACTTGCTCAAGCTGAAATCTATTGGTTGAAGAAAGCTTCACAAGACAGATTTGCAGAAGATCTGGCCTGTCTAAAAGGAGGCAAGCCAGCCAGTGGCAGATTGCGACCACTTGCGCCCATCTTGGACGATGATGGTCTTCTTCGTGTAGGAGGCCGCCTTCAGAAGTCGGACCTTCCGTATGATGCCAAACACCCTGTCATTCTGCCAAATAAGCATCGAATTTCAGAGTTGATCATCGCTCATTATCACATGAAGGGTGCTCATGCACGTGGAGTGAACGCCCTGTTGGCGGATATCCGCTGCAAATATTGGATCGTGCGTGGAAGAGAAGAGGTAAAGCGGTTTGGACTAGCTTGTTTTGGATGCAAACTCAGACGCAAAGTTCGTGCAGAGCAGCTGATGGCGCCCTTACCTGACTTCCGAGCGACCATCCCCATTATAGAGCTTTCGCTCGCTGTGGCATCGATTATGCGGGACCCTTCAGTGTGAAGATTAGCCGTAAGACAAGTGCCAAGAGATATCTCTGCTTGTTTACCTGTACCACTTCCAGGGTGGTACATCTAGAAATCGCCTATTCCCTTGACACGGCAGGTTTCTTGAATGCATTTTCGCGGATGACAGCTCGTCGCGGCAAACCAGAATTTGTCGTCTCGGACAACGGTTCGAATTTTGTAGGGGCCTACAGAGAGTTAAGGGAGTTGGTCCAAGCGTTGAACAACGACCAGGTCGCGGATTATGCGGCAAATGAAGGCATCGAGTGGCGCTTCAATCCCCCCACCGCATCACACCACGGTGGTGTATTTGAAGCAATGATAAAACAGGCCAAGCGAGCCATGAGTGCCATCCTTGGAGACAAGGGCATCAACGATGAGGAATTCTTAACAGCTGTTGTGGAAGCGGAAGGACTCCTAAATTCTCGTCCTTTGAGTTACTGCAGTGCCGACCCAGACGATCAACACGTGCTCACGCCAAATCATTTTCTTATGGGTCAAGCAGGCGGGCAGTTGGCTCCTAGAGTCGTTGAAGACCTTGCCAAGAACCCCAGGAAACGATGGAGATATATCCAGCAGCTGGTAGCTGAGTACTGGAAGAGATGGATGCGGGAAATCCTGGCCGAGCTCAACACACGGGGAAAATGGTTCAGAGAGGTTGAGAATCTCAAGGTGGATGACGTCTGCCTCATGGTAAACCAGGACAACCCTCGCGGAAAATGGCCACTTGCTGTCGTTACACAGGTCTTTCCTGGGTCCGATGGAAACGTACGAGTTGTGAAGGTGAAGAGTGGAGGTCGAGAGTACGTACGGCCGGTGACCAAGCTGTGCCCATTGGTCACCCATGAGTAATCAGGAACTTGTTAGACTTTGAGCAGTCTGTTACTTTACTACAGCGCCTAGTTCAGGATACGTGACGATGAAAATCGAAAGGAATGAGACAATCACATTCTGACCAGTATGACGTTCTAAGTTTTCCATGTTTTCGACGTGTCGGTTGATGATGTTTTGTTCTTGCAGTTGCTAGTGTACGAGAAGTTTCTATTGTTCAATTTTAATATTTGTTGGAACCGCAGTTTTCTTAGCTAATGTAACGCGAACTCTTAGAGGAGTTACCATGTGTGTCGAGCTATAAGAGCTAACAATCGTTTGATCGGAGTCTTTGGACCGAGTCGTTCTTTTCGGACTGTGCACTTATCGGAGAGCTCTCAATAGGTATCTTGCAGCTAAGCGACGTAACGGACGAAAATTACTTATGCGGCGACGTATAGTACGATATTCTCCAACGAAATGTCTCCATATAGTCTAGGACCGATTCGTTATTTTCGGACTGTGCACTTATCGGAGAGCTCTCAATAGGTCTTTAAGAGACATCTGTGTGAACTATTCTTTGAGTTTGTACTCATTCGGTCTTCAAGAGATACTCGTTTTATGAACATTCGGTCTTCATGGGACACTCAATTTACATGTTTTATGAACATCTCATCTTACTTCCAGTTTTCGATCTGTTCATGAGGGGGAGGAAATGTTGGGGCGAATGCCCATTGGTGATAGGTTTAATTTGTATGACGTAGCATAATTTGCATGACGTAGCATAATGACTGTGAATGGCGCGAACGCGCCACCTATGGATAGTGTGGGTGAATTAATAAAACGACAGAGCGTGAACCGCCGAGCGAATTTTGTTGACAATTTTCCGTGTTTTTCGTTATTTAATACAGTCAATTCCGATCGAAACATATGAATAGTGATTCGTCAATACAGGCTACACTATCAAGTAGCTATGTGGAACTCTCCTGTGTTCAAATTGTGGCACTCTGTTTATAAAATTCACCATTCCTAAACCACTGGTTAACCATTGACTAAGCATAACCAATGGTTAACTATCGTTTATTAAATCGGCCCTGAGTAATCCGCCTGCTGTTCGTATTTCCTAAACGATGAGGACATCAAGTTCACATTCATTACGCCAATCTTTCACGTCCTTTGAATTGCACAACGCGTCCTTTTCTTGTGTTTGATGTGCTCATTTCTCCAAATTGTCACGCGGTCACGTCGCTCATCAGTCAATACTCCGCAGGGAATGTAAGAAGGAAGATGATTGGTCGGCAAGTTAAACTGTAATTGGTCCGTCAGTTAAACTGTGATCATTAACCAATGATATATGGAAAGAGTTCAGTCGAGATGTATATGTATCGTCTGTGATTAATCACGAACTGAAAGGAGTCTATTTGCCTCATTTTGTAATGGCGCTCCCTTATCTAGAGCTTGATGTTTGGATTACATCAGCCTCGCCTCGTTTAACACTTCCGTTTGACAATCACCAATCACAAATATGAAGTTCACGAACGCTGTATGACATCAGTATTTCCTGTTGATTTGTCTTTGGGTGGCGTCACGTCCAGCCTTGGACAAATCATCATATATGTAGACCAAAGACAAATTAAAGGTTCACGAATACTGTATGATGTCAATACTGTTTCCTGTTCTTGCATGGCGTCACGTCCAGCCTTGGCGAGATGATGAAAGAAATACAACATACATTGAAACAAACGACGTTTCATGTTCTTTGAACGGCTGGGTAACGTTTACCCCCCCCCCCCCCCCCACACACACCTCTNCCCCCCCCACACACACACCTCTTCGTCCCCTTCGCAGCAAATCACCCTCGACTCCACACAGGATACATTGAGGTGAGTTTTCTCACTCACCGGTTAGGCCAACGACTATGATTGTCTGTTGTCCTGATATTCTCAGACTAGAGAAAATCGTCCCTTTAATCGTACCCGGTTCGACCTTCAGACATTAAAATTGTACAAATATTGCTTTGCCATCAATGGGCGCGAAACCTTTTCGCCCGTTCTTGAAAACCTTTCACAAATTGTACAAATACATGTACATATTTGTTTTTGCCATATAAATGGACGGGAAAACTTTTCGCCCGTTCTTGAAAACCTTTCACAAATTTCCAACTTGACGTCGAGTAAGGTATGAATAATTGATGTTTTATCTTGATCAAATGACAGATATTATCAATTGTGAATTATGAATTTGGAGATCGTTGTTTTTTATTTGGTATGACGGATTTGACAATGTGTAGAATAAAGTATTGTATTTTTGTCGCACCGATATTTCATGGTCATAAATGATTAAACACATCTTCTGGCTACCGTCAGGATACCGAAAACCACCTTCTATTTTATCTGACTTGGCAGCAAGTTCGACAGGACACACTGTGCAGAGAAATTTGAGTGGCCATAAACAATGGCTATCCTGTGAAACAATAGATGGCGTTGCGGCGTATGTGACCCAATGACGTCATGAAGTCACGTTTTCTCTGTTGACACTCCACTATTGGGAGCATATATTTTATGTTTCATCCAAAAAATGGTTTCTGTTACCCATGAAAAACCTGTCCCCATTCCTTCAGTAATGTTGAGACTTGCATTTCACGGGGTTCGGCAGTGAATTTTATCTGACCTTGACCCTGTGACCTTTGAACCAGNCGTCCGTTCTTGAAAACCTTTCACAAATTGTGCAAATACATGTATTTGTTTTTGCCATATAAATGGACGCGAATACTTTTCGTCCGTTCTTGAAAACCTTTCACAAATTGTGCAAATACATGTATTTGTTTTTGCCATATAAATGGACGCGAAACCTTTTCGTCCGTTCTTGAAAACCTTTCACAAATTGTGCAAATACATGTGTTTGTTTTTGCCATATAAATGGACGGGAAAACTTTTCGTCCGTTCTTGAAAACCTTTCACAAATTTCCAACTTGACGTCGAGTAAGGTATGAATAATTGATGTTTTATCTTGATCAAATGACAGATATTATTAATTGTGAATTATGAATTTGAAGATCGTTGGTTTTTATTTGGTATGACGGATTTGACAATGTGTAGAATAAAGTATTGTATTTTTGTCGCACCGATATTTCATGGTCATAAATGATTAAACACATCTTCTGGCTACCGTCAGGACACCGAAAACCACCTTCTATTTTATCTGACTTGGCAGCAAGTTCGACAGGACACACTGTGCAGAGAAATTTGAGTGGCCATAAACAATGGCTATCCTGTGAAACAATAGATGGCGTTGCGGCTTATGTGACCCAATGACGTCATGAAGTCACGTTTTCTCTGTTGACACTCCACTATTGGGAGCATATATTTTATGTTTCATCCAAAAAATGGTTTCTGTTACCCATGAAAAACCTGTCCCCATTCCTTCAGTAATGTTGAGACTTGCATTTCACGGGGTTCGGCAGTGAATTTTATCTGACCTTGACCCTGTGACCTTTGAACCAGCACCACAAACCAGCCCTAACCATGGCGAATGGACCTGATTACTGGGGGTATTCCAAAGGGAAATATCGGTGGATTTAGGACCTCACATAGTAGCTGATGGAAAAGGGAGGAAATTGGAAGGCCGCAGTTATTTGTTGTGACATTAGGAATGACAACATGTTAGTGGAAGCCGTGGCGAGCTCGGGCGTGGGAGCAGCGCCAGTGGGTGTCATCGACGATTTGTATTACGAGATGAATGTTTGATAGTGATTGGTGCAGCCGTTCGCCTCTTCCTTAAATAAGCAAATACATTGTAATTAGAAGGGCTCATCACAGAAGCATACGAAAGAAAATGTGCAGTAATTTTGGCCTGATTTATCTCTCGAAAAATACGGGAACCCACTCACTTGGAAGTATTTGATTGACACGCAATTACATGTCCTGTATTCTACTGTATTCTTTCTACAAGAAAATGGCGTGCTAGGTGTACCTATCACACGGCAATCATAACTGAGATTTTATTGCGTGAGTCGCTATATTATTCAATCATGATAGGTTACTTTATTGACTATCACTGAGTGTCGGACGTTCTGATTGGGTGAAATAGGAAATCGAAGAGCCAATTACAGGTTGATTTGAGTAAGGAGAACTGTCCCTAACTTAACCCTGCCTCTTGGCACCAGTAAAACTGACCTTGACCTAGTGATGAATAGCGTGGCTTAAGAGAAGGAGATTGGACCCCAATGGCCAGTTATCAGCCATATTGGCCCAGGCTGGGCCCATAACACGTCATAAATCCACTATTTTTTACTCGGCCACGTATTGCACCTCTTAAAACAGCATGACGGTGATTATACCTGACACCATCTATGACAAAGTCAAGAGTGATGTGGCGGTAGACAAATAAATCCGACTTACACCGACATTTCCAGATAATCAACTTAAGTCAGTTGTTGTTTCCCTTCAGGGCGTCGGAAGCAACTGGGAAAGACCATCAGATTGGTGTAGAGGGTCGCGTAAAGTCACGACGTCAGAGTGGAAGGTGCTCTCTGTTTTGGCAGCTCTGGCTGAGCCTCTTTGCCTCAACAGCCTTACTTTGTCCGGCGCAACATCTGCCAGTGTTTCGTGTGTCAGTGTTTCCCTTTGTTTTGGAAACACTGGCAGATAGATCGACACCTTTCTCTGTGTGTTCCCTATTGTCGAGTCGCAGGTTATTCAGAAAATCACAGGGGAACACGCACAGATTAGACTGGTTCCCACCTTTGCCGCTCCACTCAAGCGGCGCTACTGTCCGTTTGGATCGAGCGCCGCGGGACGGGAACCACTCTACTCACAGACGGGAAACTTTCAAAAACACCGGCTCCTCCAGGAGAGAAAGTCCCGGTGTAATAGAATCTAATATCCCCCGATATGTGATGTCCCCCATCAATACATTTACATACGGTACCCTTAATCCTGTGACAAACAATGCACGTTGACTTTCAGGAAGACGGGGACATTAGATTCCATCACAACGACCCGTAAGTGGGTGAAAACAGGGTGTTGCTTTCTCGAGCTGTACTCACACTGACTGATAAAAAATTACTGCTTTTGGCGAAATTTTGAATCACCAGCATGGGCGCAACTCACAGAAAAAAACTGGCCTGGTAGGTCTCTTCATGACGACTGATGACATGCAATTTCTCGTCAAAGCAACGATCAACGCCCACTAAATCATCAGCGCTGCTACTACAGCCTCAAGACTGCTTTTACAGGTGAGACGCTGAAAGTAGGTAAGGAGCAGGATGGATTCCTGGTTGCAAAATCATCTGGTTAGGGAAAGATAAGATGTCGCATCCTTTGTCCACGACTAAAGCCCAGTTCACACTGCCACGATTCCGACCACGATGCCTCTACGAATCCTCTGAAATATTTTCGTAGAGGGATCGTGGCCTTAGTGTTACAATGGGTGCGGATTATCACGAAAAACAAGAAGTCTGTAGGAAGGCATCACGAAGCCTATAGGAACACCACGAAAGCATTTCGTAGAGGCATCGTGGTCGGAATCGTGGCAGTGTGAACTGGGCTTAAGGCTAAGAATCCATTCACGCGATTTTCGTGCCGCGCGATGTCGCATCCTTTGTCCACGACCAACGCGGCGGAAACAAACAATGCTTTCGAGCGTCTGCGGCAAGAAAAATCGCGTGAATGGATTCTTTGCCTAAGGGTGGGTGCACACTAGAAGCGATTCGCCAAGCGATTTGGAATCGCACGCGAATTGCTTTTGTTTGCGAGGCATTGCGGCATGAAATAACAAAGAACCATCGCATGCGTTGTGCGAATCGCGTGTAGTGTATACCCACCCTAACGAGGAGGAAACAAACAATGGTTGCGGCATCGCATCACTAGAAATTCGCGTAAATGGATTCTTAGCGATTTTCGTGCCGCGCGATGTCGCATCCTTTGTCCACGACCAACGCGGTGGAAACAAACAATGCTTTCGAGCGTCTGCGGCAAGAAAATCGCGTGAATGGATTCTTAGCCTAAGAGTTCCAATGAGGGGCAGCTAGATCACTTCCTCCACAGCAGAACCAATAGAATATAGCATTGACGACCGGAAGTAGTCAATCTGGACATGCGCAGGAGGTTGCTAGACCACGTGCACAGATGACGTCCCGATGGCGTAAGTTCTCGCGCGTCAGAACGAGACTTCGTCGGAAATATCCGTGTAATCGATACTTGTCTCCCTAAAGTATCAATAAACAAGGGGGTATTAGCTAAGTTAGATTGACACGTGGGAAACAGCCAGCTGGTAGCCACTTCAGGAAGTGGTGGCCTCAACAGACGCACAATTAGCCCTCCCTTTGATATGTGGATTTGTTCCGGCAGGCGATATCACGTGACACAATATGACCGTTGATTTCTCATAAGTGCTATATTCTCCATCCCCCACTAATGACACCGAATGCTGAGCACCATAATGGCACTATCAGCCCTATAAACTACAACTGGCGACTAATGTATAGGAGGAGACCGGAGTGGCCGAAGAAAACCTGTCATATCAAAGAGAGTCGCTATTTTCCATGTTTTTGTGGCGACCCCACGTACTCAGGCGGTCGTCTACACGGCAACATTTTACTGCAACACGCTGTACAATGCCTACGCCCATCCCCATGACGTCAGGGCAGGGCGTCATGACGTCATGGGGATGGGCCTAGGCATTGTACAGCGTGTCGCAGTAAAATGTTGCCGTGTAGACGACCGCCTGTGCACGTACTGTCGTCTGGTGGTTCATTTTCATTTCGCCCCTGTACAATTCCCCCCTCATACAAATCCTATCCCGAACCCCAGACATAACATATGGAAGGCGAAAGGGGAAGACAACGTTTAAGATACACCGCTCTTTCTTATCACAATGTCTACACCTGAACAGCTGGATCAACCATCGTCTTACCACGAGATCGTCTACCAAACCTGACAACAACATGTCTGAACTTTAATCAAGGAAATGTCATTCCTCGTCCTCAAATCAAGGTTTCGTGAGAAATTCTACTGACGGCGTGTTGAAAACATGAACAGCTCACAATGTGAATTATTAACAATCAGAAGGACATGACCTGAACTTCAAGAGACGGATCTCAAATTGACGTAAATGACAAAGATCTGCGCGCACTTCCGCCGAAATCTCAACCATAACCTAGATCTGAAGCTGAATGACGTGACGCAGACAACCGACAGAGGGGGTTAGGTTGAGATTTGGCAGAAGTGTGCAGATCTGCGAATTCAAGCATCGTTTATTCTGCCACTTTATCAGGAGACAATTTTAGCAACAAGGCCTCTTATTGCTGGCAGTCCAGGACATGAGACTGCTCGTCTTTGGGCAAAGGCATCCTTATTCACGTCGCCCTTTCAAGGGTTTAGTTATAAAGGTCTCTCATGTTCGAGATCTTCTCCCCACACCTGGTGTCCTCTTAGACTCGGTAACTCAATGAGTTGTCGTCTGCACTCTCAAGTATGAAAAACAAGACCTCACATTGAAAGTTACTCGGGGATCAATAAACATTGTACAATAAGCCAATCATTCAAATAGTGACTTGCAACAGCCCTCCGCAGCTCAGACAGAAGACGCCGTGTTTGTGACGATACTTTGCAAGAGAGATCCCGAAACCCTAATAAGCACGTTCCATCAAGAGGTGTTTTTTGAGAAGCCAGGCTCCTCGCTGGCTTTTCAGTTTACGAGGTGCGTGAGTCTGCTGGCAGTCTACTGTCACAGATACATGTAGTATTGCCTCTGCCTTTGAATTGAAAGCTTCTAACGATATCCAAAATGAAGGCCTATTGCAGAATTGAATTAGGTCATCATCACAGCGACGCCATCAAAGTCAAATCAGACGCCATAACCACGAATCAAAAGACGCAACAATGCGGTGGTCGAACCGGCATTTTGACGTCTGGTTTGGTCAAATTCTGTTTCTGCAACTCATCTATTGAGAGTCAACCGTCTTAGATAGGTAATGTACCGCTCATTTGTGAAAGGTAAATAAATACTGCGTGTCCATTGATATCGTTTTGGGTCAATAATATGGCTGATCTGTGCGGAAGTGGTCGGAGAAGCCTCTGATCTCGACCCCACGTGACATGCCACATCGCCTGCGGACATCCCCTGGATGCATCTAGAGAACAAATCAATGGATTTCCTGATCGTGACATTGTTTCTTTGATGTATGTGTGACCTAAACCACGCAACCTGCCGCCACTATGCACCCGAGGATACAGACTAGTGCCCTATAGCAGCCAATCCGGGTATACAAATCGTCAGACCCCCGCATAACGCCCACGTAACCAGCCATATCGCCCGAAGAAACACGCTACCGCTACTGCAGGCACCTAACAATAATATTCACCCGAGACAAACCATGGAATACGTCAACAAGAACAGCAAGATGATGGTGAGGATGTGTCTCTTAGAGCACAACATGTACACCAAGTCTGAAGAGTCTAGGTCAAGGTCACAGAACCCAGGATTACAGACCGGCGCCACAGCCACCATGAGCCTCGATCTTCAAGATGGCGTCATAACACATCGGATGATTTACTGCTTGGAGAAATTAGCCGAAATGTTTCATATCCTGTGCAACAAGACAAGCACGGATATCATGCGTCAGCGGTAACAATATTGGGGTGTGATTGTTTTGTAAGAAGGCAAAGCGTACATTCATAGAATAGAGAAAATCGAAACGTGGACAGACCACGAAAGTATGTCAAACCAGCGAGTGGAGCACTCTTTGCAGGTGGCAGCACAGTCATTACTGGAGCGCCATCTTTGATTTTGGTAATCTCACTGACAACCTCGCCCCTCATGTCTTTTCCTCAACGGTGATGACTTATTTCAAGGCTGACGATGCAGCAGGATCCTGGGAACGTGATTGACCTAACCTCATCGGACAGTAGGGAATAAGATACACACCTGCAGGGAACTGTGCAGAATGCACGTGACCAAATCGTCACCAATCACGGCCTTTCATCACTAAGACTTCCCCGCTCAGTGACATTGCGTTTCATTGTTACCCTATCGCTCTCCGCACTTATCAACCTCATCAAAGAAAGTCTTTGTATGGCTTCAGAACGATTGCTTCTTGCGCTCACACAATCAAACGACAATTGACATTGATATTGCATGTAAACACCACGAGTTAGCAGCCTTCACTTCCTCGGGGTTCAATATCTCATAGGCATCAGGGCAGCGATGTTTACATGAAGCAGTCGATGAATCAAATATCATTATTTGAACAGTAAATGAGGGTTATGTGCAAATTATCACATCGATGGTGATATACTAAGAGCGCCACGTGGCTCGATCAGACCAAACGTTCTCTAAGTCAGCAAAACTGAATGTGCTGGAGTCTTGTAGCGAGCAATGAGGAACCTGCAAACTACCGCCACTAGGAGGCGCTGTGAGCGGTTGGACCTTTTTTCGACGTCTACGTCATGTTGCACTGCGTCAAGGTCGTCGTGACGCAACGTCATTGCGCTGCTTTGCTCTGTTTTTGACGTCATCGGTACAACCACTCGCAGCGCCACCTGTTGGGATAAAAAGTTTTCCTCTGGGATCGATACACGGTGACATGATTAGCGTCCTCTATTGAGGGGAGATACATTCAAAACTTATAATGAGAGAATAAATACATCATGCCGAGGAGGAGAAACAAACCATCCCTTTAAAGTTGGGTGAAACAAACGAAGGGAACATCGTTATTGGTGTCCTGGTTGTCACTTTCTCCTTCTACTCGACTAACAGCCAATTCACACTTCCTCGCCCACCAATGCGCTGAACGAATATTGCTCTTGTTATTTTCCCTGAAGGTGCCGATCCACGGGGGAGGTTTTTCGCACAATTTGGCGGAATCCACCATTTTTAGGGAGTTTTCGCAAAGCTCCCGAAACGCCAACGCGTACGTCTATCCTTTTGTTCGGTGCTCTCTTCGTGGCATCGAACAAAGGGTTTGGCGTTCGCTTTGGTGTTTCGGGGGCTTTGCGAAAACTCCGTATTGTTTGTTTCCTCCCGGCTTACGCGGAGACCAATGACACAAACAACTGCTCATCGTTGAGTTGCCCCGTGGAGAGGTTGCCCTAATAAGCCAGCAGCACACCAGGCGATATCACAAGCGATCTAGTCGCCACCGATCTTCTCGCCAACCACCGCAGATTAGGCGATATCCGCTTTGGTATTGCTTGACAGTGGGCGAACATCGCTGGCGAGAGGATTCCACGCATTACTGTCCACACACCTTGCGTCAGCAGCCGATTTTGCTCGCTGGCGATCAGATCGCTTGCGCTGCTGCTGGCTTCAGACAGCCAACTCGCGAGAAAACTCTCCTGTGCATGGATAGGCGCCTTTGGTCGCTGCTTCCGAACAAAAAGTTCTTCATGTAAATGTAATCTACTAGAACACGACCGACGATTTCATCTGAGGGAGTTGAAATTTCGAGTTTTTGCTCACTCTGAACGTTTTTCTCCACAATCGACACTTGTGCAGTTTCTCAAACAGAAAGCGTGACAAGAAGTGTTTTTGTCGAAAACAAGGCTCTGAATCGTGAGAATATCACGAATAATAGTCGGCCATGTCGTCGGGACTTCAGCGGAAATTGGATCGGCAATAATGAAATGTCCTTGGCACGTCCACTTGTATGCCTTCGTTCAGAATACATGTATTACAGTGGCTCAATCTTGAAGGTCAAGCACTGTTGTACCATTATTGAAAGAAGTCATCTCGTTGTGGACTATCATGGTATATTATCGGTAAACAACTCGAGGCTGGAGACTACTTGTACCGATGGTCAGTCCACACTGCCACGCTTCTCATTCGTAAGGAGCATGGAAGTCGTCTTTACTTCCATGGAAGGAGTCAAGGCCAATTTGTCTCCTCGCCGACTTGTTGGCGGAACAGAAAAAGCTTTGTCAAGGCTTTCTCGCCAAGCTGGTTCCAAACAAAGCATTTTCCATCCCGCAATCTGGTCGGGGAGGAAGTATATATTGGGCATTTCGCGGATGTGCATCATGTATGAATGCACGCGCGCTGTGCACTGCAAGGACGACATCTACTGTAGGCGCTGGCAATGTTTGACACCTTGCAGATTGCCGGTGTGACGCTTAAAAAGCCTTCAAGTAGAAGGAATGGGGTGTCGAATTCGTTTAACAGGATATTATTTTCTCCCCTCGAATTCCACGGATTTACCCAGATCCGTTTCGGCAGAACCCTGCATGAATAAACGGCATTCGTTTTCCTATAATCCGAATGTGATATTGCATCTCCTTGTGCCCATTTCAATAATTATTTGTCAACAAAATTCAAACTCCGATGATATCCCGGCACTTTTCAAATTCAAGTCAGTTTACAAAGTGAACTTAACTCGGTTTCAAATGTTGTTTTTTCCCAAACTGCGGTAGCGGTTAATCAAATTTGGTGTATTCCGATCCTGTGAGCGATTTCAATCAGAGTCGACATGAATCTTATTGAAGTAAATCAGCCGATATTAGAAAAAAGAAAAAATCTTCTTCCTCGCAAAAGAAAAAAGTATCATGAATCTCTCTGAGTGTCTACCTCTGAAGTTCGCAATGAATTAAAAACGCGGCGGTGCGCGCGTTTCTTCCAGCTGTTACACCATTACAGAACCAATATGGAGAGTTTATTGATACTTGGCTCAAAAATAGGGAGTGGTAACGTTTGGAACGCTGAAGTCCGTAAACAATGAGGAACCTTCAGAATTACCGCCACTAGGAAGCGCTGTGAGCGGTTGTACCTTTTTCGACGTCTCGTCCCTGTTGCACCGCGTCAAGGACGCCATGACGCGACGTCATCACGTTGCTTTGCTCTTTTTTGACGTCTACGGTACAACCGCTCGCAGCGCCGACCTGTCGGGTTAAAGGGTTATGGGGTTCATTGGGAAAGCATCGTCAGCAACAGGAAAGGTTCACCTCCCAGACGAAGAGAGCATGGTGAACAGGGCCGTGAAGGCGTTGCTCACCTGAGAGTTTTTATGGGCAACTAAACCAACGAAAACGCCGGATGGGCAGTCGTTTGTGTCATTGGTCTCAGCGTAGAAGAAGTCGTGAGGACAACAACAATGGCGAATCGCCGTTGAGAACCAAGTCACGTGACAAAACTCTCCTGTGTGGAGTAGCGCCTGATTTCAATGCCGCCGCTGGGAACTTCTCCATCACCTCCAGCCTCTGGCGGATTTCACGACAAGCCCAATTCGCGCTGTTTCTCGATCGATTCTTTCAAATTCAATTTCACTGTTAGGGGGGGGGGGGGGGTTGTATCGCCCACAATCTGATCGATTTCTTTCTTCGGTTATCAAAATCAGTAAAGCCGTAAAAATCGCGGTATACTATAATCACACGATTTTTGCGCGATTCAATGTTAACTGAAAATTATAGGGACCACTTTGCGATATTAGAATTGGCATCGTCAGCTTCTGTGATCAAATAAAATCTGAGATTGTAACCTAATTTGGAGCCCATATTAAGGGGTGTTCCCTTTGAATGGTTTTCATTCAGCATCGCCTACGCATGCGCGCTCTGCGCAGCCGACACAACAAACAAGCTTTACACGAGTTGTCCATTTGCTTCTAAAAACATCTTCGTCTGGTCAGATGGTTTTGTTGTTGTCGGCAGGACCGTCTCTAGTAATTCTTTTACCATCGGCAGATGTGTCTTTCCATACAGTCACATCGCTTCATTACAACCCATGATTGCTTCTTATATAGTTGTTGTAACCTGACTCGCTCTCTCGATAGATGTATTTAGCGGGCAGTTGGGCCATTTAGGTGTTCACCAACGACCAGAGATGATGACAGGTCGGGCTATAAAAACTGTCAAAGGAGAATTGGCTGGGGATAGATCACCGATGGAAAATGTGGGGATTCAGTCGTGTTGCTTACAGTAGCGGCGCCCCTGGCGTCGAGAATCCAAACCACTTGCAGCCAGACCGGAATCAAAGTCCCTCTGAAATCTACGTCCGGGTTTCTTGTTCAAGAGGAATTATGATTATATAGAAACCATGACCATTCAAATGAAACCCAACAATAGCGGACTATTGTAACCCGAACTTGCATTCCGAGGACCAAAACTCCTTTTACACCTGTTACTTCTTTCGATTCAACTAAACAACGGAGGAGGTACATGTACTAGTATTCGACTTCTAGACGTCTGATCGCATTAAAACAAGAAGCCATCTTACGTAAGACATCCTAATGATGCAATATACGTTGTACTTCATCTTCGTCTTATCTGCGAGTGCCAGTGTTATTTCATTTCCCTAATGGAGCCGGGGTACTTATAGATGGTAGTTACTGTACGGATTGGAATTCAGGCTCGCGATACGAGTCGATTTCACACGAGTAAATGCCCATCGATAACAATTATCTTCGGCGTCTACATCTATTCGGAACCTATTTACACGTACCCTCCTCATTTGACAGTGTAAGAAGGCGAAGCTTTTTGTGCGATGAAGTAAATGACTTGGCCATGATTCGAACCTCCCCATCACATCCAACAAGCTCAACAACTGCCTCAGTTGACGGGGTAAAGAGTTTTCGCAAAGCCCCCGAAACGCCAACGCCAACGCCAAACTCACTGTTCGATGCCACGAAGACAGCGGCGAACAAAAGGTTATACGTTCGCGTTGGCGTTTCGGGGCTTTGCGAAAACTCTATATTGTGGGACTTTTGAGGAACTCGCACAACGTTTTATCCCTACAGGGCGGCGCTGTGAGCGGTGCGACTGAAGATAATAACAGAGCAAAATGTCGCGTGACGACGTCCTTGACGCAGTGCAACACGGACGAGACGTCAAAAAAAGGTAACCGCTCACAGCACCTCCTAGTGACAGAAGTTTGCAGGTTTCACATCGGGAGTTAGGAGATCGTCTGCTGACGGTGAAGGGGTTACACATTATTTGGAAATAAACAAACCAAATATGGCGCCATCAACTGTGAGCCTCTTCCCCAAAACAGCCTTACTTCGTCCGGCGTAACATCTGCAAGTGTTTCGTGTGTCAGTGTTTCCCTTTGTTTTGGAAACACTGGCAGATAGATCGACACCTTTCTCTGTGTGTTCCCTATTGTCGAGTCGCAGGTTATTCAGAAAATCACAGGGGAACACTCACAGATTAGACTGCTTCTCATCTTTGCCGTTCCACTCAAGCGGCGCTACTGTCCGTTTGGAGCGAGCGCCGCGGGACGGGAACCACTCTACTCACAGTTGGGAAACTTTCAAAAAACACCGGCTCCTCCAGGAGAGAAAGTCCCGGTCTAATAGAATCTAATATCCCCCGATATGTGATGTCCCCCATCAATACATTTACATACCCTAACAATGCACTTTGACGTGAGAAAGACGGGGACATTAGATTCCATCACAACGACCCGTAAGTGGGTGAAAACAGGGTGTTGCTTTCTTGAGCTGTACTCACACTGACTGATAAAAAATTACTGCTTTTGGCGAAATTTTGAATCACCAGCATGGTCGCAACTCAAAGAAAAAAACTGGCCTGGTAGGTCTCTTCATGACGGCTGATGACATGCAATTTCTCGTCAAAGCAACGATCAACGCCCACAAAATCATCAGCGCTGCTACTACAGCCTCAAGACTGCTTTTACAGGTGAGAAGCTGAAAGTAGGTAAGGAGCAGGATGGATTCCTGGTTGCAGAACCATCTGGATAGGGAAAGAGGGAAGCTTGACATCAGACATTCTCCCAGCCGGCTTTTCGTGAACGCAGAAAAGCCCCCCCCCCCGGAATTCCAAGTCCGGGCGCTTTGCCCCAGTGGATTTTAGTCTTTGTGAAGGACCATGGGATCGTTGACTATGGTGGTGCTGTACCTCCATCCGTTGACAATACATTTGTATTGAAGACTTCCATTCCCAGGACTTGCTCCCCTGCTACTTAGCTCATCATTAATTGAAGGGCCGGTCTTTCGCTTGACTGCAACACGTTCTCACTGTCGTGGCAGTCAAAATCCCCCCCCCCCCATGCGATCTATACCAGCCAACGAGGAGCAGCTAGATCACCTTCTCCACAGCAGAGCCAATAGAATATAGCATTGACGACCCGAAGTAGTCAATCTGGACATGCGCAGGAGGTTGCTAGACCACGTGCACAGATGACGTCCTGATGGCGTAAGTTCTCGCGCGTCAGAACGAGACTTCGTCGGAAATATCCGTGTAATCGATACCGTCTCCCTAAAGTATCAATAAACAAGGGGGTATTAGCTAAGTTAGATTGACGCGTGGGAAACAGCCAGCTGGTAGCCACTTCAGGAAGTGGTGGCCTCAACAGACGCACAATTAGCCCACCCTTTGATACGTGGATTTGTTCCGGCAGGCGATATCACGTGACACAATATGACCGTTGATTTCTCATAAGTGCTATATTCTCCATCTCCCACTAATGACATCGAAAGCTGAGCACCATAATGGCACTATCAGCCCTATAAACTACAACTGGCGACTAATGTATAGCAGGAGGAGACCGGAGTGCCCGGAGAAAACCTGCCATATCAAAAAGAGACCCTATTTTCCATGTTCTTGTGATGACCCCGCGTACGGTCGTCTGGTGGTTTATTTCCATTTCGCCCCTGTGCAATTCCCCCTCAAACAAATCCTATCCCGAGCCCCAGACATAACATATGGAAGGCGAAAGTGGAAGACAACGTTTAAGGTACACCTCTTCTTGTCACAATGTCTACACCTGAACAGCTGGATCAACCATCGTCTTACCACGAGTCGTCTACCAAACCTGAAGACAACATGTCTAAACTTTAATCTAGGAATTCCTCGCCCTCAAATCAAGGTTTCATGAAAAATTCTTCTGACGGCGTGTATTAACAGCTCACAATGTGAATTATTAACAATCAGAAGGACATGACCTGAACTTCAACAGACGGATCTCAAATTGACGTAAATGACAAAGATCTGCGCACTTCCGCCGAAATCTCAACCATAACCTAGATCTGAAGCTGAATGACGTGACGCAGACAACCGACAGAGGGGGTTAGGTTGAGATTTGGCAGAAGTGTGCAGATCTGCGAATTTAAGCATCGTTTATTCTGCCACTTTATCAGGAGACAATTTTAGCAACAAGGCCTCTTATTGCTGGCAGTCCAGGACATGAGACTGCTCGTCTTTGTGCAAAAGCATCCTTATTCACGTCGCAGTGGCTGCGGTGTCCCTTTCAAGGGTTTAGTTATAAAGGTCTCTCATGTTCGAGATCTTCTCCCCACACCTGGTGTCCTCTTAGACTCGGTAACTCAATGAGTTGTCGTCTGCACTCTCAAAATGTATGAAAAACAAGACCTCACATTGAAAGTTACTCGGGGATCAATAAACATTGTAAAATAAGCCAATCATTCAAATGGTGACTTGCAACAGCCCTCCGCAGCTCAGACAGAAGACGCCGTGCTTTTGACGATACTTTGTAAGAGAGAGGTTCCGAAACCCTAATAAGCACGTTCCATCAAGAGGTGTTTTTTGAGTAGCCAGGCTCCTCGCTGGCTTTTCAGTTTACGAGGTGCGTGAGTCTGCGGGCAGTCTACTGTCACAGATACATGTAGTATTGCCTCTCCATTTGAATTGAAAGCTTCTAACATGTCCAAAATGAAGGCCTATGGATGAGTTGCAAAAATCGAATTAGGTCATCGTCTCAGCAACGCCAAAGTCAAATCAGACGTCATAATTTTTGTCGGAACGAATCAAAGACGTGGTCGCAACAATGCGGTGGTCGAACAGGCATTTTGACGTCTGGTCTTAATACTCATCTATTGAGAGTCAATCGTCTTAAATAGATGTACCGCTCATTTGTGAAAGATAAATACTGCGTGTCCAATGATATCGTTTTGGGTCAATAACATGGCCGATCTGTGCGGAAGTGGTCGGAGAAGCCTCTGATCTCGACCCCACGTGACATGCCACATCGCCTGCGGACATCCCCTGGATGCATCTGGAGAACAAATCAATGGATTTCCTGATCGTGACATTGTTTCTTTGATGTATGTGTGACCCAAACCACGCAACCTACCGCCACTACGCACCCGAGGATACAGACTAGTGCCCTATAGCAGCCAATCCGGGTATACAAATCGTCAGACCCCCGCATAACGCCCACGTAACCAGCCATATCGCCCGAGAAAACACGCTACCGCCACTGCAGGCACCTAACAATAATATTCACCCGAGACAAACCATCGAATACGTCAACAAGAACAGCAAGATGATGGTGAGGATGTGCCTCTTAGAGCACAACATGTACACCAAGTCTGAAGCCTCTAGGTCAAGGTCACAGAACCCAGGATTATAGACCGGCGCCACAGCCACCATGAGCCTCGATCTTCAAGATGGCGTCATAACACATCGGATGATTTACTGCTTGGAGAAATTAGCCGAAATGTTTCATATCCTGTGCAACAAGACAAGCACGGATATCATGCGTCAGCGGTAACAATATTGGGGTGTGATTGTTTTGTAAGAAGGCAAGCGTACATTCATGGAATAGAGAAAATCGAAACGTGGACAGACCACGAAAAGTATGTCAAACCAGCGAGTGGAGCCCTCTTTGCAGGTGGCAGCACAGTCATTACTGGAGCGCCATCTTTGATTTTGGTAATCTCACTGACAACCTCGTCCCTCATGTCTTTTCCTCAACGGTGATGACTTATTTCAAGGCTGACGATACAGCAGGATCCTGGGAACGTGATTGGCCTAACCTCATCGGACAGTAGGGATGTACACACCTGCAGGGAACTGTGCAGAATGCACGTGACCAAATCGTCACCAATCACGGCCTTTCATCACTAAGACTTCCCCGCTCAGTGACATTGCGTTTCAATGTTACCCTATCGCTCTCCGCACTTATCAACCTCATCAAAGAAAGTCTTTGTATGGCTTCAGAACGATTGCTTCTTGCGCTCACACAATCAAACTACGATTGACATTGATATTGCATGTAAACACCACGAGTTAGCAGCCTTCACTTCCTCGGGGGTCAATATCTCATAGGCATCAGGGCAGAGATGTTTACATAAAGCAGTCGATGAATCAAATATCATTATTTGAACAGTAAATGAGGGTTATGTGCAAATTATCACATCGATGGTGATATACTAAGAGCGCCACGTGGCTCGATCAGACCAAACGTTCTCTAAGTCAGCAAAATTGAATGTGCTGGAGTCTTGTAGCGAGCAATGAGGAACCTGCAGAACTACCGCCACTAGAGGCGCTGCGAGCGGTTGTACCTTTTTTCGACGTCTCGGTTCGTGTTGCACTGCGTCAAGGACGTCGTGACGCGACGTCATTACGCTGCTTTGCTCTGTTTTTGACGTCATCGGTACAACCACTCGCAGCGCCACCTGTTGGGATAAAAAGTTCTCCTCTGGGATCGATACACGGTGACATGATTAGCGTTGGTGAGATACATTCAAAACTTATAATAAGAGAATAATAGATAGACCATGCCGAGGAGGAGAAACAAACCACCCCTTTAATGTTCGGTGAAACAAACGAAGGGAACATCGTTATTGGTGTCTTGGTTGTCACTTTCTCCTTCTACTCGGCTAACGGCCAATTCACACTTCCTCGCCCACCGATGCGCTGAACGAATATTGCTTTTGTTATTTTCCCTGAAGGTGCCGATCCACGGGGGAGTTTTCTCGCACAAGTTGGCGGAATCCACCATTAGGGAGTTTTCGCAAAGCGCCTGAAACGCCAACGCGAACGTCTATCCTTTTGTTCGGTGCTCTCTTCGTGGCATCGAACAATGGGTTTGGCGTTCGCGTTGGTGTTTCGGGCGCTTTGCGAAAACTCCGTATTGTTTGTTTCCCCCCGGCTTACGCGGAGACCAATGACACAAACAACTGCTCATCGTTGAGTTACCCCGTGGAGAGGTTGCCCTAATAAGCCAGCAGCACACCAGGCGATATCACAAGCGATCTACTCACCACCGATCTTCTCACCAGCCAGCGCAGATTAGGCGATATCCGCTTTGGTATTGTTTGACATTGTGCGAACATCGCTGGCGAGAGGATTCCACGCATTGCTGTCCACACACCTGGCGATTTGCTCGCTGGCGATCAGGGGCCATATTTTATGAAGCCTCCACTTTGCGTTCACGAAAATCTACTGTTTGGCGGCACATGCCCTATTGTTCACTGATTGCCTTACAATAGATTTGCGTGAATGCAAAGTTGCGAAGGCTTCATAAATATGGCCCCAGATCGCTTGCGATGCTGCTGGCTTCAGACAGCCAACTCGCGAGAAAACTCTCCTGTGCATGGATAGGCGCCTTTGGCATTGTTTGGTCGCTGCTTCCGAACAAAAACTTCTTCATGTAAATGTAATCTACTAGAACACGACCGACGATTTCATCTGAGGGAGTTGAAATTTCGAGTTTTTGCTCACTCTGAACGTTTTTCTCCACAATCGACACTTGTGCAGTTTCTCAAACAGAAAGCGTGACAAGAAGTGTTTCTGTCGAAAACAAGGCTCTGAATCGTGAGAATATCACGAATAATAGTCGGCCATGTCGTCGGGACTTCACCGGAAATTGGATCGGCAATAATGAAATGTCCTTGGCACGTCCACTTGTATGCCTTCGTTCACAATATTACAGTGGCTCAATCTTGAAGGTCAAGCACCGTTGTACCATTATTGAATGAAGTCATCTAGTTGTAGACTATCATTGGTATATTATCGGTAAACAACTCGAGGCTGGAGACTACTTGTACCGATGGTCAGTCCACTGCCACGCTTCTCATTCGTAAGAAGTCAAGGCCAATTCGTCTCCTCGCCGACTTGTCGGCGGAACAGAAAAAGCAAAAAAATTGCTGTTATACAAAAAGTACCACTTCTCAGAAAATCGGGGTTTTGCGTCCGGACTACTGTGTCATTTCCTGCCACGTTGGTTCCAACAAAGTACTAGTATTTTCGGTTCCGCATGGTCGGCAAGGACGTATGTATTGGGCCTTTCGCGGATAGATGTGCATCATGCATAAATGCACGCGCGGTGAGCAAGGACAACATCTGTTGTAGGTTTGAAACCTTGTGAATTGCCGGTGCCGCTAAAAAAAGTCGTCGAGAAGACAGGAATCGGATGGCGAATTCGTTTAACAGGATATTTCTGCCCTCGAATTCCACGGATTTACCCAGATCCGTTTCTTCAGAACCCTGCATGAATAAACGGCATTCGTTTTCCTATAATCCGAATGTGATATTGCATCTCCTTGTGCCCATTTCAATAATTATTTGTCAACAAAATTCAAACTCCGATGATATCCCGGCACTTTTCAAATTGAAGTCAGTTTACAAAGTGAACTTAACTCGGTTTCAAATGTCTGTTTTCTCCCAAACTGCGGTAGCGGTTAATCAAATTTGGTGTATTCCGATCCTGTGAGCGATTTCAATCCGAGTCGACATGAATCTTATTGAAGTAAATCAGCCGATATTAGAAAAAAGAAAAAAATCTTCTTCCTCGCAAAAGAAAAAAGTATCATGAATCTCTCTGAGTGTCTACCTCTGAAGTTCGCAATGAATTAAAAACGCGGCGGTGCGCGCGCGATTACAGAACCATGGATATTTTTTCATACTTGGCTCAAAAATAGGGAGTGTCCGAAACAAGATGCGAACGTTATCGTTAACGTTTGGAACACTGAAATGCGTAGAAGAATGAGGAACGTGCAGAACTAACGCTACTGGGAGGCGCTGTGAACGGTTGGACCTTTTTTCGACGTCTCGTCCATGTTGCACCGCGTCAAGAAACTTTTCCATCACCTCCAGCCTCTGGCGGATTTCACGACAAGCCCAATTCGCACTGTTTCTCAATCGATTCTTTCTAATTCAATTTCATTGTTAGCGGGGGGGGGGGGGGGT
>NMRB01000357.1:236553-293039 GCA_002633025.1 Notospermus geniculatus | reverse complement strand
CCCCCCCGCCCTCTACCATGGAATCACCTCAGAGGCGGTTGACATCCAACAACTTCCGTCAGTGTCAATATTTTTGCTGATGTTTCACTCTTATGTTCATGAATAAAGACGAGTTTCCATTCCGTGTTTCCATTCTGGACCAACTCGTAGCCAACGTAAACACACGATGATCGTTTGGCCAGAGGCAACCTCAATTTGCATGTCTTGTGTCCACAAACGGAGAACAAATTTGTTAAACGCTGTAGCCGTCTGACCCACGGGATAAGAGAATGACGCTCCAGCAAACACAAGACTGGCGGAGAATTAAGGGGACGCTCCCTAAAACCTAGCGTCCACTAGGGCGCGGACAAGACGCGGAATGCAAATTTAGTGAATCCGCATTCATTCGGCGACCTCTCCGCATATTCTTGAAAGATTCCGTTCACTGTCTTTATCATTCCGGAACAGTTCGCGGCATTTCTGCACGTTCGGGAAAGGGTAAAACGACCAATAGGACTTGATGCGGAAGCAATGCCGAAATGACACATTTGCTTCCCGAACCCTTCCTAATGTCGTCGGCGCTCTAGTGGACGCCACCCATAAAGGATTCATATTTCTACCTCAAATGACTTCTCGTTGGAAGATAATCTGAGGATTTCGGAAAAGGATTTGAGCGGATAACGATGCTGTGCGGAGTTGTATTCCTTGGCTCATAGTTCTGAGACCAGCTTATCTGACTCTCCATTCATGGATTTCAAAAGATGGGTCGTCTAAAAAAGGCTTCAAGTGGACGTCAGACGTTTCAGGTTGAGAAATGTCATTGACGGTGTTAGATCGAGCGGCAGGTTGAGAAGGAACTCGTGAAAAGATGAGGGATGTTGGAATGGGAGGCTTTACTACCGTTAGAGGGCACCACCAGTTAGCGGTCCTACATGTAGCACGTCACGGAATTTGACGTCACAGAGAATAAATGACGTCATCAATGACATAAGGACGAAATGACATTGAATCCCTGTGAGAAAACGGTAATAAGTTGAATAACCTTCCCTTCTTGAACCCTACAAGCAGTGAACGACCTACCAGACAAACACGTTGCATTCTAAGGTTTTCTCTCTCTGCCTGGCAGCATCATCTCAAATTAATCATTCGTTTGAAAGGAGCGTCCTCACGTCTTCCTGTTTCAGGGTGAGGAGTGATTAACGCCCACGACAAGTGGAGACTAGGGGAATGTCAGCACGAGCTCATATTTCTCATCAGTTCTCGGCCTTACCAACTGGTAGGTCTGGACTCGTGTTCTCCAGGATGGATAAATTGAAGCACTTCTGAAGCTTGTCTGTTTCAATCCTATTTTTGAGGATTAAGAACAAGACCCTCTTACAGTGCAGTACATCTTTTTTAATTCCCTTCCAAATTTAGTGTCTGAAAAACTTACCACCCATAGTCTTTTCGGCTGTCTTAATTACTATAAAAATTTTATCCTTAATTCATATGACGTAAACTGCACTGTTCGTGATTGTTATGTATGTAACCTTTAATTACTTTTGTCTGTCTTTTACTTTCTTGGTATGCATTTATGTATGTTATGTATGTAACCTTTAATTACTTTGTCTGTCTTTTACTTTCTTTGTATGTATTTATAGTGTGTGACATCTTTAAATTTATTTCTGCTGTTCTCTTTTTTTCAGGGGGCACAGCGTAAGCGATCACTTAGTGATCTTGCTGTGCCCCCGACCATTATTCTTATATTTAATTTCTTGTACTTAATTCACTGTGTTGGTCAATAAATAAATGAATGAATGAATGAATATGTCGAATTCTTTAACTGGTGGCTGACAAGGATTAGTCCTCTCCCAAGGATTTAGCAGATTCAACAGGGTTTGCCTCTATCATGAAGATAGGGAAAAAGGGAAGGCCACTCCCAACTTGCAATAACTTGGTTCTAGACATGTCTATTGGGTGATGTCGTCAGCGTTTCACCGGGACACCCGGTGTAACATCGATCAGCGTTTTTGTGTGTGAATGTTCCCCTTCGTTGTATAGTGCCCTTGTGAGGAGTTATGGTCTCTCTATAGCTGTCTATTGTCACGACGTTCCAATACAAAGAAACACTGAAAATGAGGAACATTGGAAGATGTTACACCGGCTCTTCAGGACAGAATGTCATTGTGGTATTCTGGTTACATCAGTCCAAGATGTACAAAGTCACGTGGTAGCGACACTGGCTACAGCGGAGCAGAAGCTAGAAAAAAAGACACTCTATGTGTCTTTCCATAGACGAAGTCAGTCGCCTAGCGTTGGAGGCAGGAGACAGCTGTATCCCCAGGAAAGATATCTACATTTGTATCTCCCTCTGTTTCGCACCCAGAGGTCATCTTGGTGCTTATGTATTCATATCTCGACAGCATCATCAACTATTGAAACTCTATCCTATCACATTAGCTTCTCAATGATACTGCGCGATCCTAAATGTAACAGGTCCGGAGTTTGACCCGGAAGTAATCAATAAACCGTCTCATTTGATAATCCGCTTTATCTTTTTGGCTGCATTGAGATAGCAGCGATCGGGACAAATTGGAGGAGGCGTGCCCATTCATGATACAAGTCATGGTTAGTGGATTAGAGCAACGGACAAATGCCGGATACAGAAGACTAGACACTCGCATCTGTCGGTGTCGTCCAAATGAAAAAAGTTACTCTCCGAAGAGCTTTGGTCCAAAGCCGGACTATGCTAGAAAAGTCAAACATCGAAACCTCAAACCTAAAGACGGTCCAAACGTTGTACTCCCGAAAGCTAGAAATGGTCCAACGTAGACCAGTCCGTGTCGTGACAGGTCGATACCACGACATCCAGTCTTCTTAATCCTTGTCGTTGACGATGGACAAGCATAAGCGCCGTGCATGGTTGTGGGTGAGATCTCAAACGAAAGGATGGGTTAAAATGACAGCAACGATCATGCATTCTCTACTGATATCAAAAGATTATTGCTTTCAACACAAAAGCAGAGACGACACCGTGAGTTTTGTTAGTGATTCAGTTGCCTGGTTATTAAAACCAGCGTGAGGCCAACTTACGGGAGTTGAAACTGTGAAAGCAGCAGGAATGGAAAGGGTGGGGAGTTTGAGTGTTTAGGAATGCGGCAGTTTGTGAGTGAAAAAATAATGCAGGGGCTGGCAGGTGATAGTCTTTGAATGAATCCGATCCCGACTTTGTTGCTGATACAAGTTGTAGATGACACTATTAAAAACTTAATAACCTCAGATCTGCATCCCTAACATCTTGGCACATATGCATCCTCTAATTGCATCAGGCAGCAAAAAGGATACAATTTCTACCCATTAAATTGCTTGCCTCGGGTGTGGAGAATATGAAATTTCACGAGCTACAAAGAAGGACTTGAAATTTGAGAAATTGAGTGAATTTCTTGGAGTAGATTGGGGTCTTTGTGGTTCGCAGTCAGTGGTATCAACGTTGCAACTTTTATGAAAATGCGTTGCCGTGCATTTCATGTTACAACAAGATGGCTTCTCCGAGGTATTCTCTTCAAGGTGAATTCGAACACCCCCTCGCCGACGATTATGTGGATAATAATAATAATAATAATAATGTGTGGGCTTATAGTGCCCTTTACATTTAAGTGTCAAGGCACTTCACATTATTACCCAGCCTAATCCAGAAACCTTTCTGTAGAAACCAAGGGCAGCTACAATCAAGCGCACACGTGGACATTTCAGGCCAGTTGAGAGTATACAGAGTGGCACAGCCAGGGATTGAACCCGCAACCTTCCGATCACGAGTCCAACGCTCTAACCATTGTGCCACCGCTTTCCCTGGATGGAAAGGCTTTTCACTCTCTCGCCATGCTGTTTCACGTTCTAATCCAAATAGGGCTACTGCCTCAAAAGTATACATTGTTTTGCACATTGGAACCTACATTGTACGGCAACAATCAAGAGACAATAGTCCCCATACCATTGTTCCACAGAGTACCCATCCTCCTGCCACACCTCGATGCGGTATTTTCGTAGGGAAGACTGAAATCGTTACCTTTGCGCACAAAGCTTGATAAAGATGGAGGTTTACCGATGAGACGCCTTTCACCTGTGACACCAGGAACCTAATAACCCAAATGGACTTTTGATCACACTCAAGACCGTTTAACATTGAGATGACAAGGCTGACACATCACAACCAATTTGAGACTGTCAAGGAACCGTCATCAGTGGTAATAGGAGCAGTCAGCCGCGCATATTGCTAACAGATGGCAGCACAGTCTTAGCGGACCAAATGTACAGGAAATCTATTATGATCGCTGCTCGATCGATAATGACTGGGTCCGCTAGATGCATTGAATTGGGCCCTAGTGACACCTAGTGGTCAACTCGCTGACAGCTCCTATTGAGGAGAATCGTCCCCGAGATGGTCTTCTTGTTGACAAGTGATTTGCTGCCGGTGGTGTCTTCGACGCGTCTCAAAATGACGGACCTTCGAGGGATAGAACTTTGTTGGCAGGGTAAGTGTTGACCATGGACGAGCTCTGACGGAACCTCCGAGGGATATAACTTTTGTTGGCAGGGTAAGTGTTGACGATGTACTAGCTGTGACGGAACCTCCGAGGGATATAACTTTTGTTGGCAGGGTAAATGTTGACGATGTACTAGCTGTGACGGAACCTCCGAGGGATAGGCCTCAACTTTTGTTGGAAGGATAGTTTTGACGATACGCGATGACAAAAAGCACTGAACAACACTAACAGAGAAGACGAGACAAAAATGTTCACTTTTGTGAAAGCTGCGTAGGTAGGCCTATCGTAATTTAATCCTATAGGATAAGCTTTGTGAAACTTTACCGCAACTCCTAGTGGGAGATCAAAGAGTTAACAAATCTCTTGTTTTCAGTGACATTCAGGATGATAGAGACAGACCTATCAAAGAGAAGTCTTCTTTATCATCCATGCAATAGCCTGATCTAGTTAGCACCATGACGGAAACCACTGCACCCAGCGAACCTCTACTGCCACCGGGAAGCGACGTGAAGTACCAAAACATGCGGAAATTTAATTGGATAGAAGTTACTTCAAGCGATTTGAAAAGTACGTGTAACAACCAGTACGAGCGAGGCAATCGTACTTTAATGGCTTTACTTAATCCGAATCTGTATAATATCGTAAACTTGAGAGCGAACAATAGAATTTTCCATACAATCGGCTGAATCGGATAGGCCTAATCCCGGCCTGCGATATAAACGCCGGTTGACAAAGGTTTCACAAAAAGTGTCAACCACCTTGTGCGTAATTCATGGTTTCCTGGACGTAACTTCAACAATGTCCTCCATTGCTGACGTCGTCCTATGACGTAAAGCCGAGGACAAAACGTGCAACTCAACAGAGCGACGTTACGTCGTGGAAACGCTATATCGTGATCTTTTACGTCATCGAAGCCTCATACTTCCTCGCCGAACAGGATAAGAACGGAAAATGCCTTGTTAAAACAAAGCATTTTCCGTTCTGCATGCCGCATCGAGGAAGTAGGTTTCAGAACAGAATGACAATAAATGCATGTGAGTGACAAGTCTAACCCCAAATTATAATTCATGATAGCCTACATTGGAATTTTCAATAAACATCGTGCAGTCCACATTTCCTTGTTTACAACTTTAGTTTCCTTTTTTTGTTTCCTTTCGTGGAATACAAGGGCCGGAAGGGACAAGAAAAAATGTGACTGGTAATTCTCACATGACAGCTGAAGGACTCGGAACAGAATGAAGAGCATTTCCACAAATATTCATAGATCGGATGTTTGTTACATGACTTCATCTTCTGAAGTTTGAAGGAGCATGTTCATTTTGACAAACTTTGCATGAAATCACTCCAGAATTTGCTGAAATAAATGAATAGTTATCTTTCTACAAGCGTTTTTCTACGGACCACACCCTTTTAAGAAACGTGATCGTCTGCGCTCCAAACGCCCCCCCCCCCTCGCAGTGACGAAGATTGAAAAGTTACTTACAGTTGACTGATGTTGCCCGGGAGATCCTGTGGAACGGAAGTGATGTTCGATCCCGCACACTCCGCGTGTCCGAGGGGCCATGAAACTTTACAACCAGAAAAACCGGGTCCTGTCCCTTTAATACTGACTGGGGATCCCGATCCCTGTCCATCTCCTTGTATCGCATTTGACGGAACATGGACCAGGAGAAAACATAATACGGCAAGGAAAACACAAGTTTTAGTAATCCACATGGTCGTGTTTGTGTGGGAGTGGTTATCTGTCTGACATCGAAGATGATGGAACAGTTTTATCCAATGGAGTCAGGCGGCGAGGGTAGTAAACGTGGTGACGTCATCGCGTGGTGCATCGTATGTGTACGATGGTGCCCATGGTTTGTTTTGGGGACGTCTGGCGCATAAATATCACCGCATAAATATCACGGGTTGTCGGAAATACGGGCACAGCCCTAACAAATAAGGCTTCCTCGTCTTCGGTGTGTTTGTGAATTCATGGCGTGGTTGCTTTAATTGAGTTGGGTCACGAGACCATACCCTGGAGGACCATTCCAGCACCTCAAAGCTCGTTTGCATGTGCACGGCAGTTCTACATACGGTAAGAACAACAGAAGATGTGGAGAAGGAATATGGATGCCAACAAGAACCAATCTTGTCCCCAGGTCATTCCACAACGAAATCTTTTCAGCCCTCATCAATTCGCCCGCTTCAAAACTGAGCAAGCGGAACATATGGCCGCAACGGGAGAATATGATCAAGCAACCTGCAGAACTGTCGCCTGGCGGCGCTGTGAGTGTTAACCTTTTTTACGACGTCTTGTCCGTGTTGCACCGCGTCAACGACGTCGTAACGCGACGTCATTGCGTTGCTTTGCTCTGTTTTTGACGTCGTCGTTACAACCGCTCGCAGCGCCGCCCTGTCGGGATAGTTATGCGGTTCCTAATTGGCTCCGCTCGGCAGTAAATCCCTGTCATGCAATTTACAAGTCGAAAGCAATCTGAAAAACATCTTGGGCACCGAGGGTTCACACTTGTGGTAGCCTGCAGTGAGATGTTTCGTGGAATCAAAGAAACCTGGCCGATGTGTTGAAGAATAAACTGAATTTAAAGTGCTACAGGGCGGTAGACACGCTGGTTAACAATGGCGAACTGCAGGCGTGCCCGTACACCGTGTAGTTCTTTCTATGTAATTGTAGCCTAAGGGATGTTCACCTGTACAAATACATGTATTAGCTTCTTGGTTCCAGACTGACTTTCAATTATTCAGTGGTATCGGCCTCAAACATGTTCGAACCTTGAAAACGGAGTTGAGTTTGAGGCCGCTGGTCCGAGCGTATTCAAGAGAAATGTCAAGGAATCACCCTGAGGATCATGATAACAGGACTGGGGTTGGAAGTCATTCGTACAAACAGCAGTAGATGGTTCTAGAATTCCACCTCGAGGGCAAAAGGAGCCGTATTGTCGGCAAACATTATACGGATATGACCACCTAAATACACAGACATACCTAATCACCGGTTATGGTCGGGACTGCCTCCCAAATGAAGCGACAGCTCTCGGCTATACGCCAGCAGATAATGGTGTCTTGATGAAATAATAGCGATCACCGTGTCCCATCCCTTACTTGTCTCATTACTGACACTGACATCGACCACTTACCAAAACGATGTCATTTTGACTGGGGACATTTTGGCCTGGTTTATAGTTCGAATCTGCCGACGCAATGGAAATTGGAAGGGAAACAATACCATTTTTCATCCGATCAGCAGAATCGGAGAGTATATAAACCGGTGTAACGTTTTTGAATGTTCCCCATCTCTGAGTATTATGGCGCTCCAATGCGGTCAGAATGCTATTTATTCCTCGGGTATAATTATATTTTTCTCCGCTCCTCTATTGAAGAATTACTCCTTGTCTGAATTGATTTTCGACGTGGAATAAATGATCGGTCGTTCTCGGTAAAAGTCTACTAGCCAATAACATGCTTACTATTATACGTTTCAAGGCCGTGTTTACCCGGCGGATAATTTGATTGGTTGCCGAATATTCCCGAAATTCGAATATTCCCGAAGTAATTATTCCCTATCGTCCGAAGTGGACTAATTAATTCTTCCTCGGGCATAAATATTTATTCATTGGGAAGAATTATTTTAACCCGGGGAACAATTAATTGTACCCCGGGAGGAATTAATTTAACACGGAGAGGAATTCAATTTTTCCCGGGGAGGAATTCAATTGTTCACGGGGAAAAATATGATAATTCTGAGCGCAACGGAGCGCCATATAGTGTCCCCCCTCTATTGTCTGACGGAATAAGCTCCGACTGAGGGGACACCAAGAGAAACATGTGTCAGGACATGAAACGAACTCAAACCACGGTACGGGTTGATTTCTCGTCAGAGGATACGTCATCGGATCAGGGATAAGGGAGAAAAGGACCAGCCATGAAGGAACCGTCTAATGGGAGTTCTTTGCCAAACAAACTGAATTATTCAATAGAGAATCTAGTTTGACTCGAGACCTCGACAAGTATACATTTTATCTACTAACCGTCAAACTCACTAATCATTGGCTGACAAATTAAATGGAAATTGAAAGTGTCCATGATTCAATTGGGCAATTACCTGTGGAAGCCGGTCAACAGGTAATCAATTTTATAATAACGGGTGAAAATGTGTCGACGACTACAAGCTTAGAGAAGGTCATCTTGAGATACCCAGAATTCAGGCACTTGTATTTTCCAAACGACTGACCTAGCCACAAGTGTTTGTTGCCTCCTTCACCCTCCTCATCATGACGCCTCCGAATTTGATCGAAGGTTCACCCATCGATTGTCAAGATGAGACGAAACTGATGTGCGAACTGGAGCCAGCACAACTTTTTATCCCGACAGGGCGGCGCTGCGACCAAAGACGTCAGAAACAGACTACTGGCGTCGCGTCACGACGTCCTTGACGCAGCGCAACACGGACGAGACGTCGCGGAAAAAAGGTACAAGTACTCACAGCGCCTCCCAGTGGCGGCGTTCTGCAGACTCCTCATTTGGCTGCAATATATCCTCATTGGCTCCGGCGCCTAATGTGACAGGAACTTGTCGCTCTCAACGATACACCGAGGTCTTCAGAAAAAACGATCAGTTTGGTGGCAACTTTATCGACCGTAGTCCCGAGGGCACAGTGAGGATAAGTGAGTCCACCACGCTGTAATCACGCTTTGCCTCCTAATGGTCACATGTTTCAGGGCAGCGCTGTAATAATTAGGAATAGGAGAGGCTATTCCGGCCAAAAATATGCGATTATGGACCGAAGGTCGCGGGTTCAGAACACGTCGACGACGAAAACGAAACTAATTTGTGCATTTTTCCCTGCCAGGGTTTTATGCGACCGAACCTTGCAGTCAACACGCAATAACTCGAGACATCGATCACCCCTCTCTCGTCTCCTTCGTACTTTCTCTCGCCAGATCAACCTATCAAATTTTTGTGACCTTTTGACCACTCGTACAAGTCAACCGTTATCCTAGGCGATAATGGCGGGAAGGACCGAGAATGTGTGCGTGCTCTACACTGATGGAGGTAATTATTGGTCCAACTCCAGCAGAAGTTAAGAAAGGGCTTAAATAGGGTCTGTATTTTTGTACTTCATGCATGGTGTAGGGCTCTACTCTGTCATTGAGCATCCTTCTGTGCGCATGGCGGACGCTCACTTATGACGTCATGTCCTTTAAAGGATTCATATCCAATCAAACTTCACCTTGACAACACAGTAGGCCCTGCATCTCGACATTTTCAACATTATGACAGAGCTCGCCCCGCGACCAGAAGTATTTTCAATCAAATCTGGATACCTCACAAAACCGCTGGCCTATCAATACTTAATTTAGTGGGATGACACCTGAATTCCTCACCTTGGAGTCGGCCATTGCCGAGGTAAAGCTGTCAGGAAGAATCTTTTAATCAGACTTATAAAGATCGAACTCATTCACTTGACATTTCGTTCAAAACGAATCGGAAACAGTGAGGAATGTGACTTAGATGGTTGGAGGAGTTGTTCTCTCATCGCCAAGAACTTCTCCAGAGAAGCCGTCAGTCGACAGTTGACCAATAGGAGTCACTACGGTCCAATTCAATGACAATGCCTAGCGGACCCATTCATGCTTGATTGATCACCAATCAAGAGAATTTTCCACTGTATTGGTCTGCTGGAACTTTGCTGCCGTCTTTTGGCGATTAAGTGCGGCTGACTGCTCCTATTCATAAATGTAGGCAAGGCCTATTTCCTCGCCTGAGTAGATGAGACATAAGGCCCAGTGATACTTCCTCACGCGGCCACTTTGCGAAACGGAAAATGCTTTGTTATTTCCGCGTATACAGGTCGGGGAGGAAATGTGAATTAGCTCCTTCGGATCGAAGCGGGCACATCCAGGCTCTCACTGTTACTTCTTTCCCCACGACGTCCCATTCTCACACTACGATACACCATAACATCCTCCCTACCCCCACCATCACCCACATTCAAGTCACGTGTCCAGATAATTCAGACCGTAAATTATTAATCCCCTTCCCTTGACAATAATATGTCACTTAAAATGGAGAGTTGTCCCGATCCACGCCAATGTTGGTTTTTTTTGTCGAGAGGTGGTTGATTGATCTAATGATGAGTTATAACCTGCAGACAGAGATGGGGATGGTTTGGTTCGCAGTAACGGTGTAGAGGCTCTTCACGTGACGTCGCATTTCCATGACGCCATACTGGCCGTCAAAATGTCAAGCGTCACGGCATGAACACAGCGTCAACACACAGATCGTGACGTCAAAATGTAATATGACGTGACAGTTCTGACGTCGTCGCCGGCCATTAGACGCCAACATGGCCGACTCTTTGCAGTCACGTGACGGTTGTGACGTCAGTGAAGAACATCGCTGGCGCAGTTCAGCTATGATAATAATACGGTACCTCAAACTGCCGTCAGCAAAATCACCCTTCACTCATTTCAAACGCGCGACTGCCAAGAACAGGAGCGCAGAACTCCTGGGACGAGTTTGTGCGTCACGTGCCACCTGTGAGGCGGTGGTCATCCTAATTGAATATTCACAAGGCCTCGTTTTGCTTTTTTAATGGTTTATTCAATGAGCAATGAGCTAGTAACACTTTCTGTAAAAAACTCTACATAATATATATCAACAAGACAGCTTCATAAATTAAGACAAGTAAACATAGGGCTGTAAATGCAGACATACAATATCATCGCCCCCTCCCCCGCCACGCGCCTATAAATATGGGAATCTTCCTCTGTCGATAAGTATAAATTACTAATAAATTGTATCCCATTTACACACAACTCTGAGGAAAACAACACATTTTTTATAGCTGATAGCATTGAACATGAAAAAAAACATTTGGTTTTTTTTCAGTAGAGATGTGAGAGCGACTAAGAGGATTTTGTACTCAGTTACAAACAGCTTTTTAAGCAAGACAGATATTGGAGCCCCCCCCCCTTCTAAAGGGTAACAGCAACACAGATGCTGGCTAACTTGATTTAGTAGACCAGATAAGCATTGATTTTCACCAGAATCTTTCACTTCTTCAAGAAAGCTCGAAGCTCCTCCAGGGATATACTTGATACCTACATGTAAGGATCACGAAAAAATGGACCCCCCAAAATCGCGCCCCCTGGTGGTCGCCATATTCAATTCAAATATGGCCGCCAAAATAGCCATTTTCAACAACATCGCAGTTCCTATTGCACACAGCACTGTAGGCGAAGTAAAGTGTCTTTACGTATGTTTTTGATATCAGGGAACAACATGGATTCAATGAGTGTGAATCTGAGAGTTTTTTCATTTTGACTCCCAACGATTGGAATGGAAACACACGACTTTGCTCCACTGCTCAGCGCACCACGAATGCCACATGTTGAGTCTACACTACCTTGGAGGAATAATTCCTCCAAGACACTACTAAAGACTTGTGGCAACTATCCTCACCAAAATGTGATCATAAAACAATATTTTTGAACTAATCCTCGCTCCATAGCATGGGTATTCATTGGAAAGCATGCCAGACAGCTTCTAGGAGGTACCGTAGCAGAAAAACTGAGGTTCAGATATACCTGAACCTCTCAAACAAACTCAAGACTACATTTTGATTCCCAATTCAGATCAGAGACCCATCAATTCTGCAAGTGATAGCAAGAGAATTCAGACAGTGCTGGGGTGACAAGGACCAAACTCCCCCTGGAATCAAAGTCCGGTGTTATTGTTCAGCGAGGGATTAGAATATGGCTATAGAGACCATGACCATTACAATAGCAGGCTATTGTTCGACTGACTTGCATTCCCAGGACGTTGATTCCTGTCACACCTAATTTCTCTGAGGATGCCAGTTTTCTATGAGAGGTGCTGGTTTTCTACCGCCAGTTTCCTCCTCCATTACATTAGTAATTGTCAATAGAGCCAATAAAGCTGTGAAGCTTACATCCGTCGCAAGGGACAGAAAGCCGTGGTGCCTTGTGCCTTTGCAAGGGCAAGTAAAAGACCCCATCCAAGTGAGGAACATGAGTAGCTTGAGATGGCGTCTTCCATACTTACCAGGGCCAAAAATGCTACGGCTTCGACCCTGATGGAAAGACACAAATACAATACAGGTTTATGCTGTGAAGCTCTTGATTCAATACACAGCTCGACAAAACATACGTTGGTTTCCCCCTGCATTTCCATGACATCGCCCAATTACATTTACGAAGCCGACAGTAACAACCAAGATGCTTAGCTCTTTGGAATATATTCTAAAAACTTCAAATTATTTCCTGTAACAAAGAAAAAACAACTCAACAAGAATCACAGGAAAAAATTCTACCAAGAACTTCATAGCAACAGGTTTGTGATGATAAATTCTCAGAGGAAGGATGAAGTTTGACGTGTTAATCAAACATGGACGTTTTTATGACAACATCTAGGACCTGCTCTTCTGCAAGTTCATCTTCTCCAACCCCAGGCTGCGGACCATGTATCCATCATAACACTTCATTGCTATAAGCACCTTGCCTACAGCAGCAAAGAGTTTTTATCGAGGCCAGCATGATCCACTGGCATATGCACTACAGCAAAACTGATCGACCAATCAGCGACTTTGCTCCACCCAGCAGCTAAGAATGGACGTCACATCAAGCAAGATAATGTCCACAACGGCATGAATTGCTATGGTTCAGTGCCAATTGCCTGCCAATCAAAAGGAGTTTACATAATCCACTACGGCTATCAACAGTGACATCTGTTGCTGATCAGGGAAGTCAGGGTACGTGTCATCTGCACATACACAACTGTTAATCGTGTCAACAACACCATCTGGTGGTGACCACAAAACTTAAGATTGGGTAGTCTCGTGCCACCAGACTCTGCAATTTTCAATTTTAGAGTCTGGTCCGGATGGTACCTTTTTCTTGTAAAATCCATCATGGCGGACAATCTACCGCCGATGACGTAGAACACAATGCACAATCAAAGCAAAAAGCATTCAGCGTGCGAGTAAAACTGCAGTATTTGTACCCCTTGCTGTTAGGCCTACTGTACTTTTTATAGCATAATTCCCTCCCCAATCGAAAAAATATAAATATACTTGCCTGAAATTCCAATGAAAGACACTATAAATTGACTTGACAACACAAATTGAGGCGATTCACCTCACTAATTTTCACGCTTCAAGTTCTCTGGGCACCGCCATTACTCCCCTGCAGCCTACGTCACCAAATTTTGAAACTAGCCAATCAGCGAAGCTGACCTCATTTCAAATCATCGAAATGAGGTCGATCAATGAGAATTGCGTTCCGTGCCAGACCCTCGGTCTAACGACCTCGGAGTATGACCGAGGGGCTGGTTGCGCGAGACTAAAGATTGGGACAACTGAAGGATAGCATATGACGTACAAAACTTTATCTTCCTTTATGTGTCATAGAGCTATGAACGTGTAGACAATGACATCATACAGTGACATTTTCATCACTGATCATTTGATCATTTCAAAATCTCCACAACATGACCAGTCATCTCTTCCCTCCCTACAGCTAAAGCAGGGTAGAAGGACAGGGAACCAGGGAACTTAGCGATAGGCAAGCATCACAGACGAGATGCTCTGTGAAAAAGATAAATCAGCAAGCACATTGCAGTATAATAAAGACATATTTCTGAAGACTGGTATTATGATTTAGATCAGATCTCCCACCTAAATAAACAAACCCCCATAAACTGGAATTGCATCATTGCCTTTGTAGCCTTTTATGAAAAAAAATCTGTAAAAATGGAAATGTTTTGAGTAGGTGCATGTGTCTATGCAAACAATAACAGGTAACATGGTAAATGCAACTAAGGCAATAAATATATACACATTGAATATACACAACTCTGTCATGCTACATATCCCTTGAAAGATACAAGGCATGTCATGCAGCGCCACCTATACCTACACGAGATATTTATGCCTGTTATTGACGAGAACCATACTGCTGGTTACTAACGACGACAACTTCATCCCTTCACCCAATGGCGTGTAAGAGCAAAGACTTTGTCCTTACAACTGGATTAAAAGTCACTCCACGTTTTNACTTTGGAAGGTGTCATTTTTGACAAAATGTCGTTTTTAGGCCTGTAGCCTACAGTACAGATTTGATGATGTTTCATCGCCCCCCCCCCCCCCCCCCCCCCCGGTTTCCTCCTACATGCACCGTATCATCCAGTGTTGCCTCCCGGCACTGCATGTGCTGGAGGTCACACCAGGCTGTGGTATTTTGAAGGAGGAATCAGTGGAAGAGGTCCCATCTATCATTCTCATATTTTCGTTGATCAGTAACCTGTTGCCTCATAATCAACGAACCCTAATACGTATCATGAGAAAGTCAGTGGTTCTCAGCAGTCCCACAAGCACTGATTACCTCAGGATGGGAAGCCAAGTAAAACCTCAGATTTCACAAAGGCCCAGAGATACAGCTGTGCAGGGTCCCCAGTTAAACGAGCATTGTGCCTCTTAGTTCTCTACAGTTACCGGTACCAGTACCTGAAGGGACACTCTATTCATATCAAAGTGTCCATACCCCAAAATATTGCACATTTACGGACAGTGCTGAGACATCGGACTATATAAAGCTAGTAGTTTTAAGAAGCCCAGGGGCTTGTTTCATAAAGTGACTTTAAGCTAATGGTACCATTAACTCAATGCATTTTCCATTTGGTTAAAGGTACCATTAGCTTAAAGTCACTTTCACTTAAAGGCCCTAGGTCATTAATGTCCTAACAGAAGACACACACCGATCCTCCAATGCTGAACAGACTTCAACATCGAGAGCTAATCAAGCCATGCACACAATCTAGTTATTATGTATTCACATACGGGTTGCCAGGCTCAGGTTAACTTGAAATGGAATGCAACAGACTGAACCAGCAGGCATCAGAAAGGGACAGAGAGTACATCACTTGGAAACTACACTAACCACCCCCNTTGAAGTATCCAAGTTGGAGTCATTCACGTGCAGGTTGGAGTCATTCACGTCCAGGTTGGAGTCATTCACATTCAGGTTTGGAGTCATTCACCTCAAGGTTGGAGTCATTCCCATCCAGGTTGGAGTCATTCACATTCAGGTTTGGAGTCATTCACATTAAGGATGAAATCTTTCACCTCCAGCTTGAAGCCATTCACATCCAGGTTGAAGTATCCAAGTTGGAGTCATTCACGTGCAGGTTGGAGTCATTCCCATCCAGGTTGGAGTCATTCACATTCAGGTTTGGAGTCATTCACATTAAGGATGAAATCTTTCACCTCCAGCTTGAAGCCATTCACATCCAGGTTGAAGTATCCAAGTTGGAGTCATTCACGTGCAGGTTGGAGTCATTCACGTCCAGGTTGGAGTCATTCACATTCAGGTTTGGAGTCATTCACATTAAGGATGAAATCTTTCACCTCCAGCTTGAAGCCATTCACATCCAGGTTGGAGTCAGTCACTCCCAGGTGTATGTCCTGTCCATGACTAGTTCTTTCCAAGTTTGCCAGCAAGTTTTGCTTTCTGCAATAATAAAGGACTCAGATCACACTCGGAACTTATAATTATGACCAGAAGATGGCGTTGGTGTAACAACCGATCACAATATTTTGGATCATTCTTCCCCAAATCAAATGATGATCTAGGAGAAGAGAACTCACCAATCCCTTTGTATCCTTCTGCTTCACTTTCCCTATGGAGGATTTCCTGTCAGCCTTTATTTCTTTGGCCTTCTTCTGACTCTCCTTCAACCTGGTGAGAAAGATAATGTACAGCAGAGTTCAGTCTGACGGTCAATAGGTCCCAGGTTGTATGACACTATGGTAACACAGGAGTGAGGTACACCCAGGACTGACGCGATATTGCAGATTCTAAAGACACTCCTCCAGAGAGTTGTCACACAAGTTGGCTCTTCGCCATTGCTGGTTACCCTATGGTTACAACTCAACCAGAGACACAAAGGACTCCCCATAGTTTTTTAAGGTTGCATACCCTGTAGAGAACGAACCACACAAGAAAACTCTAGTGGAGCAGCACATTCAGCAAATCAACTGTGTGAAAATGCTGTATTGCTGTCTACCCACTTACATTTCTTTCATGATCTTGGTCTGCTCTTTCTTCCAAATGTCCTTGAAGTCACTACAGAATGATATCCAATACGAGAAGAATTCTTTTGGGGAGAGATCCTTCCCACCTTTACAGCCCTTACCCAGGTAGAAAAAATGGAGGGTTTGATTGAAGCTGGAAGGCAGAAACAGAATCAGAACTCAATCAGGGACAGAAGCATCATACAGGGCAGCCAGAGTGGCACAGTGCAATGCCCCTCACCACTGAAGTCGTTGGTTCAATGCAGGTCGTAGATAACCAATTCAATGCACAATTTCAACACAACTGTCCTGATACCTTATCAAGCCCATTCTTCATGGAAGACAGCAACCCTATTTAATCGGCCAGGTGTTCACTGGGACATCTCTGGTTTCCTCCTACATGACACTAACATGCTGTCTATAGAGCTAAGGAAATCTTATAAGATGATCAGGTCAGATATCAAGGAATGTTCAGAGCAACAATGTACAAGTGAATGATGTCGGCCTACATAGACAAACATGGGAAGTAACTGCCCTCACATGAACGTCAATATCAGCATTGACACTGGTAAATTGCAACTACTGATAAATGACTCACTTTTTCACAGTCTCTTTTAAACTTTCCTCTAAATCTTTCCCACTTTGTTTAGCTGAAAAGGAAGACGGACACTTTTAGTTGTGGGCCGGGAGAAATCTGCAGTACATGTGCAATACGATATCAACTGAGGGGATGCAAAACAATGACTGGCATGTCTTTCACCAATCCCAAAACTAGTCTTGTTGTGGTTTGAGCCTAGTGTAGATGGGAGCACTAGTGGTAAGCCCGCATGGTCACTTACCTTGTTCTAAGAACCCAGTCATGACATGTTGGAATGGTTGAAGACTATCAGCATCTGCTGTCTCTATAACGGCCTTTACTCGCTTTTCACAGCCTGAAAAGGGAACAATTCAATCCGATTTACCTGAAAAACATCACTCATCCTGCTCTCACATGACACTGATAAATGTGATGAAGGAAAACTGAAGACTTATCAGACAAATTACGCTTCTGGGGAGTTGTCAATTAGAACTTGGTTCATGCGGTATTAAGCAAGGGACAAACCCTACCTGTTAAATCCTTGTGAATACCCTTGACATCCTTTTCAATGGCGTCCCAATCCAGTGACGACGCTTGCCTGATGTCACTGGGTTCAGGGATGGGAAGGTGAGAATTCTCCGTTCCGACATTCTCATCAAATTTCCTCAGATATTCCTTGACTACATACTGGAGCAGATTTTGGGTGTTGTCCTGGAATAAAGACAGATGTGCCATGCAGTTGGGTTGAAGTTATGACGTCCGCATCATTGTGGAGGCTGGGTTACCATCCTATCTAGGAGGGACTCCTAAACCACAAAAGACTTCAGAAACCAAGACAGCCTTTGGCCTAATGAGGTATGTATGGATTGAGAAGAAAAATATAAACAAAGTGATTGCTTTACCTTGCTTTTTATATCTTTCAATTTCCCTAAGATGTCCAGGCCAAAACCGTCTGCCTGTCCCCTCGTCCGACTCCCACCGTTCATGTAGTTACCAAACGACAGCACTATGGACAAGACGTTTTGTAACGCTTTGCTTGTCATTAAAGCCTGCAATGGTCAGAGGTGGAGTTAAATAAAGACAGAACTGTCGACAGCTGATCCTGTAGTTACAAGAAGACAGAACTACACACAGCAAATTCTGTAGTTACCAGAAGACGAAACTACAGGTTGCACCATACACAGCAGGTTATATAGTTAAGACAGAACTATAGACGGCATCATAGAGAGCAGGTTCTGTAGTTACCAGAGAACAGAACTACGTTCATCACCAATGCTAATGGTCATAACGAGAGAACATTACAGTAGAAATGGCTTACTTGACAAATCATTTTCATATTGTTGAGTTTGTTATCGATGCCAGCGATGTTTTCTGTTAATGTTGTTTGGAATATGATACAAAATAGCCTATCAGATGATGAGGGTATACAGGACATGTCGTAGAGAAATCTGAAAGGACAAATCAAGGTCAAATGAATGGGTAGAAAGAGATTTCTACGTACCAACTCCAGTTACACAATGTCAATGAGGCATCAACACTTTTGAGGTGTTGAGCATTCTCCCACAGCAGGGGTTAGTACCACGCTCATCTTCATCCACTCACAAACTTTGTGTGCGAGTGTATGAAGAGGCGTTAGACCAAAGCCCTGCTATGGGAGGATGGTGTTGAGAATCAACCAGACCTAAACACAACAGCAGCCCATCCCACAAACCTGTACGGTAACCTCAACTGCTACTTACTGATCTGGTTTATCTAAGGGAACATCTGGCTTATCTTTGACATGTTTCTTGATCTTTTGGAGTTCATCAGACGTGGCTTTCTGCAACGAGACGAGAGATTGCACAATGACAATACCTGAGTTCTCATATCGTGGATTTCCCGGCCACAAATTGTTCTGTACTGTCACGTTTTTGGTCAAAAGTGTTTTCCGTAAAACGTTTTTCGGAAAACGCTTTCAAGTCGTTTTCAGTGTGAACGCAGCTTTGGTCAAGACATCAATAGACTCTATCACTCCAATAGAGTGCAGCACCTGACGTCCCGCACGTCATTTCTGAACGCATGACGTGACTCAAAAAAAATCCGGTTGTTTCAGCGATCATGACGTCGTGAAACAATCTGATTTTTTTTCGCCTCGCCTCAAAACATCATGAATGACGTGCGGGACGTCTTGGACGCTGTCCCGTCAGGTGCTGCACTCTTTTAGAGGAATATCCTGTATTCATCAAAACAGAGAACTCACTAAGTCATAGAGCTGCTGTAGTTGCTCCTGGTTCAGATATGAAGTGTCGAGTTGAAGAACGGCTGAAAGGAAGAGAGATATAAGTGATAACAAAACAGCTGCAGTCACACACAGGCTCACATTGTTGTTTGTATAGTAGTAAATGTGAGACGACAGTTACCAGCAGTTCAAAGACCTGTTGAAAGATGGCACTACAAGTGTCTGTGTGGTGTAGTGCTGCTCCAGCAGGTTAGATCAATGGTCGGGTTAGGGTTGGCTGTAGAGTTTGTATTAGATAGTGATCTAGGAAAGGGTGAAATTAAAATAACCCTAGCAGACTTATACTTGTAATGTGGAGGTACAGAAACATCACAGATCGATGCAATTACCACAAGTGTCTAAGTGGTGTAGTGCTGCTCTACCAGACTTGTAATTTGGAGGTCTACGGATGTCAACATGCTTACCAGTCTCCAGCTCAGCCATATCCAACTTGAGACTTGATATGATGATGCCCACTTGCTGTGACCTCTTCCCATCCAAAATCTTCGCCACTTGTTTTGTCTTGGGTTTTTCCTTCTTGACGTTTGTCCGTTTCTTCTCGATGACTGGTTTAGCAAACATGTCGCAGAAGGAGGTTTCATCGAAGTCGAGTTCTGAAAGTTTCTCCCAGACTGGTGTTGGTGGCGGGGAATCACCTGTGGTTGACGGATCACTGGAATTTGGGAAACAACTGGTGAAAATATGATGCATACAAGTAGTGAAGGGTGCATCAGGGGTTCAAACAACGGCCTGGATGCATTCTCTCTGCAAAAGAGCTCGCCTGGTTAATGAGACCCATGTGGTACTAGTACAAACCCCTGGGATTCTTTGAACACAGGTGAGGGCTTATCACCCAAAGGTTCCTCAGAGCCAACAAATGCGAAAATGCTGCATCACGACGTCGTTGACTAAGTGCGGAAGGGACGACATGTTGAACAGAGGTACAATTGCTCAGAGTGCCTCCAAGTAGCGGTATTTTGGAGGTCACTCATGATATCAGCAATCACTAGATAAGTGAACTCACCCAGGCTCTGGTGGGACGACCTTCGTTGGTTCCACTTGGATTCTTTTCCAGAAGAGTGGTTTCATAGGAGACATAGGTTGGATTTCCTTCCTCCAAACCCGAGGTTTGACCACTTCCAAAGTTGGAATGGGAGGTTTACCTATGCCGGGAGGGGGCGGTGGTGGTGGCGGTCCACCACCAGGAGGTGGTGGTGGAGGTGGCGGTGGTACCCCACCAGGAGGTGGTGGTGGAGGGGGTGGTGGGACTCCCCCTGGTGGTGGAGGGGGTGGAGGCGGTGGAGGTGGCACACCAGGGGGAAGGGGAGGAGGCGGCGGCGGCGGCGGTGGTGGTGGTGGCGCTGGAGCCTGGGGTTCTGCCCCACCAGGAACTGCTGGGGGTGCAGGCGGAGGCGTTGCATCTTCGGTTTTTACTTCAGGCACAGTTGGAGGAGGTAGTGTCTCTTTGTTGTTTTCCTTCTCGGGGCCTTTCTCGACCGTTTCCTCAGCAATCCCCTCCCCAACCTTCGCCTTCCTCTCGGCCATTTCCAGCAGTTTTTTCTCCCGTTGTTTCTCATCCAACACCCTCTGTCGTTTCTCCCTCTTATACTGCTCATATTCCTCATCATAATCATGGTGCTTTCTATAATTCCAGCCACCGTAGCGCCGCCTGGAGGGCATATCATCATCAGAATCACTCGAGTCATCCACACCTATTAATCCTTTGATAATAGCAGATTCTAACTCGCCGTGGATTTCTTCAATATCACTCGTGTCAGTGCCAACACTCACGGATTCTTTTTTACACGTATCCGACTCAAAAGAACTGCTGTCTTTTCTCTCACTGAGTTTATCAGCCTTTTCCTTGTAGCTGTCTTTCCCAGGCTCGCTACTGGTGTCATCATCATTCCACGCACCGTGCTTCAGGCTTTCGATCCCGGCAAGAATTTTGTAGCGTTCAACTTGGTGTTCAAGAGCATCAATTCGATCCTCGTATTTGCATAGTCTCATGGCCTGATCACCACGCAGGTTGAATAGTTGAAGTTCATGAGCTTGCTGAAATGAACACAACTTAAACATTAGAGAGAGTGAAACTTAAGATCGACAACCAAATATTCTGCGTGCTTCCCTTTCACATTACATTCACTTTCCAGTGAGTCCTTTGACATGACACTTCACTCTAAGCCCTGCTTCCACTACAACCGATTCCACCGTGGTTTCCAGCGAGCGGTCCGGTTTTCACAGGATTTTGGATAATCCTTCAATGGTTTTACAGTGCACGGCCTGTTGATTATCCCAATGCCTGTGAAAACTGCTCTGCTTGCCGCAGACTGTGGCGGAATTTGCTGGAGTGGAAACATGGCTTAAATGCCTCAGATGAAACAACACCATGGAATTGCCGATTGTCGCAGTGAAGGTACTGGTACACTAAACTGAATTACGGTTCAAAATGGGAAAGGAAAATGCCACAGAAACCAAGGGACAGGGATCATTGCCCAGCAGGTGCTACACAATCAATGTCACTTTCCTTTTCACACAAGTACCCACCAATGAAGTCATGATGCAAAGAAGCACAGGTAGAAAACTGTCTAAAAGATATCAAAGCTACACCTGAAGTAGGGCCTACACGACTGTGGTCAGTCAGCTGTTACGGGCCTATGACGCATTATCGACATTTTGTCCTAAATAACAAACAGGTTTCTTGTATTTTCTCACATTATGACTCATAGCATGAATAACAATGGTGATATGATACTGGTGTCATTTAGATCTCTCCCAATCAATATGTGTTGAAATAATGAAATGTTAACACTTTGATGCCCGAGGCGAAGTTGAGAAAGGTTTAATGAAGGCTTTGTTTTCTTAACATTCATCCGTAATGTCAGAATCAATGATAACAGATGAAAGATCTTGCTAATCTCAAAGACTGCAAATGTACAGGTATCAGTGATGAGACTGGCCTGAGTTTGAAAATCCGGAAAACCACAAGTTACCATTAACACCAAGTCAAGCTGTATTATGTTACTTTTTGTTAACCTTATTATAAAAATAGGAAAACATTTTCGGCAGACCAAAAATCAGGAATTCCTGATAAATCACGAAAAATCTCATCCCTGAGGTTTTGGGTACATGGACTCGCCAGTTATGGCTTCACAATCGCTAACCCCTGGTGAAACCTTTGTTAACTGGCATGTCTGTAAACCATGTAGCTCTAATAATCGCAGTCTCATGAGCACAAACATTGAGGAATTATTTCTCTCTTTCCTTTTTAAAGGCAACAAGGGCCAATCATTCCAAAGCCACCAATGTGAATGTTGTCCGAACCAGAGTCGATCTCCCGATCCGAAGACCCACGAAACCTCACCTTTATTGTCTCAAGTTCTTCACGATGTTTCTTCTTTATCGTCTGTACGGAGGTCTGGTGTTCTGAAAACACAAAAACAACAAAAAATGCTTGACATTCTCCTTTTTTTAGCTGGGGACATTTTTTCTGTTCCTTTTGGTATGATTCCATCGGCTCCAACAACGTTACAAAATATTACATTACAGCAAAAATGAACACCGCCGACCTTCAGAAGGACACCAGCCAACCAGAATGCCATCACTGGTATTGACATTTTTTTATAAATCAATCCAAAGAAATCATATTTTCCATAAATAACTGTGGCATCATTTTTCTAACAAAGATATCAGAGGATGAGACGAAATGTCACAGTTGGCGAGGGGTCCTTGGATTAACAACTGATCGAGATTTCTGAATGGAAAATCTGGTCAGTGGCTGAGAGTCACTGGACCTTCATCACCTATGTCCGGGTGGCACAGGTCAACACTGGCACCTGTCACCTCTCTTAAGGACAGGGTGGCACAGGTGAATACTGGGCCTGTCACCTCTCTTAAGGACAGGGTGGCACAGGTGAATACTAAGCCTGTCTCTTCTCTGCACGTTCAGGGTGGCACAGGTGAACACTGGACTTGCCATCTCTCTCAATGTCAGAGTGGCACAGGTGGACACTCGCCCTATCATCTCTCTAAAGGTCAGAGTGGAACAGGTAAACACTAGACCAGTTATCTCTCTTAAGATCAGAGTGGCACAGGTTGACATAGATCTGTCATCTCTCTAAAAGTCGGGGCGGCACAGGTGGATACTAGACCTGTCACCTCTTTATAAGTCAGGGTGGCACAGGTGGACACAGACCTGTCACTTCTCACATCAAGATTTACATTTCTCAGCATTACAACTCTCCTCAACAGCATACCGGTACTCAAAACACAGTTCAACGTGTCCATCCCAACACAGCCAAACTGGGTTTCAACAAGACTCTGGACAGAGTGAATTAGAATCTTGAGCAGTCAGTTTGACGTACATTGAATGAAGTCTAACGACACAGCTCATTAGTTCAATTAATTAGTAGAAATAAATAGCAAGGTAATTGAGTTTGATGGACATGATTGGCATTTAGTGCATGGGTCCAGATTTAGCAGTCTGGGCTCAAAATGAGAGGAGAGGCGAAGATGGCCACAATCTCGCCCAGAGTGGACCAGAACACACAGCTGGTGCCAGCAAGGGACGGCGACACAACTGGACGTTTTGTCACCTTTGTGTGACCTGAGGCACGTCATGTTGCCCGAAGCGCTGCGATGAGGGCAACGTGACCACCGACGCCATCATAGCGTTCGAATCCAGTGTCCTAGTTCACAGAGGTGCACACGATAACATTCTCTGTCAATCCAGGAATGTCTGTGTCACACATTGGTCCACATGCAAGTGATCTCTCTGGTTCAATACTGGGAACTAGCAGATGGGCGGAGTTATCAATGAACAGAACCTAGGCACGACTCTCACAGCTCACAGACTCTGGTCATTTGTATACCGGTATCTAAAAGGCACTACTCCATGCAGAGTTTTCTCGGCAAGTTGGCTCTTTACCGGCAACTTGGCCAAAGAAAACTGTGGGGTGTCATTGATCTTTGGGTGAGTCATAAGGAGACCAACAATGGTAAATTGCCCGTTGAGAGCCAACTCGCAAGCGAAAACTCACTTGAAGAGGCACCTTGAGTGTCCATATAATGGAAGTAAATGATACCCAACAGGGTTTGAATGTGTTAGCTGGAATGGACACCACTACTCAGATAGTCCTCGTACGAGGCAAAATACCCTAAAGACTAGGAGATAATACCGAATCTATGAAGCCAAAACGTTCTGAAGCGAAGATTTCGGGAAAAGCAGAATGAAAATTCATACCAACAATTCGCACGACCCCACTACCTGCGTGCTAAAGAGGAAAACGATCGTAAAACTTGCAGAATCTAAAGATTTGATGCAATGAGTAACTCTGCACTCACCATCAATTGATATTAAAGGTATGCTGTCCTCTAGGGCTTGTAGGAAAGAAACAAGCACTTTGTAAGCACCTTCAAACACATCTGAACACTACTACCCAGATCAGTATCACAGCTATCTCATGTAGCATTGTCAACATCAATTCAGACATTCAGCATCCCCCCCTCCCCCTCTGGTTGTGACGAAGACGTCAGGGGCCAAAGACCCAGACCCACCAGAGACGTTGAGAGCCCACAGAGATCGAAGGTGAACATCACACATCCATGATCATATGATGTCATTATGTGCAAGTGGTGGTGAGAACCTAGAGATTGGTGACTGCATTCTCCCACAGCAGGGGTTTTTACCTCACTCCTCTTTAAAAATATTGAGTTGAGAACCGAGCGCCAAATTCGGCATTATTGGTTCTATAGACAATATTGGGCGAGGAAACCGGAGTGCCCGGAGGAAACCTGCGCTGTCAAAGAGAGTCGCCCTCTCTATCACATGAGACACGGACCCGACCGGGAATCGAACCCGCGACCTCAGAGGTGACAGGCGCCGATGTTTCCATTGCGCCACTCTGACAGCGTCTGACACTCCTCTTTGTCCACTCACACAAAAGTGTGAGTGTATGAAGAGGAATGAGACCAAAGCCCTGCTGTGGGAGGATGGGTGACCGCATTGTCCTTCGTACCAGACATGCCAATCTTTGGAGAGACTACGAAACACGTAAATGTAAATCACTTGTAAAAACTTCGTTTCAAAACTTACCAGATTCTGTGATGGTTTTTTCAGCTTCCTCCTGTTTTTTCTGTGTAAATCCTGTGAAGGCCTGTGAAAATGCTGTTGATGGGATGTTCTCTTTGTTAGTCCAGACGTACATGGAGTCCGGCTGAAGAAGAAGAGAGGAATCAGTCAGGAAGACGCAGAGGATACTGGTGGTTTACAGGGTGATGCAAGAAAGTGTTCCTCAAAATGCCTGAGAACCAAAATGGCATGGTGCCATTACTGTCAATAGCACAATGGTCAAAATCCCACACCCATACTTCTGGCATATCAGACTTACATTATTTCTAACATGACCTTGTCAATTTCGAACATTAATTTGCAATCTATTGTTTTACCATCAGTTCTCTCATTGATAGAGCCGCGAGGTCAACCCTCAAGGAGGATAAGACATATTCAGACCACAGCAGGACAGTGGCATCCCCACCACCTCCACCCACGATAACTGAGTCACCTCTTCCACTCATACAAATGAAATAATTTGCAACAGAATACGGTAGCATCAAACGTATTGGTTATTTCAAGTATCAATAATAGCACATTCTCAATGGTGATGTATCTTTGTGATCACCTTTGAATATCAACACCATTGTGTCTGATGGAAAAGATGAGGGTTACAGGAGGTATTTTCCAGACAAGTGACTAACTGTAACCAACAGTACAAGACTAGTGCCCCTGCAGGAATGGCATGGTTAACCTGTCACAGTGCTGGCCATAGAGCGTTCCCTTCATGGCCTAGTGTGGTTGGCTTATTGGCCACTGTTCTGGAAGTTCAGCAATGCTGTACAGAACGAACATTCAAAGAGGAAGGGTACAAAACTTAACTTCGCAAAGTTGACATATTTTGAGAAATACTTTCATAGTGGTCTGATGATTCATCCTCCAACAGCAGGGCATTGGTCTCTCCTCTGCTCGCACACAGAGAGTATATGTCACATACTCTCTGTGTGCGAGCGGAGGAGAGAAGCGAGACCAAACCCCTGCGGTGGGAGGATGTCTGATGATGTTCACAAGCCATGCATTCAAAATGCAGCCTGGCAATCAACCCAAGAATGTATTACAAACCTTGACACTTTTAAACGCAAAATGTCAGCAAGATCATTGATCGATGGATAAAATGATGTCAAATACATGGTGATTATAAAATACGTAGAAAGTGATATTTGGGATGCAAGCTCTCAATACTTTGATAAGGTTACCAATGAACTTACAATCAGAGCCACCTAAAAAATCAATTCTACAGGGTGCTACAATAAAGTGAAATGTTCCCAGGTCTTTGTCATGCAGACGGCATTGTTGTAATGGCAAATAGCCCTTCTCTTTACCTCAACAAAGAGAGATGTCTCCAGCCTTCAAATGGTTCCTAGACCCAACGCCAGTTCAACATGCTTTGACATGCACCATGCCTGTGTCGGGACTTGAAACTGACCCAAACCCACCACCACCATCACCAAGATTACCGTCACCAACCTTCCTTCAGAAAGACTGATACCAACCTCCCACAGCAAGATTTTTTACCTCGTGTACACCGGTTTGCGAGTGGATGAAGAGGAGCGAAGTCAAAACCCAAACCCCTGCTGTGGGAGGATGGCTGATATCAATGTTTGTACGGAGTTTTAAGGAATAAACGAACACCTTCACCATCATCAACCAAGAGAAATCTTCTCCTTTAAGGAATGAACAAAGTCTTCGCCGTCACCAATGAGAGAAACCATCCTGTCATGCACCTTTACCCATTCCTGATGATGTGACACAGGCCTAGACAGGCCAGACAGGAGTATCACCACCACCACCATCCTGGATACATGTACGTCACCCGTACCTTGACCGAACATTTGATCTCCAAATTCTTGACAATATTTTCATTATACTTGTTCGTTGTTGTCTTCTTCTTGACGTCCATTTTGCCAACAGATCCGTTCACCCCGTCGCGGTCAACCAGCATTCACACACCAGCATGTGCCAAGCCTACACAGACAATGAGCAATCATTCATAGTTTAGGCCTAATTGCATTTTTGTTACCGTGACATAGTGCACTTTCATACATGTATCATAAAACAAATTACATCAGAGAATTTAGAGTGGTGGAATACATCAGCATGGTATTGCCAACATGTGTACGGTATACAAATAATGTTGCATTGACGGGAGCTTGGTTTATTACTCAACATCCGGTTCTTTTTATGAAGAGAAACTGCTACTGTTGCTGAATACAACCATCTTGAACCATCAGGGATTGACATCGCTACACATTCGGACTAGACACTCTGGGAGCATAAGTCTGAAGGTGAAGTGACCGTAGGCCTTGATAATTCAAGATGGAAGACAACCAGATCGGATGAACCAGTGATCTTGAACAAAGGACCAATACTTTGAGAAAAGGGACTCAGACAGAAGATCGTTGCTTCCTAACCCCACAGCATCATGCGGCCACAGGAGCACAATGGAAGAGAATTGGACTTGTGTAGGAGGGACCCACACCGTTCCCACTCAGCAATTTTGGCTTGGCTTACACAACTTATAGGATCAGGCTAAATAAGACGGCCAAAAGCATCAAAGAAGCAGCTACACAAGTTCTCCAGAAAGATCTCGTAAGGCCGAGTTCACATAGACAAATGATAGAGCTACACGCTACGACAACACGGCAGCAAACAGGTTTCATGGTCTTGAATCCTTTGTGGAGCCATTGTTTGCTGGCCTGTCCGTCTACCCTGTAGCTGTATGTGAACCCAGCCTAAGGAGAGTGCCATGACTTGGGCAATAACATGAAAACATGAGCACAGACAGTCCTTGACGAATGACTGACCACTTGGCAAAAGTTTGTGCTGTAGGCTTACCTCACCAGGGGCGCGAAGAGTCCTTCACATTCACCGCCAACTCCAACAGAAGAAAGGACAGAGAGATAACCAGAGGGCGATGGAAAAGCATAAAGCGGCATGTACATGTACAGGAATGGCAAATGTGTGTATCATCACAGCCAATCATGAACCAAACAGTGGTAATGACCATCATTATATCAGGTTGTCATTATTGCAGGTCATTCCATGTATACACACATATACAAAATGAGATTTGACAGTGTTACAAAACATTCATTTCAGTGGGACAATCTCAGAAAGAATCACGCCGCCGGTGAGGTACATATCACTTATTCTCAACCAAAAAAGACCTCTTTCTGAGAAATACTTGAGGCGGAGGTTGGGGGTTTTGGGTGACAGAATCAGTGTACCAGTACGTTTGAAGGGCTCTCGGAGAGCTCCCCATTGGCTCAGGGGTAGAAGGGCTGGGGGTAGAAGCACATTGAACCAACTTATGTAGGCTTCTCCACATTCATGACATTAGTGCCTTTCACACCATGTTCAGCACTAAATCCTTTGTTTTTTGTACCACTCTGCTTCAATACAAGTGTGTGGAGCCTTTAGCCTGCAAACTAATGTTATATTTAAGGACATATCATGCTTATGGCTAATAGTTAATACCATTCAGGCAAAAAGCACCGAGCTAGACAATGGATTACGCCTGCGGATGAACAAAAAATGATATTTTTCAACGATATGTGACGACACTCAAACATCAGACATCAAATACTCAGCAAATTTTGCCGATGTACGCGGCTGATCAAAGTACGACAACCACCATGACAACAATCACCAAAATGAGTCATCACAGGTCTTGGAAAGGTCACCAACACGAATACACAAAAGATGCAAGACCTGTTCCAAGGGGTGGGATTTTTCTCCCAATCTGAGGAGCTTTTAACGTCAGTGGAAGGGAAAGCGTAGGATGTGTTGATGAAGTAGAGAATGACTTCAAAATGAGGAGAAAACCACTGAGGTACGGAATGGGGCCTTATACGTAGCTTTTCAGTACAAACTCTGCTTCAGATATGAGCTGAGATGATGTCTTTCTCATAGTCAGTGCTGACGATGTACGTGTACATCTAAGTCAGCTCTCATTAGATAAACGGCATTACTGCTAGATTCCCAAATGCCTTTCAAAGAGGATCTCATCAGAAAGTGAAAGTTTGTAGATTTCAGATGGACAGATGCAGTGTACACGAAAACTGATTCGACCTCTACCTGTTGTGGGACTTTTACCAAGAAATACCAGCTGCAAGTGTGTGTGTGTGGGGGGGGGGAGAAGTCCATCTTTTACATGCCAATGAAGGCATCCAAAATCTTCTGGGTAGCATGCGAGACGCAAGTCTTGCGGTCGGAGCCTAGTGTAGATGGTAGCCCGATGGTGAGCCAGAATGCATGAATGGCATCACAGCTGAAACCAACTTTCAAAGTAATAATTCTATCTCTGCAAACGCCGAATCAGACACGAAGGGTGAACTCCCGAATGATATCATATTCATGACTCAGAACATCTTCATCATGATGCTCTCATCTTTGCCTTCACCGAGAATACAGATAAAAACAAAGTTGTTAAACAGCGAGTGGTCATGTAATGAAGGAAGTGGAGACGAGTGAAGTGTTATTGCCTCATGTGGGGAGAAGTAATCGCTGTGGTGAATATGGGTGGAGAGAGATACTGCAAGCTGTGTTGACCAAGATTCCCGACTCAGTGGGAAGAATGCTGACAATCTTGAACATTTCCGACCTTGTAAATGGATGACCTTCAGAAGAAACCAAGGTCGTACAACGCAGAGAAGATGAGCAACCACTTTTTTCTGATCCTCCTGGGTGAAATTTCAATTGGCTGGGACCACTCCCGCTGAACTAAACATGAAGTTTCACACTCAAGACGACTGACGAAACCAAACATCTTTCTTCTGAACATGGGAGTTTTTGTCCTGCCATGCATGGCTTCGATGCTGGCACCATCCACCCTCTCTACGGGCAGGTACATGGGAAGGAGTCAGCAACAAAGTCCTGCAGAGCAGGGTAGGCAGTTTAGGACAAATACATTATCACGACCAAATATTCTTACCCTGAATCCAAGCCTTGTTGCTGGGGTATCCTCAACAGGCTGCAGGATGCCAGCAGCGCAGAGATGTGTGCAGAACTGAACGGCCATGATGCGTAGATCCTGCTCAGAGAGAAGGTAGAACAGATAGTTCCCCTCGTCCAAGGCGGAGAGTAACCACTGAATCAGGGTATGACCTGAAATGAGAAGTAGTTGGAGAAATTAAGAATCAAACAGTATACCAAGCTGAATGCAAGTCGGTCCTACAACAACAGAACGATAGTCGTGACAGTGAGTACTGAGGGTGAAGTCTTGGCTAGGGTCTCCAGCACTGCTAGGACTCCTAACCAGTCAAAGGCTGACACTACAACCCATATCAGAGGCAAGGTGGATACTAACCTTCAAACTGCTTTGCCTGTTTGACATCCAAACATGCGGGAAGATTCTTCGGCCAAAGCACGTTATCCTCGATCGACCCACGCCGTCCTGGTTTCTTCATTACGGGCTTCGTCTGGTTGCCCTTTGAACTTTCACCTTTGACATCCTCTAATGACCTACTGCTAACCACCTCAGCGACCTTTAACCTCCGTCCCTTTGATGAATCCAAAGATCTATAATACTGATCGCCGGTCGGGGATGATCGTACATCATCCCGTCCAGAATGTCTTTGAGTATAATCCTCCGAGGAATCGTAAAATCGAGTAATAGTAATTCCATCGTCAATTCTCATATTATCATAATTGCCTTCACTACCTCGGCGGCTCCCCCTATCAGCCGCTAGAGAAGTATCTGGGTGCTCTAATAAATCAACTGAATGGCTCTTTTTCTGTGTGAACTGAGCCGCCCGCTGCCCTGTCACCCACGTGCTATACTTAGACACGACTTTCGGTGAGGAGGGACGATCCTGTCTATTGGAATTATCATAATCTCGCGAAGACCTCGCAAACTCGTAATCTCTCCCGGGAGATTTGGCACCATCGTAATCTCTTGAGGAGCTCGTTCTCGACCCCTCATAATCCCGTTCTCTCCCACTATGGTCCAGTTCCCGTGGTGACGAACGTCCCTGGGCTGGTCGCTCAGGGTAACTTGGAAGCGGGCGATTGATGTGAACCTCACCTGTAAGGGTCACCATCGCCTTGGGTGATGGAAGGCGTTTTGTCCCTTCGCCAGCTTTAAGTAATGCTTTGGGAGAAGGGGAACGTTCTAACTGTGCGTCTTTGCTGAAAGTAAGACTATAATGTGATTCTTCTGTTTTAGTGTCCGCCTTGGTCTCGCCGCTACTCTGAATATGAATCAGTTGGCCTTGCAGCTGATCCAACTCACTGGAACGAGCCTTCCTCAAACTTTGGGTGTCCATGGCCGAGTCTAGTGATTTACTGAACTTCGGGCCCAGTCTTTGTAAATTATCTCCGTGGTGATTTGAGTCATCACTAATTCCCACCACAGACATGCTTCGTGGAGAAGTAGATAGCTCCACTTTCCGTCGCCGTTGTCCAGGGCTTTTCGAGAAATCCTGACCTTCAAAACTACCGGTGGAATTCGGTCGTCGTGACTCGCGGTCGGTACCAGAAAGCATGCGAGATGTAGCAACAGGATAGGACACAACAATTGGTTTGTGTTTAGAAGCTGAAGGACTGGTAGTTTGCATATTTATATCGGTTTCTGCCAAGTCCCTTTTCGGACTACCAGCCACCTCAGTTTGACTTTGCCCAGCAATGCTCTCCTTCCTATTCTCATCAGCAGACATCAAGCTCACATCTCGCGGCGCATCAGAGGAGCTCTCCTTCTCAAAATCCTGCTTCGCATTGCCACCCACATCAACCTTCATGTCCATCTTTTCGGGGACACCAGCTGATATCAGAGATTCCGACAATTTTGGTACCGGTGAGACACTGACTGATTCCTTGATGATCGATGCAGTTCTTGTGTCCGTTTTGGCTCCAACCGGAGAAATGCGACCCAAAAGAACTTTGCTTGTTGTCAGTTCCTTCGTAGGGGACACAGATTTGGGGGAGGTTCGGTGAACCTCCAAAGTCTTGGCAACAACTGCCTCTGGCGTTTTAACCTTCTCCATTTCTGGAGCAAAGTCTAAATTGTCATAGCCAGTTTTGTTGCCTTCCAGAGGAGGTGAGAGCTGAAACGCCCGACCTGAATCAGGGAGAGACACATCTTGTACTCCAGACACAGCTAAAGGAATAAAAGATTCTGACAGTTTCTGCGAGTCACTCTCAATATCCCTGGTCTCCCTTGATTCCGATGCTCGCACCACAGCAATTTTGGATTTAGGTGGTGGGCCTAGCTTTATATCAGGAATTGATATAACCTGTTTATCTAAAGTTCCTTCTTCTTCGAGTGTTTGTGTAGGTTCGGGTTCATCTGGTGATGTGGCTTCAATATTTACGTCACACGGTATGAAGGATGGGTACTGGGATGAGTCGGATCCAGTCACAGGAATGATCTGTAAGCCGTGTTTCTGTCGAACTACACTAACAACCTGTGCACCAGCAGATCGTTGAGCCCTCGGACTCCCCAATGGCGAGAGGCTTCTTGGACTCCTGGGACTTCGCGGACTTCCCACTGGAGAATAACTGATAGGATCTGTCCACTTCGGACTTGACAGCGGGCTGGGTAGTGGACTATGTTTTGGAGATATGGCCACGGATCTTGGTACAGCCTTTGGTGACGAGCTCCCAAGTGATCGAGAGAGATGGGGTGACGAAGGACCCGGGGACGTGGGAGCGGAATGCGGAGCAGCAGGGGGGAGAGAGAAGAAGTCGAACTTCGGCGGTAGGGTCGTGGGAGGTCTGGGTTGAAGGATAGGAATTGGGGTGGCGATGACGGGGGTACTTTCACTACTTCCGTGAGCGGAACCTGGCGTGCTTGTTCCTGACCTAATACTGTCTCTTTTGTCTGGAATGTTTCCTATAGCGGCACCAGCATGACTGCTTTCTTTCTGACCCATCAGTGTCAAATGGGGGAGGTGTCAGATGACACCCAAATGTCCAACCCACCAACCTTTGGCCGAACTACACCATGTGTCTTTTCTTCAATCATCATGTGGAGACTGAAACATACAAAGGTTGAAAAATGTCAAGTAAGAATAGAAATTTAAGTATGGTGAAGGTTTAAGAAATAATATAGCGTGGATAAGTGTGGAACAGGCCATCTCGAGCAACTCATACATGTATTCTTCACTTGGGGTCCGTTGGTTGCCCTCACCAAGGCACAAGGGACAAAGTACCATGGCTTATGGTCCAAAGCAACAGACGTGAAGGGCCAGGGAGAGTTATCTCTTATGGGCATGGCTGGATTCCACCCCAGGATCTGCCACTTGCTTAGCGTTCATGATAACCACTCGGCTATCAGGGCTTCTCACACATTCAGGGTTCCACTAGGCTACCAGGGCTAAAAATACAAGACGCAAGTGGATCATGACAAGCTGACATGTATACATCTGAAACACTAAATGTAGTCCCATAAACCGCGATCAGGGATTAGCAGGGTGGAAGTCGGCAAATGGGCAAGACTCGCCTCTTCTGCGATAGAAAAACATTGAACATAGAACAGCTGAGAATGGGCATGAATCCATCACATCAGAAGTATCATGGAAACGGAATGTCAGAACAAGTAATTGTCACCCTCCCAACTCACCATCGCAAATCACCCACTACATGTTTGTTGACTTGTGAACACAGCAGGATATCCTGCTGACAAAATAACCTTCAGCGGATAGAAACGTGGCACGGTGGCACACCAAAGGCAATGGCTTCCGGTAGAAGAGAGTGCATCGCCAACCACTCTCCACATAGCAGATACGGTGAATGCAGGCCGAGCGTCACACTCAGTCTTCATCAAGACCAGCCTGATCAATAGACGCACACAAATCTCCATGTTTGAGGAATGAACATAGAAGCTACGTCAACATGCACGGTTAGTGTATTACCATATGCAAGTCGTGATATCATGGATATTTTGTCTGGGGTTCTTGACAAAATACCATCAGAGACATTGACTGATGAGGCTTAAAGTGTGGTAGACACTTGGTTGATTTGTATCCCTGTAATCATCCTAATGATGGTGACCATAAAACGCATCATCCAACAGCTAGTGACAATTTTGGTCAGGTTTCGTAGCCAGAGTATCATCCTTTGAGAATGACCTGCTGAGACGTTGAGCAACTTACAGCATTCTTCCCCTGTTAGTGTTAGGGATTCATATTCACCTACAACAGAGGTTTTACCTCGCTCCTCTTCATCCTTTACATTTGCGTGCTCGCGAGTGTATGAAGAGGAGCGAGACCAAAGCCCTGCTATGGGAGGATGGGGATTCTGATACAGGTCACCTTAACTCAAGGAATCTGTATGTTCTCATTGGTCCGTTCTCAAAGGACATGAAGGATTATTTCTCAGTGGCCTAACCTTGCCAACATCGGGCATGTGATACTTCGCATACCCCCTCCCCATGCCACCCACCCCCTCCCAGTGAGAAACCTGTAGCGTAAGATTGAAGATGATCCATTCAGCTGCAGGCAGATCAGGTATCATTTGATACCTGATCAAGTAGAATCCTTCACTTTTGATATCGTAAAAACCTATAGCCGAGCCATGATCGACCTGCGAGCAGCAATGATGATCTTTACAAATAATCATGAAGTAGGGTAGGAGTGCCACAAATAGTAGCACTAGCAATACATGTAGCATTAGCGAGACTGTCATACTCACAGCTAATGGGAAGTGAGTGTTAAAATCAATAGTGTATACGCGGCACATGCATCGTCCGAGAACATGTACAGGGGAAATGTTCATAGTTGTCGGGGACAGCAATCGCGTTCGCTACATGTAGCTTACTGTTTTTTTTCTCACTGCATTGGGTAATGGTTTTACCATTCATCTCGCACATCACCACCGTTTCAATGAATTGAACAAGTTGACGACACGCCAGACAGGGTGGGCAACTCCGTGTCCTCAGACAGCCACCATCTTGATTCTTGTCTGCCCTTCATCGATAACACGCCATCGCCTCCTTCGCTATCGGAGAGATAAGACATGCATCAGTAACATGTACAGGGCTGGTAGGGGTATAGTTTTTATCGCTGGGAGAGCAGTTGACACTGGTTAGGTGATCACAGTATGTAGGCCTATAGACAAATCATTTAGAGTGTCTTGTCTTGCTTCTTGGCAATATCAGCCACCATTTAACTATGGTGGTGAAGTGAAAGTGTCCATGGCTGTCACTTGTGACAGTGTTAGGTCACAAGTTCAATTCCCACTGGATATGCCTTTAGAATACATGAAGGTGACTCATTGATGTGACAGTTTGCAGAGTACGGTACTTGCTGGAAGCTCCAGTTTCCTCCTGCTGTACAAAACCACCTCTGCCAGGAGGACACCTCTCTATTAAGGACACCAAATTTCAGGCCCAACTGCCCATTTCTATTCACTTTGACCTCTGTAATCAGGACACCTCTCAATTAAGGACACCAACTACCAGTCCTGAAGGTGTCCTTAATAGAGAGGTACCACTGTACTATCGTATTTTGATTTCAATTTTCATCCAAAACAGACGAACAAACGACCAGATGGTGAAAGAACTCGGGCAGGCATCAGCAAAAACCGCTCACCCAGCGAGCCAGCCACCACTAATTCATCAAGGCACACCATATTTATTGTATTGCCAATAAATAATTTATGCCAAAGCCAGAAAATTCAATAATATAGTATGTAGCTAGTGTGTGAGTGGACAACTGAACCATAACATCAACGCAAATAGGCTGATGATGATCTGTCGGAGGTCATGAAACGGAAGCGTCCGTGGTGGTAACTACTGGGATATTGCAGTATGAATAATGATCAATGGCACTTCAGAAAAGTATCATCTCTATTTTCATCCCAACCTTGTGGAAATAGGTGACAAAGATATCTTGTCCTTCTGCTTTCTAGGTGGGAATAACAGTGTGATACTGGTATCTCACATAGCGGGAGGGATGAGTGCGCTACATCTCAAATACATGTAGTTTACCTAATGGGGGTATCCTTTCTAAACTAGATGGGATTAACAGTGCTACATCTCATGTAGCTTCGGTGACTATGAGTAACTCTCCTTGTTAGGTGGGATTGGCAGTGCTACATCTTATGTAGCTTAGTTGACTGGTGTAACACTCCTACCTCCCAGGTGGGACTAACAGTTTACATCTGTAGCTCAGGTGACTGGGAGTAGCACCACTCATTGTAGGTGGGATTAACAGTGCTACATCTCCTGTATCTTAGGTGACTGGGAGTATCACTCCTTGTAGGTGGGATTAACAGTGCTACATTTCCTGTAGCTTACATAGGCGACTGGGAGTATACCGGGTACTCCTACTCAGTGGGATTAATAGTTCTGCACATCTACATGTATAACTCCTACTAGGTGGGATAACAGTGCTACAACATCTCCTGTAGCATACATGTAGGTGACTAGGAGTACTCCCCCTATAGGTGCGGTTCACAGCTACATCTCCTGTAGCTTACGTACATGTAGAGACTGGGAGTATCTCTCGTTCAGGTGGGGTTAACAGTGTTACATCTCCTGCATAAGGTGACTGGGAGTACACTATACATGTATCACTCCCAGGTGGGATTGACAACAGTGCCAATCACCTGTCACAGGGTTATATCTAGGCCATTTTAGAGAGGCGGCATGGCGTGCCGCCGAAAGGGGGCGCCACTGTGCCCTTTTTTAACCCCCCAGGGCGCCACGGTGCCCTTAAAAATTTTTTTTTTTTTTTTTTTTTTTAGGTTTTAGTACCTCCCAGACCCTCTGGCATGGTCCCTTATGGTCGTATCACCTTAGAAACTGCCTTTTAAAATTGGCTGTTGACTGGAGTTATAAAGACATTTAACTGACAAGCCTCTCAAATTCCGTTAGTAAAAATGTCGCGAATAAAAAGTGCCCTTTTCTAAGTGCCCTTTTCACAAAGTTTGCATCGTGCCCTTCTGAAATCCTAGATATAACCCTGTGTCATGCCTGTAGTTTAGGTGACATTTAAAAAAACTATGACTACTCTGAGATGAGGTCCACATACCTCTTCCCTATTCTACCGGTACTGTCTAGATCTCGAGTCAGAACCAACTCTTTTTCTGTGGGAGCTCTGGCTTCCTTCTTCATTTTCATACATGGCAATCTCCATGGTTTGATAGAGGATTCTGTCCAATACAGGCCTACATACATGTATACACCAAAAGCAGGCTTAATACACCACTGAATAACCTACCAGACATGGCAGATGACTGTGGTAGGCATACGACATCATGACAAATACAACACTCACTGCTTTTGACACTTCTGTGGTTGACAGTTTCATCTCTCACTCTTTCAACAGAAACTATCTGTTAGCCAAAATCGGCGCTAGCACAACCTAGAATAACCCGCTACCACCTCCCGGTCCTTATCATTAACAGCGCCCATCTCTGACCTGACAACATGAAATGACTGTCAAGTATGTCGGCCAGTCAGCTGAGCAACTGAGCTGTCCGATGTAGACATATGCAGATACACTGTTTCCACAGCCAGAGGCGCGGCGCCGACCCCCGTAAAAATGTCACCTCTCCCCCAAAAATACGGCGTTTTTGTGACGATCATAAGAATACATGAGAAGGATACTCACCTTGGGATTATTATTCATCATTAACATTGTTTTATACCATCGGAATTTTGACATTTTGATAATTTTCAAGCATCCGACAAATCGATGTTTCAATTATCCGCCATCTTGATTTTGGCTGCGACTGGACAGTGGCGCCGTGCCGTGATTTTTCTACAAACTATGAAGAGCAGACGACAGCGACAAATACAGCAGACGACGTCATTCACTGGGACCTGGCCTTCATGGAGAAACTATTTTAGAAAGATGGTTGGCACAAAATAAGACTGGGTTATGAGCGGAGTAGGCCAAGCAGGGTCTTCAGGATAGAGGGAACTCGAAAGAACAGGGCCTGCTTTAGACTGGTTGCTGTCCTCGAGGAGAGTGTTGCGAGGGCAGCGGATCAGTCTAGCCCGTTGTCCGCTTAGGATTTTTCTGGTAATAAAAGTTATAATTGGGGTTTAAATTGGTGCTCATCAATGATTTCAGCTGGGCAATCGATGGCCTATGACCGAAATCACCCTTTATGAGCCTCTTTTATAATTTTTCGTAGGCCTACTAGAAAAATCCTACGTGCCTGGATAGCGGGCTTTAGGAAGGTTTGGATGGGAACTGTCGGTCCTACGGATAACCTCAAGGAAACCGATTGTATCAGGACAGGAAAAGCAATTTCTGTAGGACAATGTGATTAGACACAACAGATGAAGCCAGTTCTATGATCGGAGATGAAAACGCGGTCTTCAGGTTCCACCATTGATCGATGATGGCGCTTCAATCTCTGCGACACTCGTCGTCTGCCCTCGCAGCCCTCAGCGGAGCATCTCACGAGCAAGGGATTGCATAATCTGTAGGCCTACATCTCGTGCTCGCGCGATGACTTCCACATCCTCCCACAGCAGGGCTTTGGTCTCGCTCCTCTTCATACGTTTGTGTGAGTGGATGAAGAGAAGCAAGGAAAAGGCCCCTGCTGTGGGAGGACTTGTGGCTTTCAGATCAAATGCCATCAGATTTATGTCAATGAATGAACAACTCGCACTTCAGTGCAGAATTTTATTGGATAATGTACATGTAGATGTACAGGGATATCAGAGACTATTCAAATGTGCATCAGAAAAAAAGCTTGCAGTATTTGTAAGAATAGTGTACAAGCAACAATTGACTGTACCAATGCCGACACATGATTCACAGGACAGAGGGCTTTACAAAGTAGGCCTATGGTTCTACAGCAATCCACAGACAGACAAGCTCTCCCTTTCACCGCCAATTATCAATTTTTAACTCACTTTCAAACCCAATTCCATAAACAAAACCGACACAAAATCAGATTGATGTATACGTATAAATACAGGTGATTCAAAGTGTTCCCGATACCAGATGCCCCCTTCTTTTGTACAGGGGACATCTCCTGACAGAAGTTCCTGTCTAATAGTGTCCGGCCTATTAATTGTAGTTGACCCTTATATTCCGTCAGAAATCTTTTGTTGGGAGACACCTCATATCGGGGTACATGATATTCTATGACACCGGCACGCGCCTTGGCACAAGCCCACTGTCGAATGCCAAACTTGCAATTCGTCACGGGGTCAAGGTCGAAGTTTATGATGACTGGTGCCTTGTCCTGCTTCGTCCCACGTCTTGGCCATCCTGTGGTCCCTACGTCACTACACAAACTGTGGTGACGTAGGGAGCACTAATTGTGACGTAGGGAGCACATCGTGACGTAGGGAGCACAAGCGTGACATAGGGAGCCTACCTCAGGATGCCGCGTTTAGTGGGCCTCAATCTGAGCCTCAGGGGCGAAACAGTGAGGCGCAACAGTGAGACCTCGTAAACCCATCCTCCCACAGCAGGGGTTTTTACCTCGCTCCTCTTCATCCGCTCACTGCGGTGACGAAGGGAGCGAGCAGTAAGAACGCCTGATATTCTCAGGATGCGTAAACCTGAGCCTTCGGTGAATTTCTCGGGTGAATATCCAGCCCGACGAGGACAGCTTCCCTGCCTAGAACTGCTCTAACCTCTTTACGTTACGCTCTATCACAATCAAATTTGCATGAATGATTAGCAAACATTGGAAATGGCTCGTGCGTTATTATGCCTTCATAACAAGTTTAGGTGAATCCAAATTCAATGACTATATCACACTGGCTTGACAGGCTACATCGCGACCATCACATAGATAACGTGTAATATAATTAACAGCTAATAACAGATGAACATGATGACTTCACCAGGCCAGGCAGTCTCTCACACGAACTGTGGCCATTATGCTGTGTCCACGACTGGCCATGCCGGTGTAATATTTTTCAGTGCCCCCCGTATGCCAATGCCCCCAACAAAAGATTGACGGAATAAGCCGCGACGTGACAATGGGGGAGGCACTGTGTTTCTGTATTTGAGTGTCCGCCGAACAATAAAGTGGGCATTGTCATACGGGGGGCATTCTCACACATTACACCTGCTTGCTGGATAGATTCCGCTAGCAGACAGCGTCACTGCTTTTGCCATTCCCGTATGACCGTGGAGGGATTTCTCGCGAGACGTATGATTGTCACGTGCAGCCTCGTTCCCAGTGGAAGTCGATGTTCTGATGACTGCACTCTAGATCTCGTGAGATTTCAGTTTTGCGACTGGCAACGTCATAACGTCAGTCTCGGGTCTTTATCATACTGATGGGTTCCGACTTGTAAAGGATGTTCGAACCCGGGTAGGGAATCGCGTCTTCTGCTTCGGAACCCGCATAACATTTTATCCCGACAGGGCGGCGCTGTGAGCGATTCTACCGAAGACGTCAAAAACAGAGCAAAGCAACGTAATGACGCCGCGTCACGACGTCCTTGACGCAGTGCAACACGTCAGACGTCGTAAAAAAGCTACAGCCGCTCACAGCGCCTCCCACAGTAGGCCTACAGTACTAAGTGTTAGTTCTGCACCTTCCTCATTCTTTCCTCAACCCCGGCAACAGCTTGCAGCGACTACAGCACGATGAAGAGCGCAAACATTGTGGAACAGAAAAGATATACGACTTACAGAAAAAACTTTGTGCTTTTCGAACTTCGGACTGAATGATTTCCATACTTCAAATGTTGACCAGCATGGACTGGTCCATCAGAATCTATTCTCGCCGACCAAAGGCCTTAGATAGCCATCTTGCCAAAATTAGGTCATCACCATGGAAGTTCTCTTCCAGAGCGAAGATGATTGGTTCGCCCATCCCCCAGTGGGGGAAATCACCATTGTTCTTTCTCGCCAGGCTGGTTCGAAACAAAGCATGTATGAATGGCCTAGACTTAATCAACATGAAGAGGTTTGGCCAGCATATCTGCGATCGGTTCCTTGGAAGTAAAAGTACGGTATGCATTGGCACTTGTAATAGAGATCTCGCATTGTGTCCGCCATGATAACATGATAATGGGAATACATTATCTAATGTAGTATTTGAAGAGCTACAAATATATGTATCACAAAATCACATGTTTCACAAAGATCACTCGTCACAGTGTCACAAAAGTATAAAAATCTAGCCTTTAGGCTAAAATGGAGTGTCAACAACAGCCACTTGGCAGACTCAGTATTATCCCATGAAGTTTAGCTGACAATCAATGATGTGGGCCATCAGCCCGGTCCGTCATAGGCGAACCAAGTTTTTCACGAACTCTGAAAAGAGAAAGCAAACACTCTGGAAATTGCCTTTTCATTTATCATATATTGTGTGTCAATTTTTGTGCTTTTCTCCTCTTTGAAAAGAGAAAGGAGACAGTTACAAATGTAGGGCGCAGTAGTGTTCAGCGTTAGCACTAACGTTGGCGTTAAATGCGTATACCCTAACTTGGCGTTAAAATATACCCAAACGTGACGTTAAATACGCATAACGTTAAATATCCCCAGACGTGGCGTTAAATATTCCCTGACGTGGGTGGCGTTAAATTCCGGTACCCTCTAACGTGACGCTATTATCACCTAACGTGACGTTAAATAACCCCTGACGTGGCGTTATTAGTATCCCTGGCGTGGCGACGTTTAGTTATCTTGTCTTGCTCAAACAACGTTATTACGTGGCGTTAAATGGACGACAGAATGATGCATTCCGTGTGATTTGACAATTCGCCCATTCACGTTGTGCCTTTGAGTCAAATATGAACTGACGGGTTGTGGTCAATCTCGAGTCCTTCCGATAACTCTTTAGCAATGGNCACAAATCACGGCGAACTTCTCAATGATTTGCACGGAAGAAGTATGAGGTTGTGTCTGACTTTAGTACAGACACTCATTGTAGACCAAGATGGGGGACTGATCGCCAGTCTCATTGTTTACTCTTCCAAAGAAAACAGATTCTAACACACCGGTCGCATGGGGGCGTTGAAGTCCAGCAGGAACGATCGAGCTGGTCATTCATTGCCATTGTCATCGTAGGCGGGGCATGGTATTGTTAGGTCAGCGAGAGCCAATCATGGTTGTCCTATTGAATAAAGTGGTCGAGGAGGGTTGGGCTTACCGCGTTGTGTCAGCGCGCGTCTTTTATGAAAGAAACCTAAGGTGATCGTCAACGAACGTAGATGACAACAGGAGAGAATGGAAGAAATCGATTCTTTTAGATTGCATAATAGGCAGACAATATTGCCCTAGCGAAAATGTGCCAGGTGTAAATGACAGTACTACGTGGTAATGGGCGAATTTTATATCAAAAATGTGTAAATGTACACAAAAAATGGGTAAATTTCACCCATTACCACGTGGTAATGTAATTTAAACGGGTCACATTTTTGTTAGGGTGAAAATAACAAACATTTGGTCAACCTGCCAAGCCTTGTTTACACTGGCGGTGCGATGCGTAGAAATAAATCGCCAATAGGTGTTAGGCTGGGTTTACATAGAGCGTGTCGACACACGGAAGACACGCTACGGCACGCGTAGATATTACGACACGCCAACACGGCGGTTTACATAGGCCTTCATCGTGTCTCTATCATTTGACACGATGCCTCGAATTTTGGCATTATTTTCATTCTGTCTCATGCATTTCGTGATGCAAATAAGAAAAGATGAGATATTTGATGAGGGAACATCCTAAAATGCCCAACTGCAAACTTCGAAACAACGCAAGATCTTCCCACGAAGTCAGCACACGCCTGAAAGAACGAGCATGCTCGTTCTCTTAAAAACGTGTATATACTCCACTATCTACGTATAAACCCCACGCGTATAGACTATTATGTAAACGGCCAAATGAAAAATCCATTGTCGGTTCATCAACACACGCGTGTGTCAACGTACCGTGTCGAGTGATCGTGTTTCGTGTGGCTCTATGTAAACCCAGCCTTATGAAGGCTGACGTGCGGTCAATTCTCTTCATTGCAAAACACCCCTGCACCAATCGTCAGGATGTCACTTAGCAACAATACTGAAACTCGGTGGGCTGGCAGTCTCCAGGAAGGCAACGGAGATCATGGCTCCGACACGGTGAGGAGCATTGTCAAGTTATTTCAAACACGTGGTTCAAAACCAACCGATACAAACAGCGATTGTCAATTTGGACGTATCAGCTTGTTGTTTGCCCAACTTGGCCGACATGCACATTTGTTTTCCCAATGTCTACAGCCATCGCTTACAGAATAGATGAACGGGGACAGGTCACCCCTTGCCCGTCGACGATGTCATTGTTGGATAAGTATGGGTGGCGATCTATAACCTAGCCAGGCCGTATCATGGCCCTGGTGGTTGAGGCAATAGACCTGACTGCCGTTAGAGGCCGCTTGTTGGTCTAGAACGTCAAGATATTTGACGTCACAGATGTAAGCCACGGCGTCACGTCATTATGGATGACGTTGTGGCGCGCACTTCTTCTCTGTGACGTCAAGTTTCGTGACGTCCTCGGACCGCTAACTGGTGGTGGCCTCTAACGGCAGGAAAGTCTCCCACTCCCATCGAGAGACCATCTATGACCATCCTTAATTCATACCTCCGCCGACTAATTCTCAAAACGCCATTTCCGTCCGTATGCCATGGAGATAGAGACCGAAAAAAGTCGACCAGGGCGTAATTCATTCATGATTATAAGCCATTTCGGGGGATGCTGAATGATATAAACACCATCCCGCACTGAAATATGTGACACATCCAATCATATCCCTTGTTTTATATTCGGAACAGTCTGCGCAATTTAGTCAACAGAGGTATCACGCATGCGCAGAACTCTGATCTGACGCCCCCACGTCCCCGAAAATGTCCCGAAGGATTCAACAGAGGAGATACACATGTATCGCCAACCTTCTAGGCAACGAAGATTTGAACATACTAATAATTCAGAGCAATTTCAACTCTTTTAATTAGATTATCAAACCTCCATGGTCTACTTGACCAATTTGACTGCAATCTGCGCATTGTCAACTTAATCCCAGGCTGGGAAATGAAAAGAAATGTGACAAGTCTATTTCTGGATTACACTGCTGATGACGTCAGGGCCGTAGATAGCACACTGTGCCCCCTAAACGTCCGAAAACGTGTTTTTATGCAGATTTTGGCAGAAGAAAGTCGCAAAAAGGCCAAAGAGGTGCTCTACCCTCGACCAAAAAGCCAGCTACGGCCCTGTTCGGACATGCGAAAACGAGGGTGATAGAAACATGAGAATTAGCTCTGAGATGTATCATCAGCCACCGACTTGCTGCGCTTGACGTTGGGGCCAACGCACCCTTCACGAGGCCACTCTTCGGACGGCCCTTTTTGATTGGTATGGTTTTGTCGTTCTTACACCTGCAGTTTTGGGGGAGGGGCAATACTAAAGAGGCCCCAGGATTTACCTTCGTAGTCTACATTCCCGCTGATGTCGACGTCAGCGGTGGATAACATCTCTTCCACCTCCTCCTCGGTCAGTCTCTCCCCGATGGTCATCAGCACCTGGCGGAGCTCCTCACATGAAATGAGGCCGTTACCATCCTGATCAAACACCCTGAACGCTTCCCGTATCTCATCCTCGCAGTCCGTGTCCTTCAACCTCTTACCCACCAGCTCTAGGAATGCATCGAAGTCAATTTTCGCATTGTCTGTAATGAGATTTAGTCGTAGACAGCGACGAACGACTGATTGGGGCTCGGACATGATGAAACAAGAACTGTGTCAAGCTAGCCCGAGTTTCTCCAGCCCGAGTAAAGCCAGCCCGAATTCCCAGCCCGAGTTTTTACTCGGGTACTAACCCGAACGGTTGTATATAAAATGTGGAATTCCGGTTGGCACCTCGATAACTCGGGCTGGAAACTCGGGCTAGAGCTCGGGCTAGCTCATCAAAAATCAAGCTAGCCCGAATTTTATATTTTTACCCAAATATTATTATTTTAAGAATATAATGCACCGTACGCAGCATTCTTCTGTTTACTGCAGTCCTAATTCGCGAAATATAAACACCAAGCCGTTGGGTTACACATGCAGGCCTACATATTAGTGCTATTAGGCCTATATAATTGCTGTGACAATTACTAAGCTGTTTTTAATAAAGATTACAGCTGATTAATTTATCCTCGCTTGCGTTCCTCTTCTTAGCATTCGCAGTAGGCCTATTTTCATAAGTCAACAGTAGCATTGTATCCGGGGTTGACTGTGCGCGTGTTGTGCCATGGCGCATGGGAACAACAGGAGCAATTTATTAGTTTGTTGTCATTTGATAATAGCAAAATGATTGCCGAAAATAGAAATCTTCTCAGATGGAAGGCAAACAATGAATATTCCTGTCCCCCGATCGTATGCAGGCCAATAACCCTCACCGTCGGCAGTTGTCCCGGTAGCTCAGTCGGCTAGAGCGCTTGCCTTGTAAACCTGAGGTCCCGGCATCGATTCCCGGCTCGGGGAATTTTTTTTTCTCTTTTGCTATCAGTACTGTAGTGTTTTTTTGGCATTTCCTTTTTTAATCCACCAAATACTAAATTCGACGAACTGTCCAGGAAAAAAATCGCGGGCGACAGTGTATCTCATTTAAGAGAGAAAAAATGATCGGAAAATGGGGTCGGACCCCCTGTGGGCAACTAGGGTTGGGTCGATTTCTCAAAATTTCGAAGATGTTCCGCGGTTTTGANGTCATGGTGACGTCATAATCGTCGCTGCTCGTCATCTATTGGAAATTTTGTGTATGGTCCATAAGTCGTTCTCGAAGCAAGGGCAAAAGGTCTAATAAAACTGCATTCAAATCCTGTGTGAGAAGTTCTTGAAAGATACAAACAGGTTCTGGATGGTGATTTCAGCTCTTACACTACAATTTTTCAGCAATTTTTTTGATCAAATGCAAAAAGAGGAGAAGGAGAGGGAGGCAAAAGAGAAAGAAGCTGCTGGTGCAGGAAGTGAGGAGGCAGCCGCACCACCCCCTGCCGTAACCCCTGAAAAAGAAAAGAAACCACCAAAATCACCAAAGTAGGTTTGATCTAGTCTGATTCATTTAGTGCTTTTCATAGTGTGTTATTATATTCACTTCTTTGGTTGACAGATCAGTTTTTCTTCACACATTTGTCCTGAAGAGGAAAATTGATTAACCACTTCATTGCTAATCCCGATATATGGGGACAACGCATCATGATGCAGAATGCCAAAAGTATATGTCAGGAGTTGCGTCATGATGCTGTTTTCAAGTGAAATTCTGTTAAAACATATGTCGTGGCAATGCTAACATAATGACGGCACGGCAACAGACGGTCGGCACTGAAATGGTTAACACACACACACACGATGCATTCAGCACTTAATTTCATGAAATTTAGTGGTTGTTTCATTTGCCACAAGATTCTTTGCTCAGTTCATCTTGTCGGGAGATGCGCATTTTCATGAATTCATGGATTACCGATATCTTAAAGATTATGGCCTGTATTCTAAAAGCCTCATTAACTCAAAGGTCCACTTTAAGCCTTTGTATTCTGCCCTACAAACAATAGCTAAAGTAAAGGTAAACCTTAGAGATAAGGAAGCTTCTAGAATATGGCCCTATGACTCCTATATCATGCCTGTCCCTTCTTTGAGTCTGGAGAAAACCTGTCTCGATAAACAATGAGAGTTTCTGACTTCAGAACACAGTCCTTCTCCTGACTAATGCTATTAAATCTGCAGTGCACTAATCAGCACAGATTAACCCATTATTTCACTTTGACTTTTTGCTTGTTCACATTACATGTAACAGAGGCAAGCAAGCGAGGTAAGGCTTAGCATTCATCCCTAACTCAAAATCAGAGCTTGTATATTTCAATTGGCTTTATCCATCAGGGCAAACCAGCGTTCTCTCGCTAACGTCAAGACAAGGTTTGGGAGCAGATAAAATCTTTGCCATATTGATTGTGTTGTTCCAGTCACAGGGCTCAAGATAACCTTCAAAAAGTGTCTTTTTAATACCCGCAAAACAACAACGAAAGGACCAGGTACAATTTCAAAATCTGGTTCACCAATACATTAGGGACCCTTGAAAATTGATGTGGGACACTTAAAAGTCCAATTTTGAGGGGTGCAGTGGGGCCCTGCAGAGTCAGGAGAAAGTGACCCAGTATTTTCAATCTGGTCAGGTTCACATCGTTTTATGGTATTTCAATATTCGTAGTCAAAGTGGATTCTGTCCAGTCCACAGACTCCAACTGTTTTGAACATTGTCTTGGTTCTATCACACCGTTGTATTTGCAGGCTTGTACTTGTACGTACATGTGTACATTTCTAGAAAACTTAGCACGTTTTGATCCAGTAATGTGTAATGTGCACACGTGAATAGGCTAATGTGAATGGTCCCTTAGTGCATAAAATATACATGTACCGGGTGAATTGAAAATGCATCACTCAACCTCTGGCCTCCATGTCGTGTTGTGCCGACCTCTCTGTAAAGTCAAATAGCCACACGTCCAACTGTGCTTACACTTATTTGCACCCACTGAGCCCTTTGCCTTTATTTCCAAACTTCCCAATGTCCTGACTGAAAATACCGCCATGGATTGTCAACAAAAGTATTTTGCTGTGTCTCTGCCAAAAGTGTTGTTGTTTTGTTGTTGTTATTTCCCATTTCCATCTCCAGTCTCCTTTACGTGGTTCATTCTTGCTATTTTTGTCCAACTGACAAAAATCATTATCTCCAGGCCAGTTAGTGTCAATACATGTAGTTCCAACTCAAGGTATGTTGCGCATGAAAAGCTTTGGCACCAGAAAAGACCCCTCCTTCATCTCCCAACCACATCCCTGTAAAATCATATTTGTTAATCAGTCCAACTTCCAACAGCTCTTGTTTCTCCATCATCAATAAATGACTTAGAAGATGAGTACAGTACGTTATGATACCATGGATATTTTCAAGGCTTTTGAATCATTGGTTCTGTTTCGGCAGATGTGTTACATTTTACTTTTTGGCCTATTTCGGTCCTTTTAATTTCACTTAATTTAATATCTTAATATTTACTTGATGATTCTCTCTGTATAAATAGATCTAAAACAGCATGATGGTGGTGGCAATATCCTAGTTAATATCCTTGACAATGAAAACAAATGATATTAATCAATTTTACAGTTGGGAGAGTGAAGATGCATCTGCATTTTGATAACTTTTTTGTTAACTTTAGTTCTAAAGCCTCTCTGTATTGAATTTTCCCCGATTTTCAAAGTGTTAGGAGAATGCAGGTCTCATAGCCTCATGAATATCCCCAAAATGCTTGCCTGATACGTACTTCAAAGAATCAATACCTAGTTTCCAACATACATTGAAAAAACTGCCGGCAGAGCTCTAAAATGTAATCTATGTTATAATGCCCCAAGTTCAGTTTAATGTTGGCAAACCAAATAAGTTGCCAGGGGGTAACAGGACAATGTGGCAATAATATCTGTTTTCTAGCCAGAAATCTTTCCAAACAGGATGGGATGACTGCATTTTCCTATGATTTTAAGGCCCTGGATTTTCAAACAGGGTGGAAGTGAAATTCAAACAGGGTGGTGAAAATGCATTGCAAGTTACATTTTTAAACAGGGTGGTAAAAATTTGAACAGGGTGGTAAAATGAACCTCTGAATTTTGAACAGGGTGATACCCCTGTGAAACTGGCCTGGCTGGAACACTGAATATAGGGCGTATGAGAATCTTGAATAAGCAGCTTGAGTTTGCCAGACGTGAATCTAATTCAAAATTTCTATCTTCCAGAGGTAAAGGAAAGGCCCCAGCTGTTGTAATCATACCCGAGGAGCCAAGAGAAATGCTGTACCCCGGCTCTAACGCCGTGTCTGCAGTATCCCAATGTATCTGCTTGGCTGGGGCAGCTGTCAAAAAAGTCCAGCCGTATGAGCACATAGCTTCAGTTGCAAATGAAGAGGTGAGTGGTGTATGTTTGGAAAAATTTGGTTTGGGATTCCATTCGATATACATAAATGCTCTGTTCATTGTAAATTACCGGTATACATGTAGACCTTTCCAACAAAGATGGTGCCTACTCGTTCTCCTACAAATGACGTCGTGGCCATTTATTGTCAAAGCATTGTATATTATAACACTCTTAAACGCATCCTCCCAGACAATTATTTTATCTAAACATTTGTGCCCATGGCCCGCTTTGACCAGCTTAGCATCACGTGCCAGCGCCCATTGAATGGGAAGTTTCTGACGTCATATGGTGAGAACTGGCAGACCGCCATCTTTGTTGGACAGGTCTAGGGTGACTTTACTTCCGGTAGAGCCCGCCTGTTAGCAGTCCTCAACGTCACAAAATTTGACGTCACAGACGTAGGCCACGGCCTCATGTCATTATGGATGACATCGTTGTGGCGTGTACTTCTGCTTGATGACATCAAATTTCATGACGTTCCAGGACTGCTTTTGGTGGTGGTATCTAATGGCAGTGAAGTCCCCCAATCCCATTACTCTATTGGTATTGTCACTTGTCACATTTTGTGAAAGAAACATTTCTTACTTATTCTCAATCTCGTCTGTTAGCACTTTCGACTCTTTTTCAGCTCCCAGAGAAATACAGATTACCACTACCAATGGTTACCATCATACAGAGTGGAAAGGCTGCACTTGGGAAACAGAACTGTGTCAAAGAATATATGATAGTACCAAAACCAGGTGTGATGACATTGAAAGAGGTAAATAACCCTTGAATATGTTGCTTTGTAATATACTGTAAAGCAAGATAATTTCGCGGCTGGAAATGTTCGCGAATCAAGAATTATAGACATATTTGCGGCAGGATATTTTCGCGAGTCTCTGCCATTTTTCACACTTTTTTTTCACGGTCTATATTTATCACTTGCATGTATTTATATTCGCGACAGGAAATTTTCGCGACTCATACACTCTCGCGAAATTCGCGAAAATTTCCTGCACACGAAATTTTCCTGCTTTACAGTACATTTGTATTGTGAAATAAGGTTCCTGAATCTGTGCTGTTTCATACTCTATTCAGTGTAGGTAGTGTCGGGAATAAGACTTATTCCTCACAGTCTTCTATTGTCAGTGAAAATTCAAACCAAGGGCCGCATGAAAACCCAGATTTTTGGACCCTTACGTACATACACACTGTGACTCCTCCCAGTGAGGTTGTAGGACCAGCCTATAGTCATGTTACCAGTGGAGTTTACTAAGAGTATATTTAGTTCTTTCTGTCCAACGTGCCTGAGTGTCGTTATTTTAGTTCATAGACGGTGCTCCTACGCTCAGAACGATCACCCGCTGAGCGCTCCGGTGATCAGGAGAGCATTTTGGCAAATACAACTTACTTCGGGTGCGTACACATGCTAGGTTTGCCCCCTCCCCTGTACGCATGCTATACTCATTGGTATCAACCCCCTCCCCACTCAATGCGTACATACTAAATGGGCGGCCCCATCATATGTTTCAGTGTATCAAGAACATGACGAACATCTACAACAGAGTACTGAAAAATCTTGTTGCCAAGGCAGGGGTGAGTATAGGAGCAGTCAGTCGCACTTTCTGCCTAAAAATGGCAGCAAATTCTAGCGGACCAATACAAAAGAAAATTATCCTGATTGGTGCTCAATCAAGCATGAATGGGTCCAGTAGGCTTTGAATTGGGACACAGTTACACCTATTGGTCAACTGACTGACAATATAGCTCCTATTGGTGTGGAGCAGTTTACGACCGATAAACTTGTAAGTTTTACTGTGATTGTTCGCCTTGTGGATATGAAATGCAAAAATGTCGATGAGTGTACAGTTTTGGAAGTGATGTGCAAAAGCAACTGGTTTTATGAAGTTCTCAATCTCACATTCGCTTTGTTTTACATTGCAGGGTGCATTGCGGAATGTCAGTGACACTGGTGCAATATGCCCCCAATTTGACCGTCCAGAACAAGGCATGGATCTTATTCAAGATGCGTTCCGAGAACTTGGCTTTACCGAGGGGGAGTTCAACATCGTGCTTAACTTAGCTGGACAGGAAATATTTGATTATGTAAGATCTTCAAATGCACAAGACTTGGTTGGCATGGAATCTTGTCAGATGACAGTCATTGATTTCTAGCACCAAATATGGCATGGTTGGTTGTACTGATAATATTGGGTGAAAATGTTCAAAAGGGGGAAACCAGAGTGCATGTGAATTTGTTTTTATTGCAGGATAAAGGAAAATATGAGCCCATCACAGCTCAGCAGAAGATGGCTGACGATATGGTTGACTTTTGGTCAGAGATCCTCAACCGATATCCTTCAGTTATAGGAATAATTGATCCTATTAGAAAGCAGGTGAGGTGGACCCCCTGATACTCTTGTTAAGATTGGCTGCATAGTATATGATGTTAAATGTCATCAGGAGTATTAAATGGGTGTTTTATATTTCTGATGATGTACAGGCTGCACGACAAGATTGTTCAAATCTATCTATTTGAATGATTCAGGTTACCAATTAGACATATTGAGACTGTTGCCACACATGAGTGACGCATGGTACCCTACTTGATGAAGGGTTAGTCACGCTGTGACAACACATTGAACTTCTCAAGTGATGAAAAGGATATTGTGGCCATTTTTGTCAGCTATCGTTTTGACATAGTATCAGTCTAGCTTTAGGTGTTAGTGCTGGCTTTGTATTGGTAGGACAGGACACCAGTCTTGACACATTGGTTCCAGATTCTGTCGCCAGGGGAGGGATACTGAGGCGTATTCATGTATACAGTGGCACTTTAAAGTGGAATATTAGCCTTCTTTGCTGTAGAATAATATTTCTCTTCCAGGAAAAGGAACAGTGGATGAAAATCTGTGAAAAGAACTCGGAGCGGTGCTTGATCATTGGCGACTACGTGTTCCATCGCCCAGGGTTATTAAAAGACGAAGACTTGCCCGTTGACTTCCAGACAAGTGGCGTCGTCGTTCGGATGGAATCTATGACAACTGTGTCTGATCTTATTGCACTCTCAAAGAAAATGCAAGGTAGAATAAGAGAAAATAATGAGGAACCCGCGTGCCGTTTATCCCGACAGGTCGGCGCAGCGATCGATGAGACCGACCGACGTCATTGACGTCGTTTTATGTGTTGACGTTGCGTCATGAAAAAATCTGCTGTACATTTTTCTACAGGAAAAAATGAGATAAGACGTTGCCGTTATCGCCATCCTACCTCTTTATTTTAAGGAAAAAAAGGAAAGAAATTGCAAAAATTTTCATCCGCGACAAGATGGTGTAAATTTTAATGTCATGCGACCGAAAAAACAGGGTTTATTTCACCCCAGAAGTTAATGGAAATGACTGGAAATCACGTTGAAAAAAGAAACTTCGGTCCCATCCCCATCGATCGCAGCGCCACGTCGTGACGTTAGTTCATCCGGTTCCTCATTCACAGTATTTCCTTCCCCCTTTGACAATTATTGTTTACTGAATTAAATTCAAATACATGTATGTAGATCACATCGTGGTTGAAGTCACACACGCTCTACTTGCACCGACAACAAAGTGCACCATGTGGAGGTCGAGGGCATCATTTGCCATCAGATATGGCAGATTAGACTGATCACATGACGCGATGATGTCACCTGCAGGCTGTCTATATGTAAATGTCTGTTGACTGTTGATATTGTATCACAGCCTTTAAATTTATTAATGGTTTTTCTAATGGTGGTAAAAGATACATCCAGTGTCATCACCGGGAGAGACAGCTTGACTACATCCTCCCACAGCACGGCTTCGGTCTCGTTCCTCTTCATACACTTGCACACAAAGTGTGAGTGATGAAGAGGAGCGAGGTAAAAACCCCTGCTGTGGGAGGATGGCTTGACTACTAAAGCTGCTCTCATGTCGGCCTTCTTACTTTCAGATGCTAACAATGAGGTGATACTTTCAAGCAGCTTGGGCGAATCCCCTGCCACATTTTTGGTTGATCTGGTATGTACATTTGTGTCCCTGTTGAAATAATATTTGTTAAAACTGGGCTTGAGAACCCAAATGAAATTGACATTTGTCCCATTCTCTTTGATTTCATTCTTGAAAAGAAATGCTGCGTCTAGCCTGTGACTGTCACTCGACTGTGTGCACGTGGAGAGGTGGTGCATTGGTGAATCCATTGTGATTCTTTCTATTGGCAGTAGGTGGCAGCAACTGCTGAGGTTGGCAGTGGAGGGATAAATGCCAATGAAAATAGAGAGGTCTAGGTGACCTATATCAGTGTGTTGGCGTGGCAGTTGGAATGATTTCTTTCTTCTTTTCTTCAGGCGGTTGGTCTTGGTGTGAAGTTCCTGAAGATTGGAGCGCCATGCCGTGGCGAGAGAGTAAACAAATTGAATCGACTCGTCGAGATTGAAGACTCATTGTTAGAATCTGACAAACTTGACCAATGGGGTGAACAGACCTTCCCTAAGCTGGAGCTGCCGCCACCTCCTGAAGAAACAGAGGAAAATCCTGATGGAGTGACAGAGGGTCAAGCCAAATCAGAGGAGAAATGATTCCGGTGTGTGTGTGGTTATGGCAGAACCCTGTGGTGGTTACTGCCCATTGTGATAAAAGCAATCATTGTGAATGTCGGTGAATTGCATCACACATTGGCAGTTTGCCTGAGCACATCAAGGGCCCGTATTCTAGAAGCCTCCTTAACTCTAAGGTCCACTCTAAGCTTTTGTTTTCTGCCCTGCAAGCAATAGCTAAAGGGGAACCTTAGAGTTAAGGAAGCTTCTAGAATACGGCCCAAGGATTCCACCCATCTCATGTCCGTCCACCTACTGTGAAAAATGAAAAAGAATGTGCATTCGACTTATTAGTGACAGTTTTGTTGTAAATATGTAAAATATATATTCAGACTTGGAGGAATTCCTCCAAGATTCAAATATATAAATAAATGAATTTTATAGAAACTGATGTAAATTATATTTCTTTTTGAAGACAAAGCACTAGCTGTTAAATTTGAATGTGTTGACCATATAGACCCTTGCAGTCAGTCAACATAACTGAGACCCTCTGCCATAGGGCCTTAGGTCTTCCAGGGTTGTAGAAAGGTCTTGAGGGTCTTAATTTTATAGATTCTCGGTTTTAGAGTCTTGGTCTCCACAGTTTTTTGTACTGTTATGGTAGGCCTACACCCATTCAAAGACCTAAGACCCTTACCCCTTTGAATCTATGACCCCTAGCCTAATGTTATCCCAAGACAGTTATCCAAGTTGTTCAAATAAATCTCCTCCAGGCAAATCCTGTACTGTGGTAGTAGGCCTAGGCATGTTTATCAAATCGGGATTAAAACCTTTCCTTCTCATCCAATAAAGTATATAAAGTCAATTTCCAGAATATTTAGCAAATTTTCGACCCCAACTGGGGTCTTCTTCAGGCTGGAACTTTACAATCTGAAACTCTAGAAAAGTCTTTTCTAGAGTTTCAGATTGTAATGTAAAGTTCCAGCCTGAAGAAGACCCCGGTTGGGGTCGAAAATTTGCTAAATATTCTGGAAATTGACTTTATATACTTTATTATATATATTGTGTGTCGATTTTTGTGCTCGCCTTCTCTTTGGGTCCTTCTCATCCAAAAAACCCAATGAACTCTTTGGGGGACTTATATGATACGAATCGTCTGCTTTTGCTTTGGTACAGTCCAAGACCGGGAGTCCAAGTCGGCCTTATCAGTGTTTTTTCTCAAAGTTTGAGTTTGTCTTCCCACTGTGCTAATCAACATTCCATCAAAAAGTCTGCCCAGTCACGCCAAAAACAAAGTTGGGCATGAACGCTCACGAGTCATTACCAGGTGTTTGGCAATAAAGGGGTTAACACGAATTCAATAGAAAATGGCTCACGGCGCCGTTTTTCATTTTGCCGTTAGATGGCACTTATCATGGCGATTTGTTCTTTGTCAGTGAACACACGTAAAGCTTCTGTGATCGACGTCGTATTCGTAGTTTTCATGCCTCCTAAAGCGAATTTGTGCCATGGATCCATATTTTCCAGCGACTAAGGACGAGCCTAATGTCCCAGAAGGTAGATAACATAGTTTTCTTTGCGATTTATGTGTTAAATTTGAACCGTTTCGCATAATGCGGTGAGCGTTCCCGCGACGCGCTGACGGGCACTACCTTGCATACATTACTGTACATGCATACACTGTAGCGGTATCGGTATACATTGTTGCCCATGGTGTACACACAGTATGGTCTGAAGAAGTGGCTGCATTGTGTAGCGTCCCATTTGGAGGTTTGGAATGGTGGGCAGAGTGTAGAATTGATGGGTATTGGATACTGAGGCTGTCGCCTCTTACACTGCCACTGGGATGAAGGCCTAGTCACCCCACGACCACGCAAAGGTGGCTTCTGTCGTTAGGCCTCCTATTGTCAAACGCAAATTGCCAGCCACAAACTCAGATTACAGTACCTGCTGTGGTAAGAGAAGGGAATGATAGGGTGCATCGGCAGGGTCGTATTTAAAGGGGTGGGCGAGGGGGGCAGTTGCCCCCCCAGAGCCAACCAAAAAACGTGATTTTCATGCAGATTTTGGGCAAAAACGGCAAAAGAGGTCTTCTGCCCCTCAGAGAGGCTTCTGCCCCCCTGGACCAAAAAGTTAAATACGGCCCTGATCGGTTAGTGCTTGAAGTTCACCCATGACCACAGTGGAAGATGAGGAACCCACTTGGACATTTTTGCCCCTGAGAGGGCAGTTCTGTGAGCTGCTGTCAAAGACATCGCAAAAATATTGGATCCCCAACGTTTTTGGCACAGACACAGAGCCACAGGGACAAAATGCTTGGAAAACGGTACACGGCTCACATCGCCTCACCTGGCGGTAGGCGAGTTAGCAGGTTCCTCATTTGGTAATGCCTGGTAGTGCCCGCAGTGCAGTAGGCCTATTGAGAGTCGGACGGCAGGAGACGGCAAGGCCCACATGGCAAATGGGTTAGCTAGGCCTGCACCTCCTGGCCACTCTCTCATCTTGCTCTGCTCTCCCAGAAAAAGGGGTGCAAACGTTTGCCATCTACATACATGTACAGTGGAACCTCTCCATTAAGGACACC
>NMRB01000357.1:221403-235987 GCA_002633025.1 Notospermus geniculatus | reverse complement strand
TTTCTGTTAGGTTGAGCAACCACCTTTTGGGGCTTGTACTCTTTTCTTTCCTTAATTGCTGTCACGTCCTGTTTGGATGGGATACTTCATGTCTACATTTGGGTTTCAGCTCAGTCTGTTCTAGAGTTTCGGATTGTAAAGTTCCAGCCTGAAGAAGACCCCGGTTGGGGTCGAAAATTCGCAAACACTCTGGAAATTGCCTTTTTATTTATCATATATTGTGTGTCAATTCTTGTGCTTTTCATCTCTGTGGACTAAATAATTCTCATTTCAAATAATAACGTGTTATTTCCTCCTGCCACTGAGTTGACTGAACATGTTTGGCCATCAGTCGTCCAACATAGAGCACAAAAAACGACACACAAAATGACAGTAAACGTAAAGTCGTCTCCGAATTTCGCAAATTTTCGAACCCAACCAGGGTCTTCCTTCTGGGATCTCTACTACTAATGTAGAATGTGCCTGATGAGGACCCCCCTTGGGGTCGAAAATTTGCAAAATTCGGAGACGACTTTACGTTTACTATCACTTGGCCATCAGTCAAGTATCTGAAGACAGATTTAAAACTTTCCTTCTTGTCATTACCGGTACTTGTTTGATTGATTGTCTAAGGACACCTCAACAAGCCTCAAGTTCCAGGGTCTGGAGCTGACAGTTGCCATGCAGCAGCTGTTGACACGCCCCCACAGATTCAGCATTGCTGAAGTCATATTTCTGAAGGTGTATCCAGAGGGGGTGGTCCCTGGCTTTTTGATCGTCACCGTGTCAATTCCTTGATACTGAAGTGACAAACCAGTAAAGCCAGTCCATCTCAAAATGCATGCATGAAAAACTCCCACTGACAGAGAATCGTGTGTCGAGTGGTTGTCCGACCAGCACTGTCGTGCTGTCGGTAGTCCTGCCTGTCACTTGAGTGGCAAGAATTGCACAAGGTCACATTGCCTTGGTGTTCATGCCTTTGCAAGGCAGGGCTGCACCCCTTACCAGCTCAAAAACACGAGCTGTTGCATTGGTAAAAGTGTACATGTAGGCCTATGTAGACAATCGACACGGTTGTCTAAAACGTTGGTCAGTCTCATGGACTTGACCCAGCTGGTTCATTCCAAGAGACAAGGCCACTAACGTAGGTAACCTAGACGTTTGCATGTTTAAAAGTCGGACGTTGTCTTGAAAACGTCATGTAGTTGTAGACGACATTTACTAACCCTGTTTTCTCAGAGTTCTGAGCAAGTGCTCTGAGGATGACGATTCGTCCAACATGGAATCCTACAGTATTTAACCTCTTCAGGGGTGCGGGTGATGCTTCAAGGCAAACTACCACACTAGCAGGTTGCAATTAGATTCAGATTTGCACAGACTTTGCTTATGTGTCATTTTGCTGTCATAGAGCCTTAACATTATGTGATGTGGTACATGTACTCCGAATACTCAAAAATGATCCACCCTGAAGGGGTTTAAAACCATGTATTATTCCATTGAAGGGCATCCACCCTCTCACGCTGCTTTTTGCAAGTGTGGTTGCAGCAGGACAATTGAAGGCGGTGGTAAAATTCGTACACACGGATTCACCAGCTGTCCAAATGCGAGTCTGGTGCATGTCTACGAAAATTTCGGCTTCGGATCTTAGGACTTCAGATTGGAAATCAGAAGAAGAGAAGAAAATTTTGGCTTCAGACGTCAGATCTTAGGACGTCAGATTGCAAATCAGAGGAAGAGTGCACGTTTGATTGATTTTCTGGATGAATTGTTACAGTGGCTGAGTGACTTTGCTGTGAGACCACCAATCGGCCATCGCAATTTTCCAGTGTGCTGTTGAACCTTCAGTGCAGGTGCAGGTGCTGATGAGGATGGACGCCCATTGGAAAGGAAGAATTCTTGCAGTGCATTGGAGAAGCAGCATTCTTGGAGAGGATGGACAAAGAGCAATTCAAGAGTTTGTGTGCAGTTTCCTGGTAATTGTGTCCTCAGATTCAGAAACTATTCACCCAGTTACCAGTGTTCGAAACTACCCATGATGTGTTTGTGGGATATAGTGAATGTAGGAGCAGAAGTGACAGTGTGAAACCATTGACAGATCAAGGCCTACGGTCACTTCGCCCTCCAACTACGCCCCCTTGAGCGAGAGTAGTTACCAGTGTTCGAAACTACCCATGATGTGTTTGTGGGATATAGTGAATGTAGGAGCAGAAGTGACAGTGTGAAACCATTGACAGATCAAGGCCTACGCCCTCCAACTACGCCCCCTTGAGCGAGAGTAGGACTAGGAGCGATAGGAACGCTTGTCAGGGCAAGATGTTGAAACCATGCCTGTCTCTGTGAGGAAGGATCCAGTTTCCAGCCTGATGAGTACTACCTGTATGTAGTTACATGACCGTCTGCTAACTGATGATGTTGAATGAGGTTTTCTTGAAGAACAATGGTCGCTTCCGTTCCATCCTTGACAATGCCAACTTCCTTCCTTCTGTGCCTTTCTTGAGGGTACATTCATGTCCGACGTGGTCTACGTGTTAACCAATGAGATCGAATGCTAATGTGCAGCGCCAGCTAATGCTCAACGTCAGAACTAAGCTATATGATGCAATAGAGTAGTCCTACGAAAAACTGGCAAGAGTTGTGTGTGCGAGATTTCATGGAATGTCATCTTCAACATGTTCAACAAGGGACGGGAATGGAAACTGTTTTCAGTCTGGACTTGATGATAATGCATGTCAACAGTTCAAACAATCATTTTCCAGCTGTTATTCGTGATTCAAAGGAAAATTGAAATGGTCATGAATTGTGTTTTAATTCATGTTACATGTACAAATGAACAAGGGAGGAACTGTGAAATTTGCATGGTATACAACGTGCTGTAATCCTGGCCGTAGCCTATAGAGGACGTGCAGCGATGATTATGACGTCACCATGATGACGAGATGCCGCCATGTTGGACGGCACGTCCAAGGTATTCGTAGCGTCAGATGACGTCCAACATGGCTGACGTGCGAATTATGACGTCAATGATGACGTCACGTGCACATCCTCTATAGAATTGTTTCATCAATCTACTGGAAGTCCAGAATTCTGAAGTAACAAGTTGCAGTATCATCTTTTGTGCACGTATCACGGTTTGTCTAATGATGGGGTCTTGAAAATGGCTACACCACCAGTAACATCACGCAGCAGTGCAGCCACAGATGACTGTCCCAACTTGCCCAACAACCTGAAAAAAATACATGAAATATATGTGGCGCAGCTAAATGTCACAAGCTGGTGTCTGCCTTCTCTCTGAATTAGAAATACAGAATGTTCAGTAGATTCCATTTTCATAGAAGAAACTTTTGAAATAAAATTTGGCCGGGGGCGGGGCACTTCGCTATGAGTACAATAAGCTGTACCTTCCTTTCCTTACCATGTAATTGGCCTGTGAAATTCTCCACTCTGTAGATTCTTCGTTTTGTTCGGGATAATGCTGCCTTAAGTTTTGAAAAGAATCGATCATGGACACAGTTGGGTGTCGGACAAGTTTTGTCTCGTCAATGGTGATATTGGCAATGTGTCTAATTCCTTTATCATGGGGACATCCCATGTCTGTCCATTGGATTTGGGTCAAAAGATGTCTGGTGAAATGTAGCACATTAGAGCTAACATGAGTACAGTGGATGGGTGCTTATGGTTGCCGTATAAATTAGACCGCAAACCTCACACTTTCAATTCACTTAGATTTTAGTGATCAATAATAATTAAACTCCAGCATGGAACCTAGGATAAATGAACGATGTGAACATAATTATAATGATTTCACTGTCCTACATCATGGATTGAAATAATCATGGACATTTTTTCAAGGGTTTGCCTTGAATTCTTTACTGACAGGATACAGGGAGTCCTTGCCAGTACCGCCTTTCAATGCTGGCTCTAATCTAACAAGTTCCATGCTTTTCCTGGGCCCACAACAGGGGTTAAGCCAGCCGCACACCATGCGATATCACAAACAATCTAATCGCCACCGATCTTCTCACCAGCCACCGCAAACTACATGTAGGCAATATCAGTTTTGGTATAGTTTGATAATAGGCGGGCATCGTTGGCGAGAAGATTCCAAGCATCGCTGTCCAGCGCACACCTGGCATCAACAGCCGATTTTGCTCGGTGACGAGCAGATTTGCCTGGTGTACTGTGCTTTACGGTAGAGAGCTTGGTTGCCAAATCTTACATCGTGAGGGCCTCAATTAATATGGGCCAGAAGACGGTATTGGCGAGGAATCCCTGTATCCTGCAGAAAGAATGTGAGGTATCGAGAAAATTTTAAGAGTTTGTGACATCAACCTGAATTTGAGTTTCCATACAGACTGCGTGTCTGGTTCGTTCTCAAGAGATGTTCCACTGTAGTCATGTTCTAAAAGCTTTGCTCTCTTGTGTATTTCCGCTATGAGTGTGGTGGTGCAGCACGACTGCCTCCGCAGAGTAAGGGCCCGTCTCCACCAGTGTATGGCGTCTGCTTCAGCGGTAGCATCGGCGTTCGAATGACATCTGTGTAAAGTGTATCCGCCGCACTTTTGCATCAGCGTTGAAGTCGGCATCGAAAGCACCTGATGCCCCATACCAAATTATAATCTTGATGCGCATGTTTTCTATGCTATATTTGGAGCGATATGTCATCTCGATCGAAATGGAGCAAGGACAACTTGCCTACTCAGCATAAGGGCCGTATCGCATTATCTTTCGGTGGAAACGTTTGAATGCAAATTGAAACGCCGATGCCAATGCGAACGTTGGTGGAAACGGACCCTAAAATATTCAAGTGTTTGGAGATGGTTGAGTTTCTATCCATTGTGACTCTAGTTTTATGATCAAAGAAAGTAAAACAATTTTGATGAATTGCAATGATTATCAAACTCATTTCAACTGGAAACATTATTATATAACATTATTATGTGTACATTCCCATGTTTTCTACTATTTGTAACATTCATGACAATTATCAGTACATTTTTGATTTCTTTATTTTCTTTTAGTTCGTCTTAGCGGCTTCTTTTAAGTTCTTTAAGTTCGTAGTGTAAGCTACTGCTTGGTGTTCCTTTATTCCAGGAATCAATGATGAAGCGCTTTGCACACGGTCATGAACAGGGTTAGATTTCAGGAGTACGTCTTCTCTGTCCAGTGCAGGAAGACGATAAAGCCGGCATGGGATCAAAGAGGGTGTTTTTTTCATTCCAGCTGTTATTGGAAAGGTCGAAGGAGTCCCAAATCCCATGCTGTCATAAATCATCGCTAATCCACACCCTTGAGCTGATGGTTTCCTGTCCTGTCACTCATAAACCATCCGATTGAAGAATACACAGGTCATTTTGTTGGGTGGGCTGCCCATCGGGAGATGCTTGTATTCTCACAGGAAATAAGATGAAAGGGGCGGTTCGTTTTCGTCGATTGAGGAATCTGAGTTGTGATCCATGGGAAAATGGAGAAAGCTAAGAATTGCAGCGATTATTCTGTACAGCACAACAAATAATCCCTGCAATTTGCAAGGGCATAGCTTTTTCCGTTTTCCCAAGGATCACAACTCAGATTCCTCTTGAGTGACGAAAACGAACAGCCCCTTTCCATTCCAGTGTTGGTCCAATACAGAACCTGCAAAATACATGTATCCGCGGTACCACCCTGGGAGGTGCTGTGAACAGTTATACCCCTTTTTCTACATCTCATCCCTGTTGCACCGTAAAAAAGGGTGTGACGCGACGTTTCTTCATTGCTTTGCTTTGGTTTTAATGTCTTTGGTACAACCCCTTGCACCACCACCCTGTCCGAATATATCCAGTGGGTTCTTCAGTGCAACTCTGCCGTCATATCCTCCTATAATCTAACCCTGTCCAGCCGTGTCATCAGCTCTTACCATTCTCCCAAACCCAGGCAAATGAGACATGCGTACAGCGTGAATATCATGCCAGGGTGTTTGGTTGAGATCAAAAAAAGGTAGGTTTAGGTCTTCCTCCCAGATAATCTGGTGAGCTTGGGAGTGGTTGGCAAAGACCACCTCCCAGATCCCTTTGACTGTCATTGGATGGTTGCAGGCAACCTCCTCTATTTCGGTTGTGGTGGAGGGTTGGCGAGGGAAAATGCCGAGACGTTCTGTCCTAGAGGATGGTTGGCAAGGAGTCTTGGTACGGAGGGTATCAGCTAAGGTGATCTTCATCACGCTGAGTTGTCATGCAGAATAAGACGGTTTGATATCTTGCATTTATGTCGTAAAGACATGTCTATAGTTATTATGTGGCTTGTTCTGGAACTTATCTTTCCTCTTGATATGTCATGTGAGGGAAATCGAGATTTGTGGTAACCATGACATCACATTTGCTTGAAGCCAATTTGAGGCCTGATTCTTCCTCATTTGACATATCAGTGGCCACATTTATTTTCTATTGGGGTTGTCAACACACCCCACCTACACTAAAGGTACAAGCCCACACCAAACTTGATTACAAATACAGTCCTCCCTCGCTATTACGAACCCCTCGGGGTCCAGGGGTAAGTTCGTAATAACGAGGAGTTCGTAATAGCGAGGATTCGTCCGTGGGGGCATGATGACCACACTGAGTAGGCTGCCTAACAAACAAACATTCTTTGTCATGTTTAGAGCATAATTACTGCGTATTTGACTGACTAAACGCTCAAACATGCATTAATCAAACCCAAGGTTGGATAATTCGGTTTGTATTGTACACTTATGAAACCCAAGCTTGGATAATTTGGTTTGTATTGTACACAACGTAACTGATCATGGTGAGGAATTGGGTCTCACAACTGACCAAACAGGCCTAAATACACACATGCCGTGAAATTTTGGGAGCCAGCCGTTGGGTTCGTAATACTGTAAAGCAAGATAATTTCGCGGCCTGGAATTTTCGCGAATCAAGAATTATAGACATATTCGCGGCAGGATATTTTCGCGGGTCTCTGCCATTTTTTCAGTTTTTTTTCACGGACCGTATATATCACTTGCGTGTACTTATATTCGCGACAGGAAATTTTTGCGACTCATACACTCTCGCGAAATTCGCGAAAATTTCCTGCACGCGAAATTTTCCTGCTTTACAGTATCCGGGAGTTCGTTAAATCGAGGTACGTAATACCGAGGGAGGACTGTAGCTGTGTAATTCCCGCAAGCCAGTGGCTTCATTGCTATTTCAATGAAGCATTGACACTGAAATCGTGACCCCTTTTTGCGTGGGTCCTGTGTGGACGCTTCGTTGAAAATGAAATTCGGTCGAAGCCATTGGCTTGCGAGAATGGCAATGGACTGGAATCCAGGGCCGACCACACAGAAAGTCCGATAGTGCTTTCGGTGACTATCGGCAGTTTAATTAATGGAAAAATGCATTATAACTAACCGCCGATAGGTGCCAGTAGCACTATCGGACTTTCTGTGCAGTTGACCCTGTTTGTTTGGTGTGTGCACGTCTTTATTCCTAACTCAACTGCTCCAGAAATATGATCCTAGGACATTCCACTCTGTGGCCGCTTCTTGTTCTCAGGACAATTTTTCCAACAATTCTTTAAATAAATCCCCAATGTTAAAATCTATGCGTAGGAAATCAGGCAAAATAACAAATTATTACCTTTTTTCGAGTTAACATTATGGAACTGCAGACTAGAAATTCTGCTAGTCTGAAAACCCCTCTTTCGTAAATGCTTGAGGACTCTTCTCTCTTCTAGGCCCAAATATTTCTCCCAAAAGGTACTTCATCAATAAAGGAAGGGTTGAGTGTACAACTCTTAAGGAATGGATCAATCCTTCAGGTGCTGCTCGACACGAGAGTTTTCTTATGTGAGGTGGTTCTCTGCAGCTCAACCATATGAAACCATGGGCAGTCGCTTGGTTTCGGCATTGTAAGGAAACCGACAATGGTGAATTGCCCATTGAGAGCCAATTCGCACGAGAAAAATCTTAGGTAGAACACTGCTTTCGGGAATTTGGAAAACCTACCAAGTACACTGGTTGAGTTGAGGCTCCCAGTACTGTCATGCCTATCTTTGTAAATATAATGCCAGATGGCTAGTCATGTTGTCTTCTTTGATCTTCATGTTGGTTGAGGTACGCAGCTCCCAGTGAAACCTTGGTCATGTTGGTGTTTTGAGTGAAAAATCTTTAACAGGCCTAGTAGCGTGCTAGCTCCCTTTGCTGGTTGAGTTTTTAACTCCCAGCAAATCCTGTAAATTATCTGGTGCTGGTTGAGTTCATGCTCCCAGCTGCCCAGTGAGATGTCTGTTGGAAAATTTGGTAAACCTGGATAAATTTTCGGTGTCCCAGAAGCTCTCCGTGACTTGAATTGATTTCCAGTCTAATCTTCATGAAACGGCTTCCGAATTTGCCCCAATATCCCATAGCTGGTCGAGTTTAGTGCTCCCAGCAAACCTCTTCTGTAGTATACGTAGTGATTGTAGAACTGCCATCTTCTCTTCTGGTTGAGGTTAGGTTCAGTACATCCCTGCACAAAAATAGGGTTTGTTGTAAACATATTGTTGATATCCATGCTGGTTGAGTCAATGCTCCCAGCCAAAACCAAGGACTGTCGTCTTCCAAATTGTTTGGTGAGACAATGCTCTCAGTCGGCCTACCTAAGTCAGCGTGAAAATAGGTTTAAATGTGGTCTGGTGTCCCCCCTGCAGCTGCTGGTTGAGTCAAAGCTCCCAGCAAGCCCCAAGGTAGATCAGCATTAGGGCAGCATCTTCTGTATACCAAACGTACATGTTTTAGGACCGTCATCTTACTTTTCGTAGGTGAGGCAATGCTCTCACTCACCTTGTTGGCATGAAAAATCAGTTTAAATTAGATGTGTTCTGGTGTTCCCTGCTGGTTGAGTCAAAGCTCCCAGCAAGCCCCAAGGTAGAGCAGCATTAGGACAGCATCTTCTTTTCTCCATACCAAACATTTTTAGGACCGTCAGTCATCTTACTTTTCGTAGGTGAGGCAGTGGTCTCACTCTCCTCCTTTTGGCGTGTGTTCTCTGCTGGTTGAGTCAAAGCTCCCAGCAAGCCCCAAGGTAGATCGACATTAGGACAGCATCGTCTCTGTACCAAACATTTTTAGGACCGTCAGTCATCTTACTCTTCATAGGTGAGGCAATGGTCTCACTCTCCTCCTTGTTGGCATGAAAAATCGGTTTAAATTAGATGTGTTCTGGTGTGCCTGCTGGTTGAGTCAAAGCTCCCAGCAAGCCCCAAGGTAGATTGGCATAAGGACAGCATCTTCTTTTCTCCATACCAAACATTTTTTGGACCGTCAGTCATCTTACTTTTCGTAGGTGAGGCAATGGTCTCACTCTCCTCCTTGTTGGCGTGTGTTCTCTGCTGGTTGAGTCAAAGCTCCCAGCAAGCCCCAAGGTAGATCGACATTAGGACAGCATCGTCTCTATACCAAACATTTTTAGGACCGTCAGTCATCTTACTCTTCGTAGGTGAGGCAATGGTCTCACTCTCCTTGTTGGCATGAAAAATCGGTTTAAATTAGATGTGTTCTGGTTTTCCTGCTGGTTGAGTCAAAGCTCCCAGCAAGCCCCAGGTTGATCAGCATTAGGACAGCATCTTCTTTTCTCTATACCAAACATTTTTAGGACCGTCATCTTACTTTTCGTAGGTGAGGCGATGCTCTGACTTTCCTTCCTGGCATGAAAAGTACAAGGTGTAAATTAGATGTGTTCTGGACTGTTCACTGCTGGTTGAGTCAATGCTCCCAGCAAGCCCCACATAGATCTATTTTAGAATTGATATCTTTTCTCTCCGGGAAAGGCAAGTTTCCAATGCAGCTGACTGTGCCTGGAAACATTTTAGAAGTGTTCCTATATATATTCCTCCTTTCTGGTTGAGTCAGTTGTACTCCCAGCTGGCTCATTGTCTCTCTCCTGCGAGATGCTATTTGATGTAGGCCCAGCAGCTAACTGCATGAATGGGTTTAGAACGTTCTGATATTCCTCTGGCCCCGTATTCATATTCATAAAACTACTTAAGTCTAAGTGTGATACTTATCTTTTGTGTTGAACAAAGGATAAGTGTCATACTTAGACCTAAGTAGTTTTATGAATACGGGGCCTGGTCTCAATGATCCTCTCATCTCTTTGCTGGTTGAGGTTCTCGGTGAAATGGTGCATGAAAAAATGTCCAAAAGTGTCCCAGACAGCGTGTTTAAGAATGAAAAGAACAGTCGTCTCTCCTTATCTAAAGACCCCTGCGTTGCTTGTTTTGTGTCCCGATCAATCTTCTGGTATTTCCTGAGCCCCATATAATTGATGGTTTGATGTTCACTTGTGAGCATGTTAATTTTAGGACAGTCTCAGTTCTCCCAAATTCCTCAGAGCATCCGTGCTCCTGGTTGAGTCTGCTCCCAGTGAGCCATGTTTCAGAAACCTTAGCATATCCTAGGCCTACTATCTGCTGGTCGAGTATGACTCTCAGCATGTCCCAGTTCACTCTGAACTTGGGGACGATCTCAATCCCCACCCCAGTTTTCCCAAGCACCCACACTCCTGGTCGAGTCAACTCCCAGTGAAGCGTGAAACGTTTTCTCCACTGGTTGAGTCTGACTCCCAGCAATTTGTTTGTGATCTTCTGTTAGCCCATGTGTTTTAGGAATGTTACCAAACTCAAGTGTTCCACATCACTCTCGCCCCTGGTTGAGTCGACTTCCGCAGTGAACTCCCAGAGTGCAAGAGAAGGCCAAGTCATTAAAGAAAACTTCATTTTGGGACAGGTTTACTGTGTTTTCCAATAGGAGCAGTCAGCCGCACATATTGCCAACAGATGGCAGCAAAGTTCTAGCGGACCAATGTACGGGAAAATCTACTCGATTAATAATGACTGGGTCTGCTATATGCATTGAATTGGGCCATAGTGACACCTATTGGTCAACTCGCTGACAGCTCCTAGTCCTATTGTCCCAAGTTGTCATCCCCCAACACAAGGTCCCCAACACGTAGGCCTACAATCCTGTTGAGTCATTTGCCAACTCCCACGTATTTTATGCAAGATGGCATGTTTCCAGTGACGGGTATCAGTCAGTACAGCTGGTCCTCTTAGCAGTCGCTTTGTGTGCGGTGATGTACAGACTGACAGCACCAAGAGGTTCTGATATCCTCATGATGGTATATATCGTCAGTCCTGCATTTGTGAGCTATTGTCTTTCCATATGTTGTAGACCTCACTTGGGTCCATACTGGTATTCATAAACATACTTTTAGTCAGACAGTGATACTTATCTTTCGTGTTGAACAAAGGATAAGTGTCACACTTAGACTTAAGTATGAATATGGGCCCAGGGTCCATATTTATAAACATACTTAAGTCAAAATTTAATACTTATCTTTTGCGTCGAACAAAGGATAAGTGTCACACTTAGACTTAAGCAGTTTTATGAATATGGGTCCTGTTCATAAAACTACTTAAGTCTAAGTGTGGCACTTATCCTTTGTTAGGGCCCATATTTGTAAAACTGCTCTCACACTTAGGCTTAAGCAGTTTTATGAATATGGGCCCTGTTCATAAAACTACTTAAGTCTAAGTGTGACACTTATCCTTTGTTAGGGCCCATATTCATAAAACTGCTTAAGTCTAAGTGTGGCACTTACCCTTTGTTCAACACAAAAGATAAGTATTGCACTTAGATTCAAGTAGTTTTATGAATATGGGCCCTGAAGTCCATAAAATTTTCTGCACTCACCCAGATTCTGTGTGGAGTCGACAGTCAGTAGGCCTACATGTGTATGTTGGTACTAAGATGGCATGTTCTGAAATAATCAGGCATTAAACTTAGGATATCCACACCCACTGGTTGAGTATGACTCCCAGCTCTTGTCTTCATTAGTAGTTCATTAGGGAAGAACTGTTAGTGTAGCCATGATGTTATTAGGGTTCGGGTTGTCTCCAGTGTCTGTCAGCTGGTCGAGTGCATCTCCCAGCAAAATCCCCATACAGTTCACGATTCAGATATCAAAAGTAGGGCCTACATATCAAAATCAAAAGTACCCCACCTGCTGGGTTGTTCCCTGCACCCTTGGGTACTCCTGGTTGAGTTGACTCCCAGAGAGCGAATGATAACAGTTACACAATGTGTGTTTTAGTGGTCCCTCTTCTGGTTGAGTATGATTCCCAAGAGTCTCTTTACTTGGGTATATCTCCCAGTGGACCTATGCCGAAGGTCCTGGTTGAGTCGGCTCCCAGTCTACCCCAAGCTCCCAGTGAGTCCACCCCAATATTTGTGATGCCTGAAGAATTGCCAAGTGTGCGCTGGCTAGCAACGGCAACAAGCTACCACAATTTGTAAAAATCAACTGTTTTATAGACGATTCTCGAATTCGCAGATCTGCGCACTTCTGCTGAAATCTCAAACCAGAACCTCAATCTGAAACCGGCTGACGTGACGCCATCCATGATTCAGCAATGGTCGAGTCTGACGCATCGTCTTCGACATCACTGTCGTGGGGTTGTCTGCGTAAAACATCATTCAGTTTCAGACCGAGGTTGTGGTTCAGACTTCGACAGAAGTGCGCAGATCTTTGTCGTTTACGTCAATTTGAGAACGGTCTATTGCTTGATTTTTGCACCTTGAATATCATTTGTGTATGAGAGAAGTTGCCAGCCATTGCACAGTCTTGGTGCTGCTGTAGCCTGCGTTGCCAGCCAGAGGAATTCCTGGGGTAGGCAACAAAAATGGTGACATGTGCTGCACTTAACTCGTAATTTTAGGAATATTGTGTGCTTGTTATTTGTTACCTATGCTAGATGCTGAAAAGAAAGTATCCCTAACCCCCAAACCCATCAGCTGGTTGAGTTATACTCCCAGCAGTGAGCCCCTAAATCAGTTAGATGAATTAATCAGCGGCCATAACGCCCGATAGCCTGGTCGAGTATGTCTCCCAGGAGACCTCATAAAATACATTCACTGCGGGGGATGGGGCTTTCAATTCGCCGTGAATGTGTTTGTAGGATGAGGTGGTTGGAAAGTGTTCGTAGTTGGTGTCGATATCCCAGACACTTGTTCGACCAGTGTTTATACTCCAATGGTTAATCCTCTGGAAGCCATTGTCGAGTATTTTTTATCAGATTTCTCATGATGCTAGGAATTCAACCCACTGTTCTTTGAACAGTTTTGTGGTCACCACTTTGCCCTTGGGCACTCTAGGCCTTGCTGAGTCCTTTTATAGCACAACCATAATTCATGCTGTTACTAATAATGATGTTGATGCCAATAGACGATATCACTCCAAAAGAGCACAGCACCTTACAGGGTCAGGGTCATGACGTCCCGCACGTCATTTCATGATGTCTTGAGGTGGGACGAAAAAAAATCAGATTGTGTCACGACGTCATGATCGCTGAAACAACTGGATTTTTTTTCGAGTCACGTCATGGCATTCAGAAATGACATGCGGGACGTCATGACGCTACCCCATAAGGTGCTGCACTCTTTTGGAGTGATCCAGGGAACATCTTGTTGCTGGAATTTCAAACATCATTTTGAGGTCCGAAATTGTCACTTTGCTTATGTCTCTTACATGAGCTGATCCAAGAAATGTGAAATACGTAGTACCAACATCAGTGTCTTTCCCATGCTCAAAAAATGATCATGATGAGATACTTTATAAACGTAATTCTGGGCTTTCTTTCATAGGGTATGCTGAAAATGAAGGTGTACAATGTGTGTTCTGCGTGATGATGTTAGATGTGTGAATGTAGTTGTATGAATATGCCAAATGGTTCAACAAGCCAGGGTTTTATCTTCAGCAGTTTCTGAAAACATGGACCAGGATGGCTTTTTGGCAAAATGCTGGTCCCGTATTCATAAAACTACTTAAGTCTAAGTGTGGCACTTGTCCTTTGTTCAACACAAAAGATAGGTATCACACTTTGACTTAAGTATGTTTATGAATATGGACCCTGGAGAAAGAAGTTTGAGACATGCCTTGGGAACCTTTTCTGGGTCCATATTCATAAACATACTTAAGTCAAAGTGAGATACTTATCTTTTGTTGAACAAAGGATAAGTGTCACACTTAGACTTAAGTAGTTTTATGAATATGGGCCCTGAATCATGGGAAAGAGCAAACTTGGTGTTACTTTTTGGGATTGGAAATTGTGGTCGCTGATTTTCTGGTAGTTTTAGGACGGCTTTCCATTGGAGCGTTTCCGTGTGTGGAAACGCTTGAAAGCATTGTGTTTCCGCACCGTGACCAACGCCGCGGAAAAAAACAATGCTTTCGAGCGTTTCCACGCACGGAAACGCTCCAATGGAAAGCCGTCCTTACTCCTTTCAACCTTAAGCTGAAACACCGCCAGCATGGTTGCAACGCTAATTGTTACACGTGTAATGGCTGTTGAATTGATGTCAATAGTTGTATGCTTGAAACCACTAATGTGCACTTGTTTTGTTCAAGCTCCTTCTGCACCTGTGTCAGGTGAGCCAATACCACTTGATGCGTTGTACATGGTCCATATTAATGGCATGTAATTTCAAAATCAATTGTAACTTTGTGTTTAGGGCATATAAGCAATCGGTCACAGATTCTCTGTTTTTACCACAAATTTCACTTAGATAATTTGTTACTCTTAGTAATGG
>NMRB01000357.1:142238-221373 GCA_002633025.1 Notospermus geniculatus | reverse complement strand
TTAGCAAAGAAATGTGTCAAGGGATCTGTCTTGATTGACACACACATCCCATGTGGAGATTTCTGAAAATTAAATTGCCTTAAAGCGAACTGGTCGTACCAGCCAAAACATCTGAATAGATAATCAAATGCCGCCATTTTGAATCTAATACAGCACTCACATCGGGAATTTGTTGCGTACTAGGATCACATTTAAATTTACACAACTTGTGGCTTGCTGCCTTCGAATAGCATTTACAACACGGTCAACTCAAATCTAGGCTTATCTGGAGCTGGAATCCGCTAAAACATGAAATTTGTAATTTGGAAATTGTGAATTTTGTGGGCCATGAAATTATTCTTAGTTTGACTGCTGTGACTAATTCTCTTTAATATGAAAATGATGTGGTAAAATGGGGAAATCAGCAATGACCATCAGACTGGAGTTACATGTATTTGAGTACCGGTACTGGAACACTGGCACCTGTAGGCCTAACTACATGTATCTGCAGTTTCATAAAAATGTTAAGAAAAAAATTAATGCTTACATTTTTAGTTTCATGACCAGTGATAAATGTGACCTTTCTATAAGCCATTTTGCTGCATAAAAAAACTATATTTCGAAAATTATAAAAAAAATTGATCATAGAAGTTTTTGTCGAGTACCAAAGGGTGAAGTTATTGTTGTGTTGCTAACTTCCGATGTGATCATGCCAGCAGGCTATAGCGCCATTGAATTACTTGCCTCAGCTTATCAGTTATTCAGAACCAGCCTTTGGAATCAGAAAAAAAATTGCATTCAGTGCAGTTCCTTAGTCCATGGTGTATTGAGAGTTGCTCCGGTTGCCATGGCTACGCTTCTGTAGAATAGAGGTGAGAGTTTCACTGCAGCTGCCTGGGGTGAAAAAAACATAGCTGATTCACTCTATTATGTTGCAAAATTAATGTCTGTTTCGAAATTTGCGAGAACCAGAGTGGTGAAATAGAAAAAGTACACGAGACACTGTTTATTTCATATTCAGTTCTATTCCCATGAGTAACACGGCTATTTTGTAAAAATAGAGATTTTCCATGTCATGTGATCACATTTTGACCAATCAGATTCCTGTATTTTATTATGTATGTGGCACAATGAATCGCAAAAATGCACTCTTGATCTGTGCTTGTGCATTGATCATATCTCTAAATGACTCTAGCGACAGGTCTATAATTTAATGGCGGATTGAACTTGACCTGAGTAGTAAGCGTTTCATGGTTTGCGAAAGTATTTTCCCCAGAATCTGCAATGAATGAAAAACTGATGCTACCTGTGTGAAACGCAGTGTATCGTGTATCCAGAACAGGATAGGCCTATTTGGTGCAGTAGATTAAGTAGCCTGTGGTATGATATGTCCGTAGATTGGAAAACAGTCAGGTTACCTCAATCTCTAAAAACATCTGCCATGTTGATGTGGTTTCGTGAGCGCTGAATCTTGGAGGAATCTGTTTCATTGATTACAGTAGTAAAGACCAAGATAACATGGTCCTGGTTGTAAAGGAAAAATTGCGTAGGCCAACTTCGTTGAACAAAACTCTCATAGCAAGTTACGCCAGTTTTACATGTCAGAAGTTTCCAATAAACGGCTGTGATGCCCCTCAACCAACCTGCACAGAAAGTAGTCATGGTAACTCGCACATTATGAACGTAAATCCTCTTGGATGCCGTGTTTCAGGGCGTATTGTTGAACCGAACGTCCATTGTCACGAAACAATGGTAACGCAAATTCCCGCTTGGCACCCTCTTTCCAGTGTCCTGTTGCATGTCTTGCCTACACGCACTTCATGTGCACTCCCCGGGGTTCATATTTCATGGAGGTCAAGGTCATGTTCTTTGACCTTGCTACCCTTCGGCTGTCTCTTGTTGAATCAATAGACGTGTGCCCTTTTTGAATTGAAAGGAATTATTAGTGCAGTTGGTACTTGTGTTCTAAATCTTGGACTTGCCATTGGGTTTTAATTTTGATTTTTGGGAACAGCAAATATTAAAAATGATAAGGGCAAGAAAAAAAATTGTTAGTTTCAGCGCCGTGCAAAAATTTTTTTTATCATTTTGAATTTCACGCTGCGCCGCATATCACAGCGCCGCCCAGTGGTAGATCTGTAAACAACAGTTTCCAAAGCGTGCTCTTCATGCATTTTCAGCGCTTTTGTGACAAAACCCCGTCTTAGAGGGTCGGGTGGTGACATAACATGCTCAGGAGAAGCTGATTTTGTATATTTCTTCGTACCAAAGTAAAATAAAAAATAAAAATAAGAAGTGGCCCACCTTGCCTATTTTCAAGAACCACGCGGACAATAAACTAAAAAATTTTTTGCTTGCCCTAATAGATAATTTCATGTAATAAATAAAAAGAAGTGCCAAATGCCTAGTCACAATTTGGCAATTTGGGTACCGGTATATTTTCTCAATAACTTCAATATGGCATTAAATCATGCCATTTAATTTTATCGGACCAATGTAAACAGAGCCTTCTGGAAGATATTTTGGTGAAAAATGTTCATTTCCTTTAGTAACCGACAGAACTGTCAGAGGGGGTTAATTGTGTTGAATCCCTTTCCCGTTTCCCTTGGCATTGCCTCAGTGTGTACGAATGTCTGTGTCTGAATGATTTGCTGTGACAAGAAAGCCCATGCTGCACCTTCCTTCTCTCTTTTTCCAACGCCTGTACCAGTTTTCAAGAAAATATTCAATATTCTACTCTTCCTCTGCATGACATCAGTCTGGACCCTCATACGCCTTCTATCCGAATAACCCCCAATTCCTCCTGTACCCCGTATGAGATTCTATATGATATGATCCCAATTCTAAGGATTGTATTATTATTCCTAAAGCTTCCATACAATCGGATGCCACCATGAACTGCTGCATTGATCTCAACTGGTCCCGAAGCCAGTCGCCAAGGGCCTGTGGTCTAATCATCTTGCCGGTGTTGTCATGGGTCCGTGGTCTGAACAAGGGGCAGACGAGCATCCTATAAAATCTCCGTCAAGGTGAGTGAAAATAATTCGTTTGGGGTCATGACTATTTTGTAACTGCTGTTATGACTTGTGGAAGGCACTGTTATGCATAATAAGGGTGATGGTCGCTTGTTACTGTTTTTTTGTAACCATGGTGATACCTCTGTACCAGTAAGGTTGGCCATGGTGATCACGTTGAGTAAATTTGTATTGGTGCACGTTATTTTTACTAATTTATTAATATATAATGTATTTGGTAATTATCAATAAATAATTAAAATATGGTAGTGTATGTTCTTTCTGTCTTATACATTTTTTCACCAGTATTTTACTGTGTTTACAGTATCAGTAGTTTCATATTGTATAATCATGATGTTAACAAGATTTATTATGTAACTCAGTATTTATTTCAGTTTCTTTATTTTGATGAAATTGGTGTATGCTTTTTGCTTTCACCATGCGGTTCACAAAGTAGCTTTTTTCCCACTTTTTGAGGTCATCAGGTGGCAATCTGTTCCCTGCCACAAAAATCATTTCAGTGACTCTTAACAATGAAATTTTTCTTCGTCATTTTATTTTCGCCGTATCAAAACACAAAACCGAAAACTTTTCCATGTGATCTCTTTTAGCAGATATTTCTGCTATGAGGACATCTCTCTATAAAGGAAACAAATTCAGTCCCAAACCGGTCATTTCAATTCCAATTCATCATCCCAACTTAAAGGAGCACAGTATGTGATCTCTAATGGGTAATTTGACTGCCAACGTAGAGGGAGCCACCTAGCGGCAGCAACACCTACTACAAAAATCCGTTACAAAATGTACGTGGTAAATCAGGTCATTCACCGACAACGTAGTTAGTTCCTTGGGTTGGAGAGTGGCGCGGTGGCGCCGGCTGTCGAGAAAAGTGGTAATACCAGGCTCCTTTAGGCTTCCTTTACATAGAAGTATACGGTATACGAAAACGCCAGTTAACAAAGGCTTCTCGAGGATTCACGACCGTGAAGCCATTGTTAACCGGCGTTTTCATATACCGTATACTTCTATGTACAGGAAGCCTTAAGGACAGCATCACTTAATCCAAGGTGTCCTTAAAGGGCCACAATATTCCTTCCCTGTCCTGCACAAAACATACCTGAGTTAAGGGAGACCTCTATTGACAATGTTGTTAAACCACCGCTTATCAACCTCGCCCCATGTAGAGTAACTCGATCTCATTCCAAGGGTATCCACGTATGCATTGTATTGTAATCATACATTCTCCAACACTGGGGTGAAAGGCAAAACTAGGGCATTGGAGAATGATGCAATCACCGCTGGCGGCACCGGCTGTCAAATTGGCAATACCATGGCCCTTTAAAGGGAGACATCAGAAAGATATTGCCCGGCGGGCACAAGTTTTTTTTTGTTTCGATTAGCGCACAGTGCCGTCTGTTAATCAACGATGACACTACGCTATGGCACAGGCCCCTGGAGAGCTATCAGTGAGTTTAGAACACGTACCAACCAAACTACCTAAAAACACAACACGTATCTAAAAACACACCCCGAACTCACGAATTCGTGAGCTCGGGGTGTGTTTTTAACAAACTAGTGTTTTTTGGTTAGATAGGTGTTCTAAACTCAATGATAGCTCTCCAGGGGCCTGTGCCATAGCGTAGTGTCACCGCTGATTAACAGACGGCGCTGTGCGTTAATCAAAACAAAAACAACTAATATGTAGTGCCCGCCAGGCAGTAGTGAGGTTTCGCTAGCGCCCGGTTAGGCCCTACGACGACGTTTATCTATTGTGTGCGAACACACAAACAATAGATAAACGTTGTCGTAGGGCCTAAACAGGCGCTTGCGAAACCTCTCTAACATCTTTCGGATGTCTCCCTTTAAAGATAATGTATCACGACTTCATTGTTTACATTCAATGTTTGTAAACATGGGTGATTACATTATGTTATTTTGGACTTTTGGGATATGCAAACCCACCGAAATGAATACTTTTGGAATCAACAGAATTTCTAGACAGGCAGGCCACCAACAAATTACTCACAAGACAAAGAAAGCCTGGAAATAAACAAACTAAACGTAAATAAACAATGAATTTTGTGGCCCGTGAAAATACCCATGATACATTATCTTTAACAGAGAGGTACCACTGAAAGAGACAAACCACCAACCCATATTACACATTATGTGAGTGGACCTGACATGAAGCTGAGAAAAAATCAATACACATTTACTGTATATTTGTAACAGAATTTTTTCCGATGTCCAATCTGCTCCAAAAGCCATTAATGTACACACTTGTTCGTCATTAGTGTGTACAGCATGTGGGGAGAGAGTATGTGGTGCATATGAAGATTGTGAACACCGGTTGATGTTTTTTGCTCATTACGTATATTTCGATCGCACGCAACCTGTTCCATTTGCTGAATCATTTGATTTATCTCGGGAGACCGTTTGTGATAGATGTTTTCGCGTAGCCTCTAGTTCATGGCTCTATCATGTCATATGTCTGTATTTGTATTAAATATTTCCGCTGGGGCCAAATTCATAGTATTGGCCCTGGTAATTACGGAGAGGCCACCTCAAGGTACTGCTGAAGGGGTTATTGTCGTCCTAGGTACAAATAAAGTGTACCCAGGTTCGATGTCGTCAAGTGAAATTGTACCCTGGGTCCACTTTCTTGTTACAAACTGTACCCAAGTTCTGATTTAGAGACCTCGGAGCGAGGTTGTTCTCAGTGAAGTCACGTGATATTGTGCGTGCGAGATATTGTGCATGCAAAAAGTTAAAGAAGAGAAGTTGAAAGAATTTTGTTTTTGACTAGCCGGACAGTTTTCAACCTCGGTCTGAAACAGGGTGACGTGATACATTCCACGATTCTGCTATGATTGACTCACGCAACATCTTCTAAGTCATGTCGTGGGGTTGTCTGCATCACATCATTCAGTTTCAGACCGAGGATCTGGTTGAGATTTTTGCGGAAGTGCGAAGATCTTTGTTATGTCAATTTGAGATTCGTCTATTTCTCTCAGGTTCAGTGGTTGGTTCTTACTTCGGTGCATGTACAGTACCTTTTACTAGAAGGGATGTGGTGTCGTTCCAACGTGGTTTTCACTAAATTTGTAGGCTGCTGTAGAGCTTGTTCAGATGATGTCATCACGGAAAAATCTGCCATCTTGACGGTCAAATTGACGTCAAATGACGTCGTTGACATGGGTGGTGCACTTTAAAGACTTTGTCGTCAGCACAAGTGGAGTGTGTGTGACTTCAACCATGACATGATTTGCACGTGGCACACTTTGTCAGCATGGTGGATGCCAGTCAAAAGTGACGTCAAAATGAGCCACTGCACAAGCTCTCTAGTCCTCTTCTTATTTCGGGTAGGCCTCGGCCTGTTTCAGTTCTGCTCATTTGCTTCATGTCCCCAACATTTCTCATCGTCTCACACCATGGACATCCATGGAGAGTGTAGACGAAAGAGACGCATGGCATTTTTATTCGCCAGTATTTATGGGAAAATGGATTGCTGCATTATCGCCTTATTCATCCTGATGGAAAAATAACCAATAGCAACGGCTCTTTTGTCGAATTTTGCAAATTTCTTATGGATATTCAATGGTTCCTGTGCTGAAATCCTACCCTCTGCGTCACTGCTTCTGACTCGATGGCCAAATTTCTTCATGTTGCCTGTTACCATAGTTACCTACTTTGTGTAGGTGACAATATGGCATCCATTAGAAAGTGACCACTTTCTGCATTGCTTTTACGGGATATTCCAAAAAAGCTGCATTTGTGAGGCCATGTTTTTGGCTCACCTGTCTAAAACAGTTAAGCTGTTACCAAGGTGCAGTGTCTATCGTCATCAACAAGTGGGAAGGCACCTTTCTTTTGGCAGAAACTATCTGCACACTGAAATTTAGCCAAACTAATTGTGCACTCTGTCCTGACGGTGGCGCTTTGTAAAAATGTTCTTTTGGTCGTATCTCCTGAATGTTGCTTGCTAGAATCGTGAGTTTTATGGTGGTTTCCTCTAAGCGACTACAGCATGTTAAAGGAGTTAGACGCCGAAGTTGTAAACAAGCTGGTTTGTTTACAAATATGGTCGGCAAACTAGTTTTATTCCTTCGTGCAGGTGGCAGCACCCGTGATCGTTAGACTGGTTCCCGGTCCGATGCAACTCACTCACGATATTCGCGTCAGTACATATCACCGACAATAGGTGGCAGCACCGCAGGCGTCCATGGATAGAGAACCAGTGAGTGAGTGTTTACAACTTCGGCGTCTAACTCCTTTAATCCTGGGATTTTGATTTGACCTACTTTTCAAGGTCACAGAGGTCAAATTCGGAAATAGCTAAAATTGTATCTCCTGAACAAGCTGAATGCTGCTTGCTAGAATTATGAGTTTTATGGTGGTTTCCTCTAAAAGACTACCGGTACAGCATATTTTACCCTGGGATTTTGATTTGACCACCTTTTCAAGGTCACAGAGGTCAAATTCGGAAATAGCTAAAATAGTATCTCCTGAATGCTGCTTGCTAGGGTCACGAGATTTATGGTGGTTTCCTCTAAGAGACTAAGCATATTAATCCTGGGATTTTGATTTGACCTACTTTTCAAGGTCACAAAGGTCAAATTCAGAAATAGCTAAAATCATATCACGCATACCCGTATTATCAGTCTTTGACCCTGATTCTTCTCAGTTGGTGCAGGTGCTGTGGGCGTGCCACAGGTAAATTCTGTTGGTGCCAGATGAGCACGATGCCCCTGGCCATTTCATTGATGAATTCTGTCAGGTTCCTCATTTCTTGGTCTGTGTATTTGTCCATGAGTCTGACGTTTTGTGGCATTTTCGAGAATCTGGTACACAGAAATACCGTTACAACTTGGGACAATGAATTCGGGATGGGGGACATCAGGGAATGTAAACACTACACGATACTCCATAAAATCCTTTGATGTAGATAAAAGCTGGCTGTTGAAACCTAACCAGCTCATCGTCCATAAATATTTTTCATAGCACTTCGATATTCACCATCTTGACGTTCAAAGAAAAATTTCATTGTTGAGAAATCTCTTTTTCAGGAGCTTGTTGATCCACATTTCAGACAAATTTGAAAAAATTTTCAGCAACTTGGTTTTTCTGCATGTGTCACATGTGATATTTCCATTACATCAGCAACTTGCAAAGTTCATTTTGATCATTATTTTGTTCGGTTTTAGTTCCAGAGGACGAGAATCAGCTAGGAGACAAGTCACCAGTCAAATATCACAGAGATACACGGGAGCATGGCGCCGGTGGTAAAGCGGAACGGCCACGGCGTATCAGGAGCAGGACCAGACGCGGCAAGGGTTCGAGGGGTGAAGGCAATTCGAACAGGGGGAGTAAGCGTGGTCGTGGTGGACAGATGAGTGGAGGGGGTCTGATGCATGGACAGCCTCCAAATATGCTTCAAGGGATGGGAGGTGGATGGTGAGTCGTTTGTATTTTGTCGAAGGGTCACTCGAAGATGAGTCAGGGTCTCATCTGCCCCGCTCCTCCATCTGAGGGTCACTCGCTTGGATTGGACAAACACCAATCAGTGTTTCTGCCAGTGGGTACCAAGGGTACCAGGCGCAGATCCAGGATTTTTGGCAGAGGGGGGTCAGAGCCGCCGAGGGCAGTCGTTGCAGACGGGCGCCGAAGATTCCCGCGCCGACGGGGGGTCTGGGGGGCCTCCCCCAGAAGATTTTGAAATCTAGAGGGCCGTAGACGCGATTTCCTGGCATCTCAGTATCAAAACAGAAGCTTTTTTCTTGAGTTTTTTGCTTATTGTCGCAAATTATTGAAAAAAAAAACAATTGGTGGTGGCGAGCAGGGGGGGTCACGACCCCCAAAACCCCCCCTCTGGATCCGCGCCTGGGTACTATGCTAGTACCCTCAAAGGAACAGAAAAGGGCCATTTTCTTTAATTTCATGGGGTTTTTGTAGATTTTGAAGAAATTAGTACCCTCAAAAAAATTTCTGGCGGAGACCCTGCCAATGCTGAATGATTCGCCTAAATGTGCTTCAGAAGCCAGAGGGCAATGTCATCTATTTAGACATGTTTTTGCCAAGATAGAGATATTTAGGTTGTCTTTCTTCAGTTGGTTACCGTAAAGCGAAATATGTTTGTGGGGAAAAATTCTCATGAAAATCATGAATTGCTGTGGCGCTCGCTAAATTTTTTCTCCACGAATGCAAATTACTGTCGATATAAACGCCATAGATACGTAATGCGAATTTTGTTCCCCACTAAATCCTATATCGATGAGTCATCATGCAGCACCAACTGACCAATGCAGCTTGGGGTTTACCATCGTGACGTCATTCCCAGAGTCTGCCTTGTGCCCATAACGAGTACACATAACGAGTGTGGCTAGATACAGCTGATTAGTACAGATCGTGCCATGATATACAGAATTCTGCTTCCAGAGAAGTGCGGTGTCGATCTTCTTTATGATTCAGGGTGCGACATTCGCGAATTTATTTCCCCGCAGAAAACTTTTATGAGGCCCTCCCCGCCTTTTATGAGGCCCTCCCCGCAAATCATGTCTAGGCCCTTTATGAGATCCTTTGCCGCAAATATTTCTCCACATGTATGTTAGATTATTGGGCCATTCGCAAACATTCAGGACGTGAAAATATTTTGCTTTACGGTACCTTAGTTTGTCAACTGTTGAAAAGACTTCACTTGCCCAGATGGTCTGGCGTCAAAGTTCAAAATTTGAATTTCTTTCAGGAATCAACCAATGCCTGATAACTACATGGACCAGAGTTACCCTGGGCAGCAAGGAATGATGCCCATGCAAGGTATGAATTTGCTGTACAAATTATGGTGGCTACATGTAAATTAGAACCAGCCTTGGAATGCATACAATATGGAAAGTTAATCCCTGCGCAAGATGTGGGTTCTGAAATGTTTTTTTCATTGACTTAGAGTTCATTGTTATCACCTGAACACTTCTACTTTCGTTTCAGGTTTTCCTGGTAACATGCCTGGTAACATGGGTGGACCGGGTATGGGTATGGGCGGTATGCCAGCAGGGCAAGGTATGGGCATGAACATGCAGGGCGGACAGGGCATGGGAATGAACATGGGCCGTGGTGGGGGTTACGGAATGAACCAGATGGGGATGAATATGCAGAGCCATATGCAGAGTGATTACATGAACATGGGTCCACCCGGACAAGACATTGGCATGAATATCAATACAGGTGGTGGCCGAGGGGGCTACATGGGCTCCGGTCCCCTTGATATTCCCGGGGGTCCAGGTATGGGCATGTCNGAATATGCCGTCTGGGCAACCTGGTATGGGTACGAGTTCACCCAGTTCAAATATGTCATCAGCCCAAGGGTTGGGGATGTCGTCGACCCAAGGCATGGGGATGCCATCAACCCAGGGTATGGGGATGACGTCGACTCCAGGTATGGGGATGACGTCGACCCCTGGTATGGGGATGACGTCGACCCCAGGAATGGGGATGTCATCAACCCAGGGCATGGGGATGACGACGTCGACACCACAGGCGATGGGGATGAAGATGCAAACCGGGGCAGCAGATTTAGCGATGAATATGCCACCGTCTGCTGGGAGTGGCTCTGGTATGAGTACCGGCAATATGGGTGGTGTGTCAGGAAATATGGGCATGGGGCCTAGTGGGATTGGGGCTAATACTGTCGGAACTGGAGGCAGCATGGGATCGGGGACTATGGGAATGGGAGCGGGGAGTAACGTTGGATCTGGCAGCACAGGTAACATGAGCATGGGGTCTGGGAGCTCCCAAGGCAGTGCAGGCAATATGGGAATGGGCTCTGCTGGCAGTACGGCACCAATGGGAACTGGGAGTAGCGTGGGGTCCGGACGGGCGGGTATGTCCACTGGAGGTATGGGCATGTCACCAAGTCAAACAATCGGCATGAATTCAACCATGAACTCTGGCAGTCAAGATATGAGTAGCCCTTCTGTGAGTGTTGGACAGGGTATGGGCATGAACTCCGGCAGTGTCGGCATGAATTCCGGCAGTATCGGAATAACAACAAACGGCCAGCAGAACATGGGAATGAACAATTCCGGAATGGGTTCGCGGTCGATGAGCACCACGACAGTTCAACAGAACCTGAACCAAAACCAAGTTGGAATGAACACGCCGGCTAACATGACCCAGATGAAGTTGACGGGATCGAACAGCGGCATGACGGGGACGAGTAACATGATGCCGAACACGGGCAGTATGGGTCAGATGAATACAAACCAGGTGCCTGGCTACAACCAGAATGCCAGATGGGAAGGTGGCGCCATGAATCAACCGATCAAGAAACCAACGGTAAATACTTTTAGATCTCATCAGATCTCCAGGTCATTTGAAACAAACCTAACCGGATTGTGTGGCATGAATTTTTCAGGAATATGCCCAAAATACATCAGTCCATACACAAAAGGTCTCAATGTCTTGAATTTCCCACCCTTACTTTGACCCTTACTTAGGCCTAGTTCATTTTTTATCACGATGACATTTATATCTCATTTCTCAACCGTTTCCAAGGTGTCTACACACGCGACACTTAAGGTGCACTTAATGGATATCTTATCAAAAGGAAATGTGACGCAATACTTGAACATCGGACAACGAAAAGCCACAAAAATATCTATATATCCGTAGGCCCAAAATAGCTTGAAAAATAGAGGGTCCCTAGGCATCTGTGCAATCAAGAGGCCTACGAGTACCTAGATACAATGCCCCAAGTCAACACTTGTGATGAAGAAATGATATTTAAAGAAACTATTTTAACTTATTTCAGGAGGCAGAAGAAGAAGATGAAAACGAGGATGATGTAGAAGATGCCAATGTGAAGAAGAAGTTACTCGGTGTCCTTGAGTCACTAGTTAGTAGCCAAGTATGCTTTCCAATATTAGTTGGTATGATAGGTAGGAGAATGATTAGGCCTATGTACGTGTAGAAAGCAATAGACAAATCCCAAATTGACGTAAACGAGAAAGATCTGCACACTTCCACCGAAATCGCAAACACAACCTCGGTCTGAAACTGAATGACGTGACGCAGAGAACCTCATGACAGTGACTTTGACGACGTTGCGTCAGAGACGACCATTACTGAATCGTGGATTTGCGTCATGTCAGCTGGTTCAGATCGAAGTTGTGGTTGCGATTTCAGTGGAAGTGTGCAGATCTGTGAATTCGAGAATCATCTGTTAAATGGTGTCAAGTATGAAATTGCTTTTAAGTAAGAAGCAAAAAACTGAATTTTGTTTTGTAATACTGAACTGTGGTGTAGGGCAATACAGAGGTTCTTCATGTGACGTCACATTTCCATGACGACACGATGCCACCATATTGGCCGTCAAAATGTCAAGGTTTTATCATCTCATTTCAGTCTGACAAGGACACGGACATGATCATGCAGATCACGGGGAAGGTCACTGAACAGTACATGAAATCACGTCAGACGAATCAGCAGGTAGGAATTTAGCAACTAAAAGCCTGTGTATCATGGTCAAATTTTTGATCATATTTTCTAAGTATGAGGAATTCAGGCTATTAACTTGTAGATGGTTGTTTGAAATTTGTACGCCCTCAAGTCAGCATATAGATCAGTTTCGCTAGCGCCATCTTGCCAATAACCAGGTCATCGCCATGGGGATGCCTAGTCTTGAGCCTAGACTGGTGCCCCGTCCCAACAGGGCTTACGCATGCACAAATAGGATGTCAACACGAAATCGTGTTGTTTTTCATGGATCGTCACTGATAAAACATCAAGTTTTTCACGATATCTGACTTGATGTTCATGATTAATGGATCAACATGGTTACTCACGATTACAGCAAACGTGGCAGGGCCAAAAATTCAAATTTACAATGATTAATCACTGTATAAATGCAAAAATACTACGCAGCTGAAAAACTCCGTGAAATTTTCATTGGTTTTAACGTTGGCAGACAACTTACATCCAGGTACTCCATCCCCCAGTGGGGGCCGCATGCGCAAGATCCCCATGATGATGACCTAATTTTGGCAAGATGGCCGCTAGCGAAACTCATCTATTCAGAAAATTTGATCAGAGATTTTACCGTTTGAATTGAGCTAAAGACCTTGCAGACTGTTAGTATTTAAGGTACCAGTATTGTCCTCAAGGTGTACTTCTGTCTAGTCTCACTTTTTGATACGCCTTGATGCGAGAGTTGACCGTCGGTTTTCTCCTTTGCAGCCCCGTCCTGATGAAGTACAGCCAACACCAGGACAGAACATGAACCCTGACATGCCTTCAGCGATGGGTCAACCCGGCAACACACCGTACAATATGCCTTCTACCAGCCAGTACGACCAGACCAATTCTCTTCAATCAGCGGGTCGATACTCACAACAAACAAGCAACCCATATCCACAGCAGGCAGGCAGCCAGTATCACTCACAAGGAACGAGTGGGATGAACCAGTACCATCAACCAACTAACAGCCAGTATGGAATGCAGGCCTCAATGCAGTACCCCAGTGGGCACCAAGGTGTACCATCGCAGCAGGGGATGGCGCAACAGACGTCTTCTGGCCAGTACAATCAATACAACCAGCGAGGAATGGCATCCGGGCAATATCGGAGTCCGTCTGTCAGCATGGATCCTAATTCTAAAAGTAATTTCGGTATGTACGACGGGGGCCAGTACGCACCGCCTGGAAACAGCTTAGCCGCCTTGGAACGCACAAGCAATAAAGTACCAGATGGAAACATGTACGCGTCGATGAATCAGAGCCAGATGCAAGGGATGATGGGACAGAGTCACCAGATGCAGGGCCAGATGCCTGGAATGATGGGAAATTATTCTATGGGGCAAGGAATGGGAGGCAGTTACGGGGGCTGGGGGGCGGGCTCTGGTAACTATCCGAGTTAATTCCCATGGAATTGGATTGTACAAATGCTTAATCCTTGATGTCGGGATCGAAGGTGTTTTACATTATAACGTATCCTGTTTGTAATTTTCAAAGAAGTTGGGTATTTTCTTGCCTTTAACAGTAAACCAACAAAACATATCCATTTCCTATTCCAAAATAATAAAATCGGGCATTGCATCGAATATTTTTGGATGTGATGCTGAGGTTTTTCGGTTGCTTGTATTTGTCCTGTAATCTCTACATCTTTTTTCACTCCGTGGATGTTACTATTTATGATAGCCACAGCCATGCTATGTTACACCCCTTTATGCGAGTGATCCACCGACTTTACGATGAGTTTACGATTAGTTCACGATGCGTTTATGACTCGTTTACGACGAAAAATCATAGCCGGTAGATCAGCGTTCACGATTCCTTCACGACGACTTTGCGACTCGTTCACAACTAAATTATGTTGACGACTAGTTTGCGATGAGTTTACGTCGAGATCAAACATAACATGTTTGATCTGGTTCGGTGGATCAGCTTCAACATCACGCCATTTCTTTACAGTTAGTTTGCGACTCGTTGACGACTGCCGTCATGAACTAATCGCAAACTGATCGTAAACTCGTCGTGAAATCGGTGGATCACCGGCATTAATCGGTATCGGTACCACAATCGGAACAAAAGCAGTTTTCCTTTCATTTCTGGCATTATTGTCTGCTGCTGCCAAGTAATGATTACGTTATTTGTACAAAAACTGAGAATTTCAGAAGCATAATTGCAAGATAGTAGCAAATCCTCCAAAGTGAAAGGCCGCATTCAGTCTTTCAGTTCCCAGCTGAGTTCAACTGTTTTGTCAAAGGGTAGGCCTATAGAGGTTCTTCACTGACGTCACAACGGTCACGTGACTGCAAAAAATCGGCCACGTTGGCCGTCAAATGGCCCAGACAACGTCAAAACTGTCACGTCCTGACATTTCGACGTCACGATCTATGTGTTGACGATGCGTTCATGCCGTGACGTCGCTTGACATTTTGATGGCTAATATGACGTCATCGAGTCGTCATGGAAATGTGACGTCAGGTGAGAACCTCTATATGTTAGAAAACAGACGTTTAGTGTGAATATCTTCTTTTGTGATGTACTCTGAGTCGATGCACGATGTACGTTAAAAGAATATTCAGGGTTTGTACGCATCCTGGAATGTCATGGGATTTTGAGGTAACAAAATCCAGGCCTGGAATCTTGAAAATCAGCAAAATTACCAAGATGTCCTGGAATTGTCATGGAAAATCAAGTCCCTTTCAGTAAGAAAAAAACTGTCAAAAGTAGTTTTTGTCGAGATGTGCTTAATCCCCACCCCCAGGTCTCTGAGACATCAATTCCGCAGACAGTCAGTATGGGAGAGTATATTGAAATTTTGTGCTTTCCATGCTGCAGAGTGTCCTGGAATTTTGCCATTCCTGCCCTGGAAAGTCCTGGAAATGTCATGGAAATTTGGGAGACAGGGTGTGTACAAACCCTGAATATTGCTTGATTAATGAAATGAAGGCAAAAACTAAACCACAAAACAATCTTGTGGTGAGTTATGTATGTATGTATGTATGTATAGTCACTTGAGCAATAGGGACAAACACAAACTTTGTCGGCTGTCAATTTGTAACTGTAAAAACCACGCCTAGGACTGTAAAAATTGGACAAGTGAGTCTCAGTGCCTTCGTCTTCTATGTTAAAGAATATTATTTTAAAACTATTTTAGAGTAAAATTTTAGAAGCTGGGTTTTACCTGCATTTTATAATCTTGTTAGTTGGTGTATGTTTAAGTTGTATGTTATTGTGATATTTGACAGAAACAGCTAAAGTTCTTTTGGAATTGTTTGTCTGTATTGGATTGTTGAACAGTCCAAACGTGGGTTTTTTTCTTAGAGGGCAATTCCCATCTTATGTCTTGCACGTTCTGATGGGTCTCTGATTTTCCCACGAAAAGGGTGTTGAGATCTTGGAACAAACGTGAAGAAAGTCGCCGGCTTGAGTTAGCAGCACACGTCACCACTTTCGTTGCTCATACGGGCAATTTTTCGTGGTTGCCACAAAAATGGCCAAGTGTGATGTGGCTGGCAACGACCACTCACCACGGAAATTCTGTGGTGACCACAAGTTGCCAAGAATTAAACCGGTTTGATTTCTCACCACGAAAATTGCTTGTAGTTGCCACTTGTGGTGATGTGTGTGTCATCAGTAGCACACGAGACCACCGAGTGATGACGTCTGCTGTAAACCGGCAATTGCCACAAAAATTGCCGACCACGAAAATTGCCTGTATGAGCAACGAAAGTGGTGACGTGTTCTGCTAGCTTTGGTCTCACTTGTGGAGGTGTGGGATCTACCAATATACTTGACTCTTTGTGCAGATTTTGGTGGGAATTGACCTCTAAAATTATGTACCCCGGTAACCCTTTAAAAGATCTTAAAACTTTCCATTGTCAACATCCATGTTTTGATCAACTACCTTCTTTTTATTGGTGTAGGCTCTAATTCTGTAAGCTATATATAGGGTGTATCAAAATGTTTGCAACTTTGGAGTCATAGTATTTGAAGAAATCTGAGTGAGGTAGGCGTAGGCCTCTCATATGAAATGTTAAAAGATGTTGTGGTTTGATATACCCTGTAGCAATTTGAAGGTGATGCAAGATGGCACGAGTCCATGCCAGGCCTTAGCAACGTGAGGCATTCAGACTTAAAGAGCTTGTGCAGTGGCTCATTATGATGTCATTTTTGACCAGCGGTCCACCATGCTGATGTCGACGACAAAGTTCGCCACGTGCAGACCAAGTCATGCACTCCATTTGTGCTAACGATAAAGTGCGCCACGTGGGTCGAAAACGTTATTTGATGTCAAGATGGCGGATTTTTCTGTGATGACGTCACCTGCACATGCTCCGTTGGTGGGGAATAATCTAATGCAGGTGATCCACCAACTTTACGACGAGTTTACGATCAGTTTGCGATTAGTTCATGATGTGTTTGTGACTAGTTTACAACGAAAAATCATAGCCGGTGGATCAGCGTTCACGATTCGTTCACGACGAGTTTGCGAATCGTTCACGACTGAATTCTGTTGACGACTAGTTTACGACAAAATCAGACATGTTTGATTTGGTTTGGTGGATCAGCTTCAACGTCACGTCGTTTATTTACGATCAGTTTGTGACTAGTTTACGACGAGTTCGCGATTCGCAAACTGATCGTAAACTCGTCGTAAAGTCGGTGGATCACCCGCATAAAGATCAGACGAAGGTTGAGAGAACACCATGCCAACTTGAGATTGATGTATGTAACCTCATTGAGACATGACCCGAGTTGGTTGCTGCTACAGGTAAGAACTTTATTGTCAGGGCCTGGTTTTCGTGAATGAAGGCATTCTCCCACACTGAAGAGACATAATTTGTTTTGTTCTAAGACCATTGTCCCCAACCTATTTCTTTTAACTGATGAGCAGTGTCGTTCTTTTGACTTCCACAAATTCTGTTGTTTACCAGAAATGCCAAAAATATTTCAATACTCTTTTGAAAAATACTCAACTTTTGGCACAAAGTTTGGGAATTTGGTCCATAAATCCAGAGACTTTGCAGAAAAATAGGTGCCTTTTACTCGTCCTCTGTGATTGATGGATGACAAATACATCCTGCATGTTATATTCTGCCAAAATTTTCACACCGTACTTAGGAACAAAAACATTGCCTACAATCTAAACTTTTGTATGCTTAGGAATTGCCTATTTAACTTATTTTGGAGGAAAAAATTACTCATAGTATATGTTGCCATGGTTACCCCACACCAGTATTGGTATTACGACACCCACCAACTGTCAGAAAACTTAGTTTCTAATGCTGCGTTCACACCTATTGCGCATCGAAATCGGTTTCCGTAACTCGAAATACGGAAATCAATTTGGTTACGCCGGGTCGCATCACACTACAACTAAACTGATTTCGATGCAAAACAAAACGTGTCACACTCAACCCGCAATAAAGCGTTTCGTGATAACTATTTGGATTTGGCTAACGCGCATCGAAACCGATATAAATACCGGTTTTGTTAAATCGGTATAAAAGTGATCTATTTTGATTTAAGTGTGACGCGTTGTATCGGAATAAGCCTTTACTGCGTATTCGATTCGATATAAAACCCTAGTGTGAACACGGCATAAGAGTCATTAAAATTTTTTTTCTAAAGGATGTGTGCTAATTTGCTTATCTTGTTCAGAAAATTGTGAAAAAATATCTTGATTGTCATTCTTCCAGTTACTGGTACATTTTGGAAGATGTATCATGCTTGCTATGAAGGATAAATGCACAGTGACAGCAACAAACCTAGCTTTTCAAACAAAGATGTACACAACAAAAACAATATTATTAGGTGCTGTCATCTGGTGTAATGAAACCATTGGTACATAGGCTACCCACTTCTTGGATGGTTACTTCGGTTCTATTTTGAATGTGAACATTGCGGGAAAAATTAGTTGTTAAAAAACTCAAGCTCTATGTACAGGTAAAACAGCGGACTTTGTCTCATGTGAAAGCACTGTTATGTTGTCTCTTTACAATAATGCATAATGTAGGACTTTCAGATTTATTACTTTATTAAATTGATGTCTTTTTGGACTTGCATTGTTTGTGGTTTGTCTTTCATCACCCGTAGTTCCTTATAATTTCATTCATGCCTTAGTAAACATCACCGACTTGTTGTTTTCAGCCCAGCATGATATTGATACAGTACGGTGCCCAGGCGTGGATCCAGAGGGGGCTGCGGCCCCCCGTATTTTTGGAAAACCAACAAAAAATGGGTCAATAGGGGGGGTGCCCCAGCCCCCCCGTCGTGGCTTTTCGTCTTTGGCGCTTGCCTTGCGACTCCGTCGGCATGGTCGGCCTGCGGCTGACGGTGTCCGGGCCCCTCCTATTCCAAAATCCTGGATCCGCCCCTGGTGCCCGTCTCAAAGACAATTTAATAGCTACATGTACTTGCTGTAATTCACTTCATACAGTTTCACAAGAATAGTGCCCTACTTGGACTCGGGCTGAGGGATCTTGTCATCACGCATCGTTCTGCGCAATAACTCAATACAAGAATGTCACAGCCAGTCACCACCATTTGTGGTGTGGATATTGGGGTTGCAAGTCTCTGTTTTTACTGCATTCTACATCCAAGATGGCCGCCACAGCCCACATTTTGAATTCACCACTGCAATAATCACCATTTGGTGAATATTGGTGCACATCACGCATTTTCAACTGATTGTAGGGCTGTGGGGTACTGTTTGCAACAGTATAGCTATTTTACTGGTACCGGTAACTTTTGGGTCAACCTTGATTGATTTTGGGTCAACCTTGATTGATTTGATGACCTGTGTATGCTGAGCAATCTGTTTATAACAGTGAGATCAGGTCACCTTGACACAGATTGCACATTCACTTGCAATATATTCTCATCCTTCACAAAAAAACATGAAACAAGAACTAGTGTATGGATAAAAGAAATTGTTTTCTCTTTACATAATAATACTGTAAAGCAGGAAAATTTCGCGTGCAGGAAATTTTCGCGAATTTCGCGAGAGTGTGTGAGTCGCGAAAATTTCCTGTCGCTAATATAAATACACGCAAGTGATAGATATGGTCCGTGAAAAAAAAACTGAAAAAATGGCAGAGACGCGCGAAAATATCCTGCCGCGAATACGTCTATAATTCTTGATTCGCGAACATTTCCAGCCGCGAAATTATCTTGCTTTACAGTATACAGCAGTGATACACAACGTACCCCGCAAAAAAAGTCTTCAATAAGATACAGTCAATTCCAAAATGGATGGAGCAATGAATTTGTTAGCATTTTCATAATTTTGGAGAAGTCATGACTTCTCCATTACTTGAAAACTGCCGAAGAGAAATTCTGAGTGAGTCCAGATAATGTTTTTGCAGCCGTTTTATATGTACGTAAATGTAAATGCATAATGAACAGGGGAGCTGAGCAAAGAGTCCCAAGCATCCATAAAATTTGAATATTGTTCCAATAAATTGGTTTGTGGCAGTTAACATCAGTCAAATTCATAGCCCAAGTAAGTTGAAGCTCAAAAAGCATTGAAATATTGGTGACACAAAGGCAGTGCCTATGTGGTACCAAAAAGATACTCGTAAGTGAGCCCAATGTGAATTCCAGTCAACGTATTCCTACAGAAATATCTGATCCAAAGTTCAAAATGATCCAACTGGCTAAGTCGTTCCATCGGATTCTGAAGCACTCGATTTGGATTTTTCATTTAGTCCGACATTATGTCCTTCTCGATTCCGTGCAAGTTCAATGGCCAGGAACTGTATTCTGGGGGCTGAAAAAGAAGAATAAAATCTTATCATCAAGACTTTTAGCTCTGTGCCCAATTTAGTGGACTTCACAGAGTACATGTATGCTACCTGACACAGTAAATGAAGTATGGGTAAATAAAACAGATGTCAAACTTTGAACATGTAAAATGGTATCAATGCACAGTACCGGTAGTTCTATTCAACTCAAAAAACCAATACCTACCCAACATTGTATTCTCTTCACTGTACCGGTATTCTATTCAACTCAAAAAACCAATACCTACCCAACGTTGTATTCTCTTCACTGTATTCGTCACTACTATTAAGTCGTAACAGTGTTCCAAAATTATAATCTGGCACATCTTTAAATTGATCACAGAAATTCCTCCACTTCTGCAAAAACACAAGAAGGGTTTTGTATACTACAAATATCAGAAAATTTCCTGAACTAGGTAGGATTGGTTCCTTTGTACGTTTGGCAAGTTAGACTCAATCATTGGAAGGTGATTCAAATTCTTCGATATCTTTCATGTTTTTACCTCTTTAGCCTCGCTCGTTTTTAGTGTGTCCTCCTTAATAATTCCAACTTCCATGTCCTCGAATTCCTCGCGAAACTTTTTATAAATAAGGTCATCGCATGACGTAAGCCTCATATACTTTGGATCTTGCACGGCACACAACAACTGAAATGATAAACAGGAATGCAACAGACTCAGTAAAGATCAGGGAATGTTTGTTACAAGATCTAGGGTGTACTTAGTATTTTGAAATATGGCAATCAATCCTTCACACGTTTGACACTTCATGACCTTGAGTATACAACTCACATTGAAATAGACCTCTGCATGTTTGAAAGTCTTCTGGGCCCATGCCATCTCCACACTTTCCTGAAGAAAAATAAAAAAAACACATTATTTTTCTATTTTTAACATCCACTGATTATTTGGATTTTCCATGCCTCTAACCACACACACAAAAAAACAGAGAGAAATCATCTCTCAGCACTTTGAATTAATCAGTTAATATTAATATCACTTCAGATCTAACTGCAAGCAAAGAGTGCAACTCGGCCTACCCATGTTAATAATGATATCATTTGACACCTTCTGCAGTTGCAATGAGGAACCGGACGAACTAACGTCACGACGTGGCGCTGCGATCGATGTGACCGAAGTTTCATTTTCAACGTGATTTCCAGTCATTTCCATTAACTTCTGGCGTGAAATAGACCCTATTTTTTCGGTCGCATGACATGAAAATTTACACCATCTTGTCGCGGGTGAAAATTTCTGTAATTTCTTTGCTTTTTTTCCTTAAAATAAAGAGGTAGGATGGCGATAACGGCAACGTCTTTATCTCATTTTTTCCTGTAGAAAAATGTACAGCAGATTTTTTCATGACGCAACGTCAACACATAAAACGACGTCAATGACGTTGGTTCGGTCACATCGATCGCTGCGCCGACCTGTCGGGATAAACGGCACGCGGGTTCCTCATTGAAAATGGGCGGACTTACATCATTGCCATAATCATCAGCATCTGTCGAAATTGACATCTTATCTTGTCTGTGATGTTGGTTGTTGAACTGAATCTGTGGATGTTAATCAAGTTAATGTTCTGGAAAAAAGACAACATATACATGGTGTGATGCTCCAGCGATGATGATGTTTCACAATGGTGATGGCCATTTCAATGGCCGAGGCAGGCCTTGCAATTTGAGGCGTGGGAGAGTGATTGCTCTCCCCATGAATACAGCTCTACTGTTCATGAGGAGAGCAATCACTCTCCCACGCCTCAAATTGCAAGGCCTAGGCCTAGCGCTTTCAGCAGTATGTTCAGTCAGTCTTCTTCTTGGTCTGGGTAGCCTAGGCAGAACCTCTTCTTAGGCCTATGCCTATGCCGGTATTGTAGGCCTCGTTTGATCACTGGAACATGGAGGTATGACTGGACCTATAAATAAGCAAGCCCCTTAACATGGTTTGTTCCACATGAAAGTATCTTCTTGCTTAATCTTGGTCATACTATAGGCCTATTTCTGCACCAAAATTTTGGTAGTGGGCCTAATTGAAATAGACCTTGGCCTAGGCGGCCTGCCCTCTAGGCCCACAGGTTCTTGTGTTGTGGTTCGATACTATAGGGCCTACTATACTATAGGGGACCACCAGTCCTTACACACTTCCATGACTTCACTTAGAATGTTTTTCTAGGCCTATAGGCCTACAACATCAGTGAAGCATGGAAGTGTGTAAGGACCGATGGTCCTCTAGTATAGTGTCGAACTAACTACAAGAACCTGCCCTAGGCCTACATACAGATACAGAAAAAACACAAGCCAACATTCATTCATTCAACAAACTACCAATCAAGAAGTCAACTGGATTAGACAATATCTCATCAAAGATTCTGAGGATAATTGAACCGGTGTATTGTCAACCATTTACATCTATTATAAATCGATCCCTTGTGGATGGACGTTTCCCAGATAGCATGAAAATTGCTAGGGTGACACCTGTCCACAAGAAGAAAGACAAATTGGACAAAGCTATGTATAGGCCGGTTTCGGTGTTGACAACCAGGTCGAAGATATTTGAAAGAGTGATAGCTGATCAATTGCAGCACTATTTTAACAGCATTTTTGATGGTAGACTATCCGCATATAGGGCGGGATATAGCTGTCAATCAGCTTTATTGTCAGCCTGTGAGGAATGGCGGAAAGCACTGGATGGTAATAAACATGTTGGTGCTATCCTAATGGATTTATCCAAAGCTTTTGACTGCCTTCCTCACAGGCTGATCACTGAGAAACTCAGGGCCTACAACCTACATGAGAGTGCCGTAGACCTTTTGAGTGACTACCTAAGAAATAGGTCCCAGTGTGTGCAGCTTAGCAGTATGCATAAAAGTGCTTTTCTCCCTTTGAGCAAAGGTGTACCCCAGGGATCTGTCCTGGGGCCACTTTTGTTCAATATATTTCTTAATGATATCTTCAGTTTCGTGTCAAATTGTAGTTTGGTCAATTTTGCAGATGACAATACCCTTAGCTTTTCCCATGATGACAAAAATCATTGGAAGGACACCCTTGAGTCTGAGGCGGAGCTGCTCGTTGACTGGTTTGCCAAAAATGGGATGCAGGCTAACCCTGAAAAGTTTCAGGGGATAGTATTTGGCAAATCAGTTGGCGACCAGCTCTTGACCTTTAGAGTCAGGGATGCCCAAATACAGTGCACTCAAAATGTAAAATTGCTAGGTATAGACTTTGATAGAAAGTTGAATTTTGATCTTCATATCTCTAAAATCTGTGCCAAGGCAGCACGCCAGCTAAACGTCTTAAGGCGGATTAGTCACAACCTATCCTTGGAGTGCAGAAGAGCAGTGTATAATGCCTTTATCCTGTCAACTTTTAATTACTGCCCATTGGTATGGCATTTCTGTAGTAAGTCAAATGAAAATAAATTAGAAAAACTAAATTTTAGAGCTTTGCGGTATGTGCATCGAGATTTTACTAGCAGTTACGAGTCCCTCTTAGAGTGTGAAAAAGGTGCTTCCCTTCAGTTACAGAGAATAAGACTTATGGCAGCTGAGGTTCATTGCATTTTGAGTAACAATCGACCAGGATATTTATGTACACTGGTAAAGCGTAAAGATTCCAGATATAGTTTTAGATATACAAACTTATTGGAGTTGCCTAGTTTCAAAACAACAACATATGGGAAAAATAGTTTCTCATACCAAGCTGCCAAAGTCTGGAACAACTTGCCTGAGCACATTCGAGCGTGCAATAAATATCGCGATTTTAAGATCTATACACCTGGAATGGTGATACATGCAGTTGTGCTATGTGCAAGAACTAGGGGTCAACTTTCTCGTTATGTTTTTAAACTTCTTCTGTATATTCTGTCTCTTATTTCCATATCTTATGACATGTCTTGCTGTGTGTCTTTCTATCTTGTTCTTAGTTCCTTAATTTTATGTCATTTTACATTTATGTTAGTCCGTCCAAAAGCTTCTAGCTTATGTTCTCTGTTGTGGTCTCTATACGGACGTAAAATAAAGATTATCTTATCTTATCTTATCTTATCTTAACATCATCAATCAATCAATCTCTCAGTCAATTTTTGGCATGAATGAATGATTGGTCAGTGCCCAAGCCAAAGTAGAATCTGAAAGGTCATCGATTGACGCATTGAACAAGAGATTTCCATTGTGTGGGATTCCTGACCAGGGATTCTAAAGTTCAGCCGCAGAGAAGCTACATACATCAGTCAGTCAAGGGCCTAGGCCTAGTACATGCATGCATGTAACATGTGTAACAATGCACGTCACAAAAATTCACATGTGAACATGGAGGCTGCCATATTGGAAAGGATTGACCAATGAGCGAGTGGCAAACAGGACAGACATTTTGATTGGCTGTTTTGAATACACTACATACACTGACAAATGGCCGCGAATTGTGATTTTGTTGGCATTCCGCATTCCGAATTTCTCACAGAAAAATGAGCTGTTTTCGTTCATATATGCTTTGATCTCTTTCCCAGCAATTCGAATCATCAAAAAGTGAACAAATAATGGTAGGTTTGTGGTATCCAAAGTGACAGTGATGAAGTAAATCCGATTAAAAAACTGGGTTCACGTCGGTCGGTCGTCGCTGAAGCATGGAAGTGAAGACAGTAACAACAAGGCCAATGCATTAGCCATGCTATGCATCTGCATGCTGCATAGTTTGTAGTGTGTGTGGCGTGCATGTATTGTAGTGCGTTATGTAATCACTTCATTGGATTCTGCATTTTGCCAGGCCTAGGCCTATGCATGGTCATGCAGCGTCCCCCAATTGGTCCTTTTTTGAAAATAAACGTGTCACCAGGCACAGGCATGTGACAGGCCCTTAATTTTTGTGCACGACTGTTTTTATTTAAATTAGGCCTATTTAGGCCCTAGGCCTAGGCAGTTTTCGTGGCGCGTACAGAAAGAGGTTGGCGAATCGATCAGAGGGTTGTGGGTTCGAATCTCGGTGCCATCACAGATTATTTTTCGTTTTTTCTCATTTGGCGGCTGTGCTGTGCTGAGATCTTTACGCCTACTGGTCACAAGAGTGTGGTGGCAAGTGAAACCAACTGTGATCGTCCGAGAGGGTGATCGTTTTCACTTCAGAGGTAGTTTGGAAGCTGTTCGTAATTTCTACCTCTGCCGCTTGGGGTTTATATCTATTAAGTTCAGCTTTAAGCTGCCGATAGAGGACGCGGTGGTATGACTTCGCTTTCTAACAGTCGTCTGTGAAGTTGTGTTCGGGGCCTAGGCCTACTGTAGGTTGTAGCTGTGGTAAACTTAGCTGGGTACCCCCATAGGGGATTCTGAAATTCAGCTGTTGTGACACACACTGTAAGGCCTAGCCAGCCCTAGTTTTACCTTGTTCCGTTGGGCAATGGCAAGTTGATATAGTGATCGTGTTTTGTTGACATGACCCCGCTGCTGATGAGCAGTCATGAGATTTGCTGAGAGAGACAATATGATATGATGTCGATAACAGCAGGAAATTCATTTCAGATTTAGGATGTCCGAGACGAACCAGCCAGCCTATTATGATGATACTGATTCAGAAATGGAGGGGATGCTTGTCCCGTGTACACCAGGATGTCTGGGAGACATCAGGAAGAAATTGGCGCTGGATTTCACACAGCCGGCAACGGCGGATACGAAGACTGATCTGGCAGTGGTACCAGGCCAAGAGCACATGAAGGTTTATTTACGTGTTCGGCCGTTTATGGAGCAAGAGTTAGAAAACAATGAAAATCAAGTAAGTTCACTGTCACTGAGACATTCAAACTGAAGTTCAGCTGTTCAAGACTGGAGTTTAAGCAGAGAGTCAAGAGTACATGTGTATGCCATGCCTTTTTCTCATAGGTTAAAATGCCTTCCCTTTTTTCTCAAGTTCACTAGGGCCTAGCAAAATAAATTGTGTGTTTCTGGTCATCGGCGATTTCCAAAAATCGAGGGACGGACGGTCGGGATTTTTTTTTATTTTCCATTTTTGGTACAGATAATTTTATTGCAGCTACAGGGATTATACTAAAGGTTATCTAGAAGCCAGGAACAGCCTCAAAAGCTGCTCTGGCATCCATGACTAAAGGCCTAGAGAGCAAAAGAGATTAATCTTGATAGATTTGATGCATTTTTGTGAGAAAAAGAATTTTTGTTTCCTGGCCAGTCAGAATTTTTGAGGGTCGGTCGGAAAATTACAAATGACCGGAAACAGACAGTTTTTTTTCTAGGCATACATTTTAAATCAATGATCTTGCCATGCTTGCCTTCATAAAGTTAGAAGGCCTTTCCTCTACAGCTCACTTTTCTGCCCTGCATTTTGAAATCTCACACTGAGCAACTAAGCTCCTTTTCAAACCTCATTGCCTTTGATTTAATTCTGGAAGGTTCACGATATTCAGTGATTCTGCCAGAGGGAACAGAAAAGGGCCATTTTCTTTAATTTCATGGGGATTATCGTTGATTTCGAAGAAATTATTACCCTCAATTAAGAATTTCTGGCAGAACCCCTGATATTGCTATGTAGCATGTATGGTGTGACATCATCATTCCATGTAGATAAAGAGTTGCACGTTTTTCAAAGGCTGTCATGTCAATTATGCTTTATTATCAAAATCATTTGTTTCAGAACACAATCCAGCAAGCATCAGAAAACACGTTAACCGTCCATGCACCAAAAGACTCTGTGACTTTTAAAAACACCACTCATGGTACAGGCAAACAGACACATCATTTCACATTTTCCAAGATCTTCAACGAAGATGTACCCCAGAGAGGTTTCTTCGAGGATACCATGCTGGGTACAGTCAAGGATTTTGTCGATGGACAAAATTGCTTGATGTTTACTTACGGTGTGACTGGCTCAGGAAAAACTTATACAATACTTGGTAAGTACTAATTTTGTTTGAATCTTTACATCTTGAATATTTTTGTCTTGTTCAGACATGTCAGGTGCAATATGAGCAAGAGGCCTACGCCTACATTACATCTCAAAAGGTCCGAACCGAGTATGGTACCCCGACCAAATGGGCAGTGTAAACCTGATGCGTGGCAAACTGAACCGAGTCCACTTACTTGGGACGGTATTGAGCATGCGGGCAGTTCGTCCTTGCATCACTTGCAGGAAAACTTGGCATGATTCCGTGCGAGTTCCTTACCTAAACTGAATGGAGAGCGATGTTTCAGGGACATTGCGCGGTGACTCATCACTGCAGTCTAAACGGTTCAAATGAACTGGCCTTGTCCGGTCGTAGTACGGTTCACTTAAACTGGACCGAAATGTTTGCCTTTGTCAATGTGGCTAAAGTTCAGGTGTTCATTGATGGGGGGGGTCTGAAAATTTTTAGTTCATTTGTATTGTCTTTGTAGGTAAACCAAATGACAGCGGCATCTTGCCAAGGAGTCTGGACGTTGTGTTCAACAGCATACAGGGGAAACAATGGGAGTCGATGTCACTGAAGCCAAATATGTTTTGTGATGTCAGCGCGCTTAGTGAAACCCAGCAGGAAGTTGAGCAGAAAATTAAAGATAAAGTGTTCAGGATGTCACTGGAAGATGTGAGTACAATACATGTAAATCAGGGCTGGGTTGCACAAAACTCATGTTAGCGCTAACTTGGTGTTAGCGCTAACTTTATGTTAGATGACGTAAAAAGACAATGGATTTTTACGTCATTTAACATAAAGTTAGCGCTAACATGAGTTTTGTGCAACCAGGCCCAGGTGACTCTGTGAAGGTTTTTCATGTGGTGTCGTAGGTCATACATGTTGCCATCTCAACAGTCGAGTCACTGCATCAGCACTACAAAGTGATGACGTCAAAACATTGTCCCGCCATGGAGTTGTGATGTTGACGTACTGTCGTTTTAGGCTTGACTGCGCTCCCCTCGACAGTGGGCCATGTGTGGACAATCCTTTGTCCAACTGCTTCTGTTCAGTAACTACAGACATGACAGAGTGGGGTGATATGTTGAATTAGTATGCGCTCAGTAGTGGTGTGTACACCCCTCTGAAATTTTGAATCAAGAAAAAAATGGCAGCTATCTGACAGTGGAGTTGTGTGATGTCAGTGAGACCTACATGTAATAATATACCAAGGTGTACAGGAATCTTGTTTGCTGCTTTGGTTTTTAGCATTTATCTAATAAAAGGGAAGGCCCCTTCTGAATTCTGGATAATTTTCTTCTGTGTATTCCATAGGATGTTGACATGACGACCATGATGGGTGATGAGCAGGCTGAGGCCTCTCGCTCCACGATCAACTCGACGATTGCATCCATGCCTTCAATGAGTTCCCTTCAGGAATCAAAGATGGAATCATTGACCGGGCCAGGTAGGTAGAGGTTTGGTTGGGATTCTGGTGGTTGGAAAGGGAGCAATCCCCCCTCAAAAATATTTGGGTGGAACCCCTGCACAGTGTGTCCATTGTGAAAACTCGAAAGTGGGTTCTTTGTATTTCATGTAATTTGAATCATTTGCAGCTGACTCCACCGAGGCACAAATCGAACAAATGTTTGAAGAAGCCAAAAATCGAGACCGTGAAGAAGCTGCCATCAATGTTGAAGCACAGGGAAAAGTCAGATTCTCCATATGGGTCTCATTTGCGGAAATTTACAACGAATACATCTATGATCTCCTTGACCCCATTCCAAAGAAAAAGACAACCAGAAGGGGCGTCCTCAAACTGGCATCTGACAAGACTGGTGCGCCATATATAAAAGGTTTGTGTTCCGTTTTTGATATGCCGTGTTATAGTTTATAACTCGTATTCATTGTTTTGACAGGCCCCGCCATCTTGGAATTCCACATTCCCCTCCCAGTCACCAAAAATATCAACAACCCAACTAACGTTCAAGACTACTGGATTTCTTTGCAGGCCTAAAATGGATACATGTAACAACTGCTGATGAAGCGTATAAAGTGCTAACGATCGGTCAAAGAAATCTGCAGACAGCGTGTACCAAACTTAACCAAAACTCATCACGATCTCATTGCATCTTTACAATGAAGTTGTTGCGCGTCGTCGATAAAGAACATCCGCATGTTGCCCGTGTGAGCATGTGAGTATCATTGTTGCTTCTTGTCTCAGCTTTAATTCAGTTTATCATACGTGATCCAGTCTGGCAAAACCCGGCCAAAGTCGTGGAACACCACAAGGTTAATAGGTTAGGCCAGACTTTTTTTATTTTTCGGATTACGGATTCGCCGACGTTTGTTTTTGCCAAAACAGAAAAAAATAAAATTCAGATATTGAGCTATTTTTATTTTTATTTTCCCTCCGAACTTGAGCTTCACCCCGGTTACTGGGCCGGAAAAAATAAAACCATAAAATTTACCTAGCGTACGTTGTTTCAAAGGTCTCTCTCCTGCCTCCCGGTGCGGCCGGCCATGTGCGATGGCATGGGATTGTAAAAAAAAATGTTTTCAGTGGCTTTGAACAGACCTGTCTGAGTCCTCATCTGGCAAATTTTATTTTTATGCATCCTCCGACATAGTCTGCAAGAAATTGAAACCTATTCCCCGACAAAAAAAATAAAAATTGTTCTTCCTGCAATTTTTATTTTTATTTTTATTCCATCCTCCGACATTTCCTGAACAAGAAAAAAATCCGTAATCCTAAAAATAAAAAAAGTCTGGCCTTACATAGGGAGTGTCATTACCAGCGACTTTGGCAGGGTTTTCACGGACCCGGTCACATATTTATTTTACCAATATCTGTATTGACCTTTCCAATAAAGATGGCGGTTTAACACTTCTCACCATATGACATCAGAAGCATAATACAACATACAATGTACCATTCAATGGCCGCTGGCACGTTAAGCTGGTCAAGCAGCCATGGGCCCAAAAGTTTAGGTAAAATAGTCGTCTGTGAGAATGCATTTGGTAGTGTGATATCATGCTTGGACAATAGGCTGGTTTCGATGACGCACGGTTAGTGCAACGACTACGATTAGCTAACCGTATTGGTAAACGTTGTAACCGATAGTAACAGTGGTTTCGAAGAAACGACGCACTTTCATGGTTACGTGTAGTAGATGGTGCATGTTTTTTTCAAATACTGACTCCCTTGGATATGTTTCAAATCACACTGCAATTTGTGTTTCAGGTTATCTTTCTGTGATCTGGCTGGATCTGAACGATACAAGAAAACACAGAGCACTGGTGATCGCCTCCGAGAGGCAGGCTCAATCAATCGTTCCTTGCTTACTCTTGGGCAGTGCATCGAAATCCTGCGGTTCAACCAAACGCACAAGTAAGTGAAACAGCTTTTTATTGGAGGCATGCCTTGAATCGTCTCATTTATGCGGCAGTCATGTATCAAGGAAGCCCCTCCTCAGTCCTAGCCAGGGACTTGCCCCCAAATATTGGCGAGTCACGGTGTTTCATTTTGTGGTATTTTGTTGAACAGGCGACATGTGAAACATTGGAAAATTTTGAGGTGTTGTCAAGTGCATGAAGGAGGTTTCTGTGCTTAAAGCGAATTGATATAGAAAAAATTTGATTTAGAAATAGAATTTGAAAGGGGACGAATTTTCGGGAAAAAATGTAAACTAAACAAACTTCTCCAGAATGTCAACAAAGAAATGTTCGTGCATTCTGATTGACTGAAATTTTGTGTTTACAAACACCAGCCAAATGTAAATAAAATACGCTATCAATTCGCTTTAACTCGATAGCTGCCAGGCATCTAGTGTGTTTTCACTTACTTTGTACTGCCCCTCGATTGATAAAGTTGCATGGAAAAAAACATGTGGGGCCATATTTACGAAGCGCGATTTTCTCTTGACCATGCGTGATAAAATCGCGTTGCTAAACAGGACTTGTCCGTGGACGCATAACCGTGGGTTTAAGCGCATAATGAAGAGATGATCGCTTGTTTATCCGTACGCACGCATTTGACACTTTTGTTAAATCATGTGCTGATCAGATCAATTCCTTTGTTCCGAAATCGAGCGATTAACCGCGCGTGTGTGCCGAGACCAGGCGTGGTTAACGCTTGATTCGTAAATACGTGCGTTAGTTTAATCTCTTGCGATTTTGACAGTCACGCGCGATTAGGGGAAATCGCGCTTCGTAAATACGGCCCATGGTTTTTCTCTCGGGGGGGGGGGGGNGGGGATCTAAAGGTCTAGTTGCATTGGGTATCTGTTGATCTTGTTCTATCAATATACTGATCAAACCACTCGATTCTAATTTCAGGACCAACCAGAAAATTGTCCCATTCCGTGAGAGCAAACTGACCCGTCTCTTCCAAAACTTTTTCTCCGGCAAGGGCCGTGCATCAATGGTGGTCAATATCAACCAGAATGCGAGCATGTTTGATGAGACGCTCCATGTCCTGAAATTCTCTGCAATTGCAAAACAGGTAAGCTTATTGGTTTGAAGCAGTTGGGTTATGTGTGGGGAGATCCCTTCCTTGGCTGAACCTCTGTCATGAGAATACCTACTCCTGAATTGGTCGTTTTCAACTATGCATTGTGTAGAGTGAGGCCTACCATTACTGACACCTGTCTAGCATCAGGAACATCTTTGTGTCACAGTGAACATGGCCCAGTCAGTCCCAATGGGGAACCCGCATAACATTTTATCCCGACAGGTTGGTGCTGTAGAGGTTGTACCGATGATGTCAAAAACAGAACAAAGCAATGCAATGTCGCGTCATGACGACCTTGACACAGTGCAACACGGACCAAGACGTCAAAAAAAGTACACCCACTGGCAGCGCCTCCCATTGGCGGTAGTTCTGCAGGTTCCCCATTGTGTTTTTTCGGTTGGGTTGGCAGGTGCCGGTTCCTTGCTCATTCATTGATAGTGGTGGTTTTACGTTTTTATTTTTAGGTGACCAGTATTCAGAAGGTGGAGGTAAAGAAACAGAGGAAGATGATGTCATTGTCTATGGGGCCTGACGGTCGTGCTTCAGTTGCATGGGCAACACCAGGTGAGTTTTGTTGAGACATCGGCGGACTGGACTACCTGCTTGCACTCGCCAGATGAAATTTACTGGTATTCATGATATTGCTGCCCACACCAAGAGAAGGAAAATTCCATCTTTGGTGTCATGCAATATGTTTGAAAAGACAGAGATCTCCATTTATTCGTGTTCCTCACTTAAATGAGGTCTGTACTTTCCCTTGCAAAGGAACAAGGCACCACGGCTTACTATCCCATGCAACGGACGTGAAGAGCCAGGGATGGTTAATCCCATATGGCCTGTGCTGGATTTGAACCCATGACCGGCCGCTTGCTGAGCGGATGTGATAACTATTCGGCTATCAGGGCTGAATCTTAATTGATTGCTTGTCGATTTTGCAGGCTCGATGAAACGATGGATTGAAGAAGAGGAGGAGGAGGAGGAAGACAGCAGGCTTCAATGTGTCGCCGAAGAAGAAGATGAAAGTTTGTATGAAGATACAGATCGGGATGAGGATAAGCAGGTAAATAAATAAGATTTTAACCATTATGTTGGACTTCTACTTGACGGTAGTGTAATTCGCAAAAATACAGAAGTTTATAATTTTGAAATTATGAATTTCGCGGGCTGCAATATTATACTTAGTGTCATTTTTGACTGCCATGACATATTCCTCATTAAACTGCGATTTTCAGAAATTGGTTAGTATTATCGCAAGATTACAAGAGCAACTGGAGAAAGATCGCCTGAAAATGACAATGATGGAATTGGAAATACGAGAAGAAGTCTGCAATGAGATGGCACAACAGCTTGTCAAGATTGAGCAAGATTATAGGTACTGTCTTGTTTCTTTTATTAGGGAGGTTTAGAAATCACAACAATGAAGATAAACTTTACGACGATGTTTTTTTTCATACTCCACATTTATAACCAGATTTTATATTGTATTTTCGGTACAAAAATAACGTTGTCGTTAACGTTTATGTTTATCGTTTGGTTTCTAAACCTCCCTATTGTGAAACTTCAGTTTTCAGAAGTGTGTTAAAGTGCCACTGTATGCATTAGGTTTTCTACATCGTGGCGGCGGCCGACATAACCTTTGACCTTTGAGCAACCTCATTTATAGATGCAGTCAATGTACACCGTTTACTGCAGCGCTAATTCATGGAGGTGGTGAGGTTGATCTCAGTGCATCCAGAGATAATTATCTTAAGTTACCCAATTAGGCATTGAGACTGTTGCCATACATAAAAGAGTGAATTGAAGTGTGGTACCTTCGTGATGAAGGTTAGTCATGCCATAATGGCGCATTCAACTTCTCAGCCAATGAAAAGAATGGCAGGCAAATTTGTCTGCTGAGGTTTTAACATAGTATCAGTCCAGCCTAGATATTAGCACTGGCTATGTAACGGTTGGACAGATCACGTTTCTTATCCCGATTCTGCCGCCAGGGGTGTGACACTGCAGTGTTATATCTAGGCCATTTTAGAGTGGCGCCGCGCCATGCCGCCAAAAGGGGGCGCCATTGTGCCCTTTTTTAACCCCCTAAAAAAAAAAAAAAATTTTTTTTTTTAAAAGGTTTTTAGTACCCCTAGACCCTTTTCCATGGTCCCTTTTGGTCATATCACCTTAGAAACTGGCTTAAATTGGCTGTTGACTGGTGTTATAGAGACCTTTTTAACTTTTTAGCTTTTCAAATTCCGTTAGAAGAAATGCCGCGAATGAAAAGTGCCCTTTTCTAGGTTGAAGTGCCCTTTTCGCAAAGTTTGCACCATGCCCTTCTGAAATCCTAGATATAACACTGCACTGAGGCGTACATCATACATACTAATGGAGAACTTTTTATAACACTTGACATTTGCGTGTAGACAGGCTTCGCAAAATTGTCATAATATGATAATTAATTGGTGATTTCGTTTCTTCTCCAGCGAACGTATGGAAGAACAGCGATTCCAGGCAGAGGAACGTGCTGATCAAAGGCTCAAGATGTATATGCGGTCAGTCAAGAAGAGTCGGAAACGTGCACGGGTCGATCGTTTTGAGGACGACGATGACGAATACGTGTCGGCCATCGTGTTACATCAGGAGAAAGTAAAAAACCAGGTATGGCAGTATTAGCAAACATTCAGATGGTCAAATTCTGTGGCTATAGCAGTGCAGGTGTCTTGAGGTTCTGTGGAGATTTGCTTGTAAGGGCATTCACTTTGCGTCCATCAGCATGTTTCTGTGGTGTTCATGGGCAGTGCTTCACGTAAGAGCGACGCAATCATGCTCGCACCCATGCGCGCCTGCAAAATTGCACCGAGGTCGGCATCCCTGACAACCAGATTTCACGAGTGTGAAGAGCTCTCCTCGAGCCTTTGAGGAGCTCAACTGGCTGAGCTCCTGCAGATTTCAAGCGTGAAGCACTGCTTGGGGTCACTGCTGTTACTGTAACTTAGCAAAATGTCCAGTAATATATTTTATTCTAGGATGCGCAGAAGGCTGTGGTCGTTGTAAGTTCTACATTATATTCGATTGGCATGGCGTTTTTTTGCATTTTATGAAATTGATGCGTTTCCTGCTGTGATTTTGTCTTTATTTCATTACTGATAATGTCTCTCAAAAATGATGTGCCTGGAATAAAAAATCTGAATCAGACTTGGATATGTGTCGGTTGAGGTCATGAAAGTTCCCTTTGGTGAACTTGCCTGTGAGTCCTCATTAAAGGTGCCCACAGGTCGACTTTGCGTCTTGAAGCAACTCGATGGATATGTCGCAGATAAAATCTACCACGCGCAGGTTGACATTTCAGCAATTGAGAGGAACTCGGAGCAACTGGTAGTTCCTCGAACAGCACGCTCAACTAGCGGATCCGGCAGTTGCTCGGAGACACAAGCGTGCTCAGGTCGACAAAATCGGCAACTGATCAGTCACTCGACTCCGAGTTGCTTCCATCGCCGGAAAGCTAATTGCTGCGAGTTGCTTCAAGATGCAGTGTCAACCTGTAGGCACCTTTACCTTCACTGTTGGTGGAGGAAGTGGGATATGGTTGGAAGGATGTCAGGATATTCCGTGTGGGTGGTGAAAATTGCAATGATGGAATGGCTGATCTTTTGTTATGTCGCATTGTCAGGGTTTCCGCCAGAAAAAAAATGAGGGTACGGACCATAAAAAAAATTTTTTTGAAAGAAAAATGTTTTTTGAAAAAAATGTTTTTTGAAATTTTTTTCTTTTTTGATTTTTAGCTCACTGGGGTGAGCTATTACGATGGTGCAGCGTCCGTCGTCCGTCGTCGTCGTCGTCGTCGTCCGTCGTTGTCCGTTAGCAGGGCACGTTTCGTTAAACGCTGGAGCTATTGATCTGAAACTTGGTACATATATACCCCTAGGTCAGATGACCCACGACACCAAGTTTCGGTCCGATTTGACTCTCAGTTTGGCCACCAGGTGGCGGAAACCAAAAACACAAAAAGTGCAATAACTCCTGAACTAATGACTAGATCATCTCCAAATTTTTATCATAGGTGTAGCTAACAAGGATACATAACATATATAACGTGTTTTTGATTTGACCTACTTTTGAAGGTCACAGAGGTCAAAGTTCGACAAAAGTGACGAACCTGCCACAGTTTGTCATTATTTCACCGAGCAACTTCATATCTTGCATAAACATGCATTGGAGGGGTACCTTAAAAAATACCAAGTTTCGGCCCGATTGGACATCCAATATGGCCGCCAGGTGGCGTAACCTGAAAATCAAGTAAGTGCTATTACTCAGGAACGGCTTGACGCAGAGTGCTCAAATTTGATATTTACCTCCATCTAGATGGCCTTTGCATGCATGTCAAATTTCGGCCTGATTTGACTTCAAAAATGGCCACCAGGTAGCGTAACCCAAAAATCATCAAAGTGCTGTAACTCAGGAATGCCTTAACCCAAAGCACTCCAATGTGCTATGTGGCCCCCTGCAGATGACCTTTATGTCCATGTGAAGTTTCGGCCCGATCGGACATCCAATATGGCCACCAGGTGGCATAACCCGAAAATCATCAAAGTCTTTTCTGGGAACGACTTGACCCAGATTGCTTATAACTGATATGTACCTCCCTCTGTCATTAGACTATTATGTCCAACCCAGTGAGCACATGGTCCATGGACCATTTCATTAAAAGGTTTTAAATGATGTTTGGTGCCATTTTAGGCGTATTTTGAAGCATAAAATCCCCGCGCCGGTCATGCCGGTTGTTTGGTTTCGTCCGGCATGTCATGGAAAAATGGTTACCCAACGTTTTTGTGGGTACGCATCCGTACCCTGGAAAAATTTAAGGGGACGGAATTTTACCCATTTTACCCTCTGGCGGAAACTCTGATTGTCCTGCTTGCTTTCCCTTGGAAAGGGTTTGCTGCTTTTGGTTATTTTGTGTTGAATTTACAGCATATCCTTCACAACTCAGAGTTCCCTCAGCTATATTCTTCACTTCTGATACAAACTCTGTTCGTTGTAATAGTGCTCAATGGATTTCTATAGAGGTTTCCCACATGACGTCACAAGGACGTCATCAAGGTGACGTTGACCGTCAAATTGACCTCGTGTTTCCTGAAGGAACGTCATGATGACGCAATGACGTTATTTTGTGCGCTGTCGCGTCACGTCAGGGGTGATGTCAATCCACGTGTAGCACCCTATTGACGCCAGTTTGCGTAATTTTCACGTCCAGTCACATGATTTGATGACGTCAGTGGGATTCCTCAATAATATTTGACCTTTACTGCTAATATTCTTCTAGGCACTAGAAAAAGAGAAGAGTATACTACAACAGGAGGTGACAAAACTCCGATTTGAACTCTCAGTAGCCAAGCAGCAGTTGGAGAAAGGAGTGACGGTGGGTAACATAAAAAATATAGGTCTTGTGGATTTTTTGTAACTTTTGTATGTTAGGCTAAATTGTAAGGAATAACAGCCATATGTGACATGCTCCAGCAAAAGCAACTGCTTGTCGCAAGTTATCGTCATTGGTGATCAGTTTACTCACTGCTGTCCATTGCTATTGTAAACCTAGAGACGTGCATTTCAGCTATTGTACTGTAAGGCTGTTAACCCTTTCCTCATTTCATTTGCGACAAGCGCCTACTTTTGCTGGAGTAGGTCAAATAAAGTGCCAGAACCATTCTCTGAATCAACTGCAGTAATCCACTTTCTGATCTCCGGTATGTTTTTGAAACTAGATAGGATTGATCCTCTTTCAGTTTCGGAAGTCGTTCTCTCTCAACGAGTCTTGTTCAGAAAGTACCAACAAGGAACTAATGGAGAATCTCGCAAAGCAGTTAGAAGACGCCAAGTCCAAACTACAAGAACTGGTGCGTTTGTTTTTTCAGTTTTGATTTCCATAATGGGAAGTACATGTAGTAAGCTATTTGACTGGAGCTCTATTCTCAAATAAGGGCTCCTGAGTCAGTGTTGAATTATGCCCCGCTTTCACTTACGCTATGAATATCCCGAATCTGAAATTTGTCCGGTTCGTAGATAATTCTCAAACGTTTCTTGCAGTTGTTAAATGATTCTTAGTTGATTCCCAAACATTCGTACAGTTTGCGCGAGTTTGTCGTGCCGCCACGAAAGTTTTTGTTTGTCAAAAACTTTTGTGGGAGGGTTCAAATTTGTGGATGTATTTCAGATTTGTAGATGTATTGTAAACACTTCGTAACCCTTTCTTATCATCCGTAACAGCTTCGTAATCAATTCTTTTGCATTCTGGGCTATTCTTGGCCATTTGTGTCTCGGCCATTTGTGTCTCCCTCAAATTCGTGGACCCACGCCGAAAACATCCCAAAACAGGCACGGATGTCCCGAATGTTGTATGAATCAAAGTGTGAATCCGCCACGAATATTCATGAGTGATTTGTACCTTATTCGTACAATTCTTACATGATTCTTTGAATTCGTATTTCTTGACATTCAGCATATTTTTCAACCCGATTAGCCACGAATTTCGACAGTTTCAGATTTGGGGCGATTGTCTGACTCTAAGTAGCAATGATTTTCTGACCGCCTGATGCTTGGCTGGGAGACCCAATTTCAGCAGGGCTTTGTGTGAGTGTATGAAGAGGAGCGAGACCAAAGCCCTGCTGTGGGAGGATGTATTATCAGCATTTCAAGTGAAAAATCCCCAAGTCTCCTGTCGATTTTATTGAATCAAACTTAAAGCTAATTGAATGTACTCAAAAACTGATGAATAATCCTGTGCTTTAATTTGCAGGAGCAGCAAATCCAGCAGTTGAATACTGTGTTGAACGAAGCCGGTGATGTGTTTGAGGCCAAGGAAATCGAGATCGAGAGACTGAAGGCTGTGATTCATGATGACGAGAGACAAATGGCATCACAGGTAGGACGTCTCTTTTGAAAACACTCACCCAAACCTAACACCGCGCTTACCTGTCGTCGCCTGCGTCCATGAATGTACGTGGTCCGCCTTGTGTTTTGAGGTGAGTGAAAAATCGCTCGCCTGAGAAGTTCTCAGGCGAGCAGTTTTTCATTCACCTCAAAACACAAGGCAGCGGGCCTGCTTTTTACATCTCATTTATCCCAAAATAACTTCAGTTACAGAACTTTCATTGGCTATTAAGCCAGTCAGTATTGTGTTACATGCAAAATTTTTATATTTCAGGGTAAGATGATGAATGCCCTAAAGTGAATGGCTGTTGAAAGCTATTAAGCCACAGTCAGTATTGTGTTACATGTACATGCAAAATTTTTATATTTCAGAGTGAGACTATGAATGCCCTAAAGCGAATGGCTGTTGAGAGCAAACAGGAAATGGTCGAAGCTCAAGCTCAACTCAAAACATATAAAGACACGATCAACGAATTGACAGCCAAGCTGAAGAAGCAAGACACTGAAGGTAGTAGTAATCCCCAAAATGCATCGGTTGTTATGAGTGAAAGGAGGTCAGATGATTTGACTTTGGCGTCTCTGCAGAATTTCACGCCACTTGCAGCTTCTAGTGTTCTGTTCCCAAGCATGGACTCGAACTATTTCTCTGAAAATTCGCATGAGCTGGTGTCGAATTGCAGTAAAGTGATGGTAGTTTTGCCGGCCATTCACGAGGGTAATTCTGGTGGTATCAGTCTCGGTAATGAGGCAGAGAAGGTGGAGAGTGGATTGTCTGAAAAAAGACTTGTGGAGACCTCTTTCGATATGGAACTAAAAAACAAATTGCCTGATTCTAGTACTGAAGTTGATGCTGTCAAAAGCGCTAAACAATCTTGCAAAGGTTCCAGATTGGGTCGTGATGTAATGAATGATGTAACCATGAAATCATCCCCTCCTCCTGTTGTCAGTTCCTCTGTGTTCTTGGATGAGGATTCATCGCCAGAAGAGAAAGGCGGCGACACAGAGTTGTCTCGTCATCCTGGAGACAAGTCGAGTGTTGCGGCGGAGAGTCCCATGCAACAAGAGCATCCATTGAGCGAGACTGAGCATGTCACAATACCCCTGACGCCAACGATTGAAAACCGATCACTGCCTTCGTTGAGGGAAGTTGACGATGTCTTCGTACCCGCTTCACCAGACATTCGTGCCGAGCGAATGTCTGGAGAGATTCATGCCCAGCGTATGTCTGGAGAGATTCGTGCCCAGCGTATGTCTGCAGAGATTCGTGCCCAGCGTATGTCTGCAGAGATTCGTGCCGAGCGTATGTCTGTAGAGCAATCTCCTACAATTGAAGTCGTTGCTGCTGAGCAATTGACCCCTGGAGCTAGCGGAAAACAGCGTCGGGGACCTGTTATAAATCCACCACAATCGGTCAGTTCATCCCCAGACTATCCGGCCATGACACCAAGAGAATTACGAGCCAGGGCCAGACATTCCAAATCACCGTGGCCCCATGCTATGGAGAAGATCAAAAGTGTGCTAAAAGTTAAACGCTCACCGTTTGGCTCCCCTACTCAAGACAGGTCATCACCAAAACACACGAAAGCCAGCTTGCTACGTCTGCAAAGTTCTCCTTTGTTGACATCGCAAGATAAATCGCCGAGTGCAGGGAAACTGCCGAGTGCAGGGAAAAGTTCAAAGACAACAGAAGTGACAAGTCGGCCTTCAAAAATGAGTACCATTGTTAAAAAAATCAGTGGTCTGAAACAGAAGAGAAGAAGTCGTTCGGCAGAAACATGCAAGGCACGTCGCTCCTTGCTGCCTGGGGGTGTAAAGAAAGGGTATAATACCCGCTCCAGAAAGAAATGAGGACTGCAGGGTCTGGTGTTGGGCACTGATGTGAGTGGACTCTGTGTATGAGGACAGTCACACCTAATCCATACAGTTTATTGTGATTGTGACTTAGACTCGGACTCGGTGCGAGAATATAGATGCCAGAGTTCCCGTGCATCTTTGAAAAGTCTTAAAAAGTCTTGAATATGAAAAACGTTTTCAAGGCCTTGAAAAGGTCTGGAATTTCACGGTTTTGCTATTGAGGTCTTGAAATAGTCTTAAATTTCATTTTCAGAGTTTGGTGAATTTTTAAAACTTGGTTATTTTTCTCAGGGAGTTGTTTTTGCAGGCTACGTCATCTATCAAGCGCGGTGACTAGCCCATTGCCTAACCACATACTGGTATTAATTTTCCTGTAAAAAAGTCTTAAAATGGTCTTAAATTTTATTAACAGACCTGCAGGAAACCTGGATGAGTTTCACTGGCAGCCATCTTGCCAAAACTAGGTCATCGTCATGGGGATTTTTCCCCACTAGGGGATGGGAGAACCAATCATCTCTTAGTTTGGAAGAGAATTCCCATGGTGATGACCTAATTCTTGACAAGATGGCTGCCAGCAAAGCTCGCCTATTGTGTGTTTTCAGTAATTTGTTGTCTTCACTTGGTCAGTTGTTTATTTTTCTCAAAAATTGTTTTGGACTCAAAAAATTTTATCAACTTACTAGACCAACCTCAAATTTGGATGATGAAATCGCTGTCAATCATGTCCATTGCGATAACAAATTTGATGGTATATTTATTATTAGGTCAGTTCAGTATGAATTTGTGGTCTTCGTCATGTGCTATTGGAGTATTCAGTAAGTGCAAGTCTGTATATGTAGTATAAAACAGTTTTGGTGCAAGGAATTTGTAACCATGACCTCCCGGCAGTGGGCTCAATGGCAAGAAAGTAACTTTTAGGTTAAGCAATACGATGTTGGTGCAGACATAATAGAAGGTCATTGAATTATTTCAATGAGTTCCTCTTCAATTTCTTATTCAAGAAAGGTGTGATTTCTCGTGTTTGCACATTGAGAGCTACATGTACCGGTAATGCTACAGTCACATTTCCACCGATTCTGCCAAGGATGTGTTTCCAACTCCCGAACAGGCTAAAAAAGGGAAAATGACGGGTTGCTGGCTGGTGGCCCGAGGACGTACTACGGTTGCCCTAAGCTCGGTGGAGCACCACTTAGGTGATCAGAAGAAAATAACTCGGAGTTATTTTCTTGCGGTGAGTAGCGGCTGAAACCCAGCTCGCTAGGGGATCCTTCATAGTCCTTGACACACCCGTCAGGCTCCCGCCAGCCACCCGTCAGGCCCCCACCAGGCACCATGTATCATAAGTATGTGGATCAGATGATTTTTGGCCGTCCCCGGGGGCCCAGATATCCTCCGGACACTGGTCGAAGTCCGACAGGTATCCTGCCGGCCACCCACCGGTGCACGACCCAGTCCCCTTGGATGTTCGACCAATCTACAAAATCACCCGATTGCTGGACAGAAAGCGGGCCGATACCTGCTGGGACTTCAGTGGGGACTGGACGGTATCGGCCAACCATTTTTCAACTCGTCGGAACAAAATCCGACAGACATCAGCCGATTACTGGCCAGTGTCCTACCGGGTGTGCCCATCGAAAACCATCTTATTCAAGGATATGTGAAAAATATGTGGGAAAATCCGTCCCAGGCCCCAACGTCGCAAAAAAACACTGATGTCAAGATATCCTCCGGCGGCTGCTGCATTGAATTAAGGCCTATGTACACTATCAACATTTCAGGACACATGTCGCGACACATGTGTCCGACACAGATGGACACAGAAATTTTGTCCCTGTATACACTAGACACATGTCGGGACACATGTTGCGACAGTGTTGGGACACATGTTGCCAATATTTTTGCTCTGTACACACTGTCAAAATTTCCAGCAACACGGTGTGTCGGACACATGTATCCCAACATGTGTCTTGAAATGTTGATAGTGTACATAGGCCTTTATTTCAATGAGTTCCTCGTAAATTTCTTATTGAAGGAAAGCATGATTTCTGATGTTAACACATGTCTAAAGTTTTTTTCAGTGTATTTACAGATTTGGAAACAATTGGCGACTTTTTTGAAAACGTATTTACTCTCCATGTTGCCCCTACCCTAATCGAAGTTGACCTCATGTTCATCCACTTTTGTATTATTATTTCCTTGTTGAAGTTGACGCCACGTCTAATCATCTGACAATCCCCTTTCACTCTTCACAATCGTTGCTTTTGTCTTGCACACCTGACCATATTTTCTGGGGCCATCTCAACATTTATTGCGCACACAGTAGAAAATGCATAAGTCAAATTCAAGTGAACCAGACAATTTCATCCGACTTAGAAGAAATCCGTCTTGTGAAAGTCGGATAAAATCCGAGTTGTGTGAAAGTCGGACAAAAACGGTCGAGATGGAAATGGATCCAAAGCACCAGCCTGAATAAAAACACAGGAAATGAAGAGGAGTGAGGTGTGATCCAACTTGCACGATAGATTTTTATTGGAATTGTATTAGAAGGGACTTGGCCATTTAATCCGAGATAGCCGAAAATCCAACTTGTATTAGAAATGATTTGGCCATTTAATCCGAGATAGCCGAAAATCCAACTTGTAGTGTCCAACTTATGCGATTATTTTTTACTGGAATAACGTCACAAAAAATCGGGACTTCTCGAAGTCATCAAAGATGGGAGATGTTCCGACTTGCGCATCTACGACTTTAGCGTTTTCTACTGTACTCATCGTCGTCCATTTGATACTTGGATCCACAGTTATCCAAGCTGATAGACTTTTACAATTTTATAACATCAGGCTTTGAGGTGGCCCCTTGCACATTTGTGACCCATCACCACGAAATGAGTCAATTTGTTCAATGATTGACTCGGGTTTGTACTTTGTTCGGCTATTGCAGGGGTCAAAATTAGCAGTGGTCCGAGTGCCCGAGACTACCAGAAATTGCGTCGGACAACCAAAGTGTGCCAGGTCGGTAGTCCGTCGGGCTACCATGAAAATCTGAATAGGGGCCTATGCTAATTCCTTTATTAAACTAAAACTGGCAGGACTACCAAAAATGTAGCAGGACTACCAAATGCGGAAAGAGTGGTTGTCCTGCGGACTACCATGCAAAATTCCTAGTTAGGCCCCTGTATTGTAGCTTTGTTGTACGCTGTCGAACATGTTCATAACATTCCTTTGTTCAGCTGCACAAAACGACTCATTTCGTGGTGACCAGCCACATTTTGAGCACTTCCATTTTTTACCATGTTTATTCGTTTTCAGAGTTGTCACAAACTTATCTTTTCACAGTTTTTCATCGTGAAACATTCCTGAGATATTTGCAAGCTACTCTTCAAAGAGACTTCATTTTCGTCAATTGAGGAAACTGAGTTGTACTCCTTGAGAAAACGGAGAAAGCTATGAAGCTGCAAACTGCAACGATTATTCTGTACATCACAACAAATAATCCCTGCAATTTGCAAGTGCATAGCCTTTTCCGTTTTCCCAAGGATGACAACTCAGATTCCTCAAGTGACGAAAATTAACAGCCCCTTTAGTATCTTCTGATTTCTCCAAACTTTTACTCTTTTGGTCTTTTTCTCTCCTTTTTAGCCATAAAACTGAACAAAGCCAATGAAACACATCTTCACGAATACGAGCGGATTGTAGAAGACTTGGAAAGGAAATGTGACAACCTAAAATCCAAACTTGAGACCGAAACAAGCGACTATGAGATGACTAAAGCACAGTTAGAGGATTCCGAAGTGAAAGTTTCTGAGGCTTTAGCGAGATACGAGTCGGAGAAGTCACGGCATAGTGAAGCTAGGCAGAGAATACAGGAATTGGAGGCAAAGCTGGGGAGGAATGACGATGCCTTGTCGATCACGGTGATGGAGACGAAACGAGAGGAGCTTGAGAATGAGCTCTTCTTGGAGCGGGAGGTGCGAAGCGGCGCTGAGGAGAAAATGTGTTTAATGGAGCAGAAGATTTTTGATTTAGAATCGAAAACACATGTCTCATATGATGCAGAATTAGACGGTGAAGTCGGAGCTATTATCGTGAAACTCAAGGACGAGTTAGGCGGCGCCAAGGGACAGATTGGCTCGGCGGAAACTATCATTGCCGAACTGTCAGAGAAGGTCGGTAGTTTGGAAAGCGCTCTGAAGGAAACAAAGCAGGAACTCTCCGTAACGAAAGTTGAAAGGACGGATACTGAAAAGAGGTTGTCCGAGGTGAAGGACACACATGAAGAAATGGAGAAAAAATTATCGTCAGAAAAAGAAGAAGGAGAAATACTGAGGTATCGGATACAAGTCCTCGAGGAAAACCTCCAGGAAACACAGAGTGTTCTTGAGAGAAAGGGTTCTGTAGTGACGGAGTTGAATGATTTGAAGACGAAATTTTGCGCACTTGAAGAGGAATTGCAAAGAGAGAATATAGAGAAAGCAAACTTGGTCGCAAAGTTAGCCATGTTCGAAGAAGATTTTGAGAAGTGCGAGGAGAGTTTGAAGGAGGAGGTCGAACGAAATGCAGAATTAAAGTCCTTAATCGAGGAGTTGAAGACAGAGTTGGATGCAACGAATGAGAAATTTGAGAGGGAAGTTACGGCGAAGGCGGGGCTGGAGTGCCAGTATGAAAAGTTAAAGGCCTGTGAAGAGCAGATGGAGAATAGGCTTTTGTCGATGGAGGATGTCGATAGAAAAATGTTGGGGAGAGTTGTTGAGCTTCAAAATGAATTGAAGGTGGTTACTGACAGGGCTGTGGGGTTGGAAAATGAACTTGAGAAGGCAAGAAATGAATTGAAGGTAGTTGAGGATGCTGAGAAGGAGACGTGGGAGGCTAAAGAGGTTTTGTCTGCTAAGGTAGCAACGCTGGAGGGAGATGTGCAGAGGGAGCGAGACGGGCTTGAAGAGTTGACGGAGGAACTCAAGAAGACAAGATCAGAAGCAGAGCGAGTTGCAGTTCTAGAAAATGATTTGGAGGCCGCGCATGCTGAGATTGCTGTTTTGAGGAAGAAATGTGATGAGGCTGAGAAAGAGGGTGCCAAAGTTGTTGCACTGGAATTGGAACTAAATGACACTAAAGTTGTGGCTGATAAGGTCACTGGTTTGCAGAGTGAGATCGGAGTGCTCAAGATACAAGCCGAAAAGGCTGCCGGCTTAGAACAGGACTTGACGGAGTCATCTGCAGAAATTGTTGAACTAGAAAAGGATTTGGAGAGTGAAAAGAAAAGGATTGCTATGCTTGAACATGATTTGAAGGTGTCTGGAGTGAAACTTGTCAAATTGCAAGAAGCCGAGGTTGAATTAGATCATGCAAACAGAAAGATTCAAACGTTGGAGGAAAACTTGGCTGATGCAAATAACAAGATGTCTGAGCATGTTAAGCAATTAGATAAAGCAGCTGCGGAGACCTGCAGGCGTCTGGAGCTTGAAAGCGAGTTAGAGGGCGTCAGAGCTGATACGCGGAAAATTGAAGTCATGGAGGTGCAGCTGAGTGAGATGACAGTGCAAGCGCAACAGTCAAAACGCTTGGAAGAGGAATTGCAGTCGGCTCAAGAGGAACTACAGTCAGCTCAAAGGAGTGCAGAAAAATTGGACTTTCAACTGAATGAGATGACGGCTCAAGCTCAACAGTCAAAGCAGTTGGAACAGGAACTACGGTCGGCTCAAGAGGAACTACAGTCAACTCAAAGGAGAGCAGAAAAATTGGACATTCAACTGAATGAGATGACAGCTCAAGCTCAGCAGTCAAAATGCTTGGAAGAGGAACTGCAGTCGGCTCAAGAGGAACTACAGTCAGCTCTAAGGAGAGCAGAAAAATTGGACGTTCAACTGAATGAGATGACAGCTCAAGCTCAACAGGCTAAATGCTTGGAAGAGGAACTACGGTTGGCTCAAGAGGAACTACAGTCTGCTCAAAGGAGAGCAGAAAAATTGAATGAGGTGGAACATGAATTGGAAACAGCCAAGAAGCAGTTACTGAATTATGAAGGGTCAAAAGAGGAACTGAGGTCTGCTTTGAGTGAAGTCATGAGTTTGGAGGACAGGTTGGAGGAAGTTTCCAAGGAATCGGAAGACAGTAAACAAGAACTTGCAGAAAAGACTGAGAACATTGCTAATCTGGAGCGGGTTGTGGACGAACTGAAGAAGGAGAAGGAAGCTGTTGTTGATCAAGTCCAGGCACATTTAGAAGATGTTGAAAAGCTTGAGGCGGTAAGAAAGAGTTTGTTAGAAGAGGTTTCGCAACGTGACAAGTCACTGAAGGAATTGAAAAACAGGGAAGCGGAGTTGGAGTCATCGCTAGAAGAAATGGATGAGGAGTTGTCACGGCAAGCGAGGTGCAAAGAACGAGCAGAGGAACAGCGCTCGCAGACGGAGGCACGGTTGAAGGTGTCGCAATCTCGACTTGAAAAGGCCGAAATGACTGTAGTTGACGTTATAAAGAATCGGGAAAAGGCTGAAGAAAATATGGAGAAGTTTAGGAAGAAAGTAGAGGATTTGACAGACGAGTGTAATGCGTTGAAGAAGAAAGTTTCAAACATGACGGTGCTGGAAAAGAAGGTAGAGGATATGGAAACAACCAAATCTCAGTTTGAAGAAATGAATAACGAAAAATCGGCAGAAATAGAATCTCTGGGTGAGAAGGTGCAGCAGCTGGAGGCCGTCGTTGAGGAATATAGAGGGCGCGAGGCGAAGAATGAACAAGATAGTACGGTATTGGAAGCCAGAATCCGTAATCTGGTGGAAGCAAAATTAGAGGCTGAAGAAAATATTGAGAAGTTTAAGAAGAAGGTAGAGGACTTGACAGACGAGTGTGATGCGTTGAAGAAGAAAGTAGAGGATATGGAAAGAATCAAATCTCAGTTTGAAGAAATGAATAATGAGAAGTCAGCAGAAGTGGAATCTTTGGGTGAGAAGGTGCGGGAGCTGGAGGCTGTCGTTGAGGAATGTAGAAGACGCGAGGCAAAGAATGAACAAGAAAGTACAGTATTGGAGGTCAGAATCCGTAATCTGATGGAAGAGAAATTAGAGGCTAAGGAAAAGATTGTGGGCTTACAGGGAGAAGTGGAACATTTATCTCAGGTTGAGCAGAAGTTGGATGAAAAAATTTCTGAATCAAATGAAAAGGAGGGGAGGATTTCTGTTCTGGAATCAACTCTGGATGAGACCAAGTCGACGGTTCAGGCTTTGCAGACGGATTTGAAGGAGGTTGAATCTCTGAAGGAGAAGTTGGAGGAAGAGTTACGGGGCGTGCAGAAAGAGATTGCAGGCAAAGAGGAGAAGATGGAGAGTTTGGAAGCGAGGTTGAACGGGCAGAAAGTTGGTAGGGCAATGCAGGTCGATGGCCTGCAGACAACTATTGAGGACCTGCAAGCTGAGATCAAAACCTTGAAAGAGTCGCGAGGGGTGAAAGAGGAAGGGATTACAGCTCTTGAAGAGAAGTTAACCCTGAAGGATGGAATGATTGGCGACTTGAAAGAGAAAATCCAGATGTTTGAAAAGAAGGAAAAGGAGTACGAAAAGGCGAATCAAGACTTGGAATTGGCAAAATCCAATATTGAAGAGAGGTTGAATTGTGAAGTTGACATTGAGCGAACCAAGCGGGAAGGTGTTGAGAGAGAAATGGCTGTACTGGTGGCGAAAGTTAACGGGTTGGAGTCGACTGTGGAAATGAGTGGGGATCATGAAGAGGATTTCAATCGGGTAAATATTAATTAACTTAATTTATTAACACGCGCAATCAGTTTAATTATTGAAGTAAGTTAAGTAACCTTAATCAGTAACTTGCACAGTTTAGCCTCTAATCTATAAAGGCCAATGATCAGAATATGTGGAAGAGCGAAGCGAGCGGATTGCCCATATCTTTTATTCCATGTCTGTCATGATAGATGCCGATCGGATGAGAGAAATTTTTGCTCATCCAGAGCTAGGGTAAACTGCAGCCAGGAATTTAAAGACAAGGTATCACGGTATTTTCGTGGGCGACGAAAATCATTGTTTATTTACATTTTGTTTCTTTGTGTGCAGTCTTTCTTTGTCTTATGAGTAATTTGTTAGTGCATGTCCCTGTAGAAATTTGTTTGGTACCGAAAGTATTCAATTTTGTGGGTTGACATGTCCCCAAGGTCCAAAATAACATAATGTAAACATTCATGTTTACAAACATTGAATGTAAACAATGAAGTCGTGATATATTATCTTAGAGTCATGATACATTATCTTTAAGTTTGTAATACGACATGAATCTATCTTTTGGAACCCCTGTAGCGGAATGCAAGTGGTTAACTTCCCGGGTTTGAATCCAGCCTGGGCCGTATAGGATATCATCCCTGGCCCTTCACGTCCATCACATGGGACGGTAGGCTGTGGTGCCTTGTAGTTTGTTCCTTTGCAAGGGCAAGTAAGAGACCTTATCCAAGTGAGGAACATGAGTAGCTTGAGATGGCCTCTTCAGGGGCCAATAATACTTTGGATTTGGCCCAGATAGAAACATACAAATACAATTTCTGTCTCCTTCATGTTAGGCTTTGGAAACAATCGCCGCGTTGAGGAAGGACCTGCAGGAGGCACACGCTTACACAAAGGAACAATCCGACCGACTTGACTCCCTTGAAACAAAATTCAACTCGCGCGAAAGGAAGGATGCTAGTCTTAAAGAAATGTCTGAGAAACTGAAGGTATGTTTGTTTTCCATCTGTTTTGTTCTGTTGTTGATGATGTTCAGCACAACAGTATGTTGGGGTTTTTTTGGTCACAGACGAGCGGATAATGCAGAGACAGAGCTCAACTTGAGCAAGTGACAGACAGCTCCAGGTGGCCAGTAATTGGAATAATGGTACATTTAAGGTCACAGTGACATCTGATATACTAACACAGGGTCTGGCATGGGTCCCGAGATGAGAATGTTTATAGTAGGTACCAATATCAGCACACATGCATTGTCATGTAGGTATGGATCCAGGAATGTCAATAAAACAAATAACACTTTACTTTTTAATTGACGGCACATGAAGTGCAAGTTGAACTCTTCTGAGACAAGGTCAGCTGTCAAGCTACAGTAAAACTAGCATCAATCACACTCAGAGGCCACTGCATTATCCGCTGGTCTGGTCAGGAAAAGGACAAGATTCTTTACAATCTACACCACTTACTCCTTCCTCAAAGCCTCTGCTTAGTCCAGAGAGAGGCCTCTGATGCTTGGTTTGGGAGAGGGCACTACCCTCCAGTAAAAGTCATCATCCTTGGTGTATAGAGAGGTGCTGTGCCCCTACCCCTAAATGATCGACGAAGGGACTTTTTTACCTGCCCTGCCAGTAATAGGTCAGGCCAGACCCAAAAATATGTCTGTTTGCTGTAACCTTACCCTGCCCTAATAGCTTGGGTAGGTAGGTAGGCATATATTTTTATTTTTTTTAGTTGGAGGTGGAAAAAAATTAGCAATTTCCACAAAATAAAATAAAAATATACTAGTGTTTAAAAACAATGTCTTTCGGGGTTTATGACGCATTGGCATTCAGTTTTGAAGTGTAAAAAGTTTTAAGTCGGCATACTTTGTCATTGCCGGTCGGCAAATCGGGTCCTTTGGGGCATAAAAAAAAAACATATTGGCTATTACCCCTATAAAATTTTTCGGTCGGTACCATTTAGGTAGGGTCGGTCGGGTTACGGCAAACAGACATATTTTTGGGTCTGGCGTCATCGACATTGCTGCTGCCGCGTAGAGTATTCGCTAGAACAATTCTCAAAATCTTCCTCTTGTTTCAGGAACAGGAGAACCTGTGCAGACGGATAAAAGAGTTAGAAGAAGCTCTTGAGGCAAGAGGAAAAGGTGTGTATCACTATTCAACTGGAAATGTGTTGTATAATCTAACAGCATGAATGACCAACTTGCTATCATTGAACTTTACTCATTTCTACAGTGTTCTTGATGCTTTTAGCCTCGAAAGAATCTTGCTGAAAGTTCAATAGGGTACTGGCAAACAAAAGGAGGCGCTGATCATCAACTCGGTTAAAACGCAGGTGCGCATGCCTTTGCGATTGTTGAACGTCATCAGCCGTCGTGCGTCATTCTGACGTTACAAAAACTGCGTCATTCACAACCCATGACGTCGACCATTCGCCTATCGTTTACGCTAAAATGGTCAACTTTATCGAATAAATTCATCATGTTCCCCCAGAGATTTTTGCTCAAAAGCCATAAGATATATTTTAGCACTTCTGTACTTAATGATAGAAAATTAAAATCAGAGATTGAGTGCAATGTTTTAGTTATATTTGGCCTAGAAACAGGGTGTGCTATTCAGAATTAATTGGAAAATAACGTTAGCCTCACTTTCAATGACGCAGTTATGACCGAGTTGATAGTCAGCGCCGCGTCGCGGATTAGGTCTGCCGGTACCTCATACTGTCATCGTTTTGATACGGCGTTCTATCCCAGTGCAAGTGCCTGAGAAAATGTCCTGGCTTGCTATTCTCTGTACTTTCAGTTTCTCCAAATATGTGACCCGTCACCACAAAATCAGTGTTATTAAAGTCACTCTGAAGTTGGTTGGCTGGTTGTGACCAACGTTTTGTCAGTTTCAGTAGACCTAAAGGTTTACTGTAAAACGGGAAATTTTCGCGGACGTTTTAATTTTGCGGTCTTTGCGGTCCTATCACATCCGCAAATTTAATACGCGTAAACATTTTTTCAATTCAACATTGTCGGCACGACCGCAAAAATAAGACACAATTTGCATAATGCTAAGTGCTTTCCAATAAATCGCGCTGAACTTGCAACTCGGTAAACTCCACATTCAGAATACTGTTCTGATCATCCGATACTCGCGTTGAAGATGAGCCGGCCGTCATTAGCGGCGAATACTTATGGTCCCAAACCAGACACAACAAAGCCACGTGGTCAGTCTCCAGTCAAAACAAGAGCACATGGAACTTCGGGGCTCTTGAAACTGCTTGTATTTATGAATGAAACTGCTTCCCATAGAGGATGATGGTGGCCTGAATGGCGGGAAATCACGTCTACGACTGTGAATTTGTTGCAATGCATTTTAATTTTGCGGTTTTTGCGGCGCCGAGCTGTCTGCAAATTATAAAGGCGCGAAATATTTTTCTGGGGCAGAAATACTGAGAGTCCGCGAAAAAAACCATCCGCAAAAATTTCCCGTTTTACAGTATTGTCTGTCTTATAAAACCTGAGTGATGACGTTGGTTTCTTCCTTTATCTCCCAGTTATTTTGGTTCATATCTCGTGCGACTAAATACAGGTTTTGCTGTGAGGCGTCTCATAAATATCAGTCGGCAATAATAGCAAAAGCCTGTTGCCAAGTTTAAAGGTGCTCTAGTTCGAATTGTAAACATTACGGTGTTCCACATATTGTCAACTTCTGGTACTAACAAATCAGATAAAATCGAATTAAATCTCGCCTTTCACAACTTTTTGTTTGTTTTTGAGCGTAAAATCATAAATATATTTCAGTTACAAGAATATTTATCAAGATAGATATAAAAATAGATAACATTAATATTTTGGTATACACGGTGCTGCCACCTGTCCGAGGAAAAATAACTATTATAATCAACCATGTAAATAAACAAACTGTAATGTTTACAATTCGAACTAGAGCACCTTTAAGGGGGTGTTTTGTGATGCAGTAAACCATAATGCTTTAAATGTTTGCTTGCAATTCCTCATTGGAAACTCACTGCCTCTGTAGATTGTCAGCATGTCTTGGCAGCTTCATCACCGTGGAGAATCGGCAGCAGCCTTTCCGAGTAGCAGCAACCCTCTCCGAGTTTTATCTTACACCTCACCGAGTAAAAATGGCGGATGTTGCTGATGAGACAGAAAACGACGACAAAACTGGTGGATTTATAACTCCTACCTCAAAGTAAGTCTTTTATGATCCCGTCGAGGCTATTTTAATTTGTATACTTCATCATTTGGTAAAAAGGTTATCAGGGTTTTAGCTTGCAATCGGCTGTATGAAGTGAAATAGTTGGGATGGTTGCCGATCTGCGTAAAATTCACTGGCCTGTGCTGTGTCAATCACTTCATCCTCGGACGAAAAGGCCTCTTTTAGTCAACTGTTGGCCTTTTTATCTCGCAGACACCTTGTTTCTTCCAAGATTTCGTACAGCCGATTGCAAGCTAAAACCCTGAAAAACTTTCTACCGAACGATGGAGTATACAAATTAAAATAGCCTCGACGGGATCATAAAAGCCTTACTTTGGGGTAGGAGTTATAAATCCACCAGTTTTGTCGGCGTTTCAGCAACATCCGCCATTTTTACTCGGTGAGGTGTAAAATAAAACTCGGAGAGGGTTGCTGCTCCTCGGAAAGGCGGCTGCCGATTCTCCACGGTGTTCATGCTCTGCAGTTTTCCCCTGCAACAGAATCCTAGTAACAGAATCCCCTAGTAACAGAATCCTCCTCACCTCCAACTTTAGATGGTGCTGCTTATAAACGAAAACTTGATGGCCTCCGCCAACTCGTGGCCGAACAAGACACAGAGAGAGCTGAACAGGCAAAAGCTATGGAAGATAAAATTGTGGAAGTTATGCAACTGCAGGCTGAAAAGCATGAATTGGAAAAAACACTTGATAACGTGCTGAAGGGTAAGGAACTACTTGAAAAATGTCTGTGGTGCAAATGTCATGTACAGTCAAACCCCATTATAATAATTCCGCTTTTAACGAAAACTCGCTTGTAATGCATGATTTCGCAGTCTCAGTTTTTACCCCTCGGCCCGCGGGCGGCCCGAGGGGTATTGTCGTCCCCTGCGGTGTCCGTCCGTCTGTCCGTCTGTCCGTCTGTCCATTCAGACGACGTTACCGCTCTAGCACGTTCAAATTAAATCGGATTTTCCTGATTTTTGGTTTAAAGGTATATGTANTAAAGCGTCACACATGCAACGTTCAATGAACACATAATTCAATTTACACCCACAGCCGAGGGGTCTTAAGTGCGAATAGCACGGTATTTTTTTTACTGTAAATTGCATTGTGGGTTCGAATCTGGTAGGAAATTGCAGTAAATTGGTAGGAAATTGTAGTAAATTGGTAGGAAATTGTAGTAAATTGCATTGTGGGTTCGAATCTGGTAGGAAGCAATGTCTTTCACCTTAGAAACCCGATTTCTATTTTCATAAATTGCATTAAAAAAAATGCTTTATTATAACGAAATTGGGTTCGACTGTAATATGCCAGTTCAATATAGGCCTAGCACTTTCCACTGTTATTTAGTCTCGAAGCAGTTCACATATTACCCCAGTCTCTTGAGAAACCTGTCTGGAGTGGGGAATCTGAGTAGTTCATTCACCTCACTTGATCCTTTCAGACCGCTTGAAAATACGAAGTGGTGACTCGGCTGGGAGTCAAACCCATGTCCTCTTGAGCAGCAGAGCCTTAAATTTGATCCCTAGGCCACACTGTTCTTCAAGATAGAGAGGCTGCACTCTTGATAACACAGGTTTCTCCGGCAACTCTGGTTTCCTCCTGCTGTACATGTACTGTACATTCATTCGCCTAGTTCTGTCTGTAGAGGTGATAATGAGGAACCGGAGTGCCGTTTATCCCGACAGGTCGGTGCTGCGAGCAGTGTGACCGAAGCAACGTCATTGACGTCGTTTTAAGTGTTGACGTTACGTCATGAAAAAATGAGCTGTGCATTTCCTAAAGGAATAATGAGATAAAGACGTTGCCGAAATTGCCATCTATGTCTTCATCTTAAGGAAAAAAGCATTGCAAAATGCAGACATTTTCATCTGCTACAAGATGGTGTAAATTTTAATGCCAGGCGACCGAAACAAAATGGTTGTTTTAATTTTACCCCAGAAATAAATGGAAATAACGTCAGAAAAAAGAAACTTCGGTCGCACCGCTCACGGCGCCACGTCGTGACGTTAGTTCCTCCGGTTCCCCATTCCATACTGCAGTTTGCTGTAGACATTCGGTGTTTGTGTCTTTACAGAGAAAGAGAAGCTAGCAGTGGAGATTATGACACCACGGCAGAGTCGCCGAGGATTAAGATCATCTAAAGCTCCCACGCCTCTCACGGCCAGCACGGAAGAGAAATATCGACACGAAGTGAAAATGTTATCAGATGAGGTACAGATTGTAATTTGTTGTAAACTAGCATATTGACCCATGGCGAACATATTTGGTAAATATCAAGAAGTCAACTTCCAGAAACTTGTGAATTTTCGACCCCAACTGGGGTCTTCCTCAGGCACTTTTCAGTTGGAGAGACCAGAAAAGACTTCTGGTCTCTCCAAATGAAAAGTGCCTGAGGAAGACCCCGGTTGGGGTCGAAAATTCGCAAGTTTCTGGAAGTTGACTTCTTGATATTTACCATTTTGTGTGTATGGGCGGCTTTATACTCAAATACATGTATACTCATTGCACTACTCTGATGTAATGGATCACTGCCCAAAATATGTTACATTTGTATCCTGCAGTTGTGGTTTACCCGGTATATTTTTTTTCTTCTCGCGATTGCAGTTGGAGAAAGAGAAGGAGAAATATCACAAGGATATGTCGGCCAAGGATCAGATTGTAGAGGATCTCAAAGACACCAATCGGAGTCTTATGATGCAGATGAAGGTGGAAGTTAAGGTAACACACCTTGCAATGGCATTGATGAAGCACTCGGAACACCTGTCTTTTCCCAGCACCAGGTTTGCGAGGATGTACTCAATCAGGGTTCCCGTGCATCCTTGAAAAGTCTTAAATATGAAAAAAGCATTTTCAAGGCCTTGAAGCCTTCACAATACAGTCAACGTCGCCTATAACGTACTGATTGGGACCAGCAAATTTTGTCCGTTATATGCAAAGTCTGTTATATGCATATGGCCCATGCATTGTAAAACGGGACCGGGACTTCCAGTTTCAGTACGTTATAGGCGATTGTCCGGTATATGCAAGGCCGTTATATTGTACGTTGACTGTATATTGAGAGGTCACATATATTGGCAGCAGTTATGATCAAGTTCAACTACTGTAAAACCGCTTTTCAACTCATCTGCCCCCAGGTTGGAGCAGACACTTTTCACGGTGACATTTTCGAAAAACATTGGAAATTAGAAAGAATTTGAAGAAACATTTTTCAGATGGGTGATAGGCCTAGGAACATTTCTTCAAATATTTTTCAGTCAATAACATAGGATGTGAGAAAGCTTTGAAAAGTGATGACGTCTGCTGGGCTTCAGGGCAGATGAGTTCAGAGAAGCTGTTACTAGTTTTTACACAAAAATATTTTCTTTCCAGAGTGAGCCAGCCTCCATGCAGAAGCATAGTGTAGGCATAGAAAACATCGACCCGGCAGCATCTGGTATTGATCTCTCAACTCTTGATATCCCGATGGAAAGTTTCTCAAACCAGGCGGATTTTCCATCTCCTGAACCCGAACAAGTGAAGAAACCACGCAGGGGGCTTCGCAAGAAGCGAAATAATTATAGTGACGTGAGTAAAATCTTCATTTGTTCTTCAGTTCACTCTCAAAATCTTCATCTCAGGCATGGGAATCACATGATTTCATATTCCCAGTTTCCTTTCGGTTCTCTCGTCTGCAAAGCATGGGTTTGCAGTGCGCCAAATCGGCATTTGACTGGCGGGAAATGCTTGGAAATCGCATCCTGGGAGAGCCAAAATCGAAAAATTTTGCTCCCCCCGCTCGGGCCTTTGGCCCAAGGCTGTCGGGCCTTCAGCCCTCTCAGATCCAGTTTTACTACCTGCTGCCGTTCCCATGCCTGTCATCTACATTTGACTCAAATCAGTGGCCAATTTTCTGGGATATTTTTCGCTGTTTACATGGTTGAACAGGCACTCTATGATGGTTGCTAATGCGTGTTAACATGGTTAATTTCTTGAAGAATTTGAAGAGAGTCCATTCGTAATGTTGCTTTGATTTAGTATTATCAATTCACATCTGTATTTCAGGAGACAACTGAGCCCACTCCGTCAACCAGTGCCCGAAAAAGCAGACGAAAACCTTTATCGGCAGGTGAGATAAATTGGAGTCAGATTGCAATAATAGAGACCTTTCGTTTAGGCAACCGACTACATTTAGGTCATCAAATGTTGCGGTCTAGTGACGTGTACACAAACGGTTATAGAAAACATTATCCGTAGCGACTTCCCTACACGTCAGAGAAAAACGGTTTGCAAAAGCAACATATATTTATCAAAACTCTCATTCCAACGGTGATCGCTATTTGTTATCAGATTTAGAAGGATTCCTTATGCATACCATGTGTAACATTTTGTATGTTTTTGTTTCGGTCATATTTTATTAAGCTTTTTAGTTGTGAATCAAATCCGTGTAAAAAGGGCAGTTTCCATTGACTGCCGTGCGATCAGTATAGGTCTTTCGCAATTGAACGGTTTGCTGAACATTTACTTTTACGTCATCATTTTGTGAGCAGTTGTTACGTGTGCACATACACTAAATGAAGGCCTATACACTAGCTGGCCGCAGTTCACGGGTAACAAGCACGGTACGCGTGAGGCGAGTGCGGTTTGTAAGGTACCCGGGTTAATGATCATTTGCAAACACGTCTCACACAATACAAGCGCAGTAGGGCCCTCGGTGAACTCGTATGACTCGAGCACAGTCAAAATATTACATCACCTTGCCTAAGAAATATCCGTAACCACCTATAGGTCTTCACGGACAGTTCTTAGGCTTAGGCAATAGGCGTGTCTCTCTGCGAAACCACTAAAACCAAACCGTTTCACCGGTTACGGTTACGTATAACTAAATGTAGTCGATCACCTAAACGTGAGGGTGCGAAAGCTCACTAATAGGCCTTTTTTTGCACTTACATGTATCCGGTTTTGAGCAAATTAAATCTCATATCTGGATACATGTAGAGCGGGCGACTCTCTGACAGTGCAGGTTTTCTCCGAGAACTCTGGTCTCCCCCTGCAGTAAATTAATTCACTCAATGTTGTCATTTTTGGTGCTCGACATTGATTCAGTATTTAATTTCATGTCCGTACACTTTCAGCAAAGAGTGAATCATCAGGCAGTAATACTAGTCTATCACCAAGTCTAAGCAGCATGGAATTCAAGCTGAACCCAGCGCCCGTAATGCAGAAACGGAAACGTCGCCTCTACAAGGATATGGATCCATTGATGGAGGGGGGTTCTCCAGTTAAAATGGTAAGTGACGTAGTGTTGGTTTTCTCACTGTCGCTGGTGTCTGCACACTGATTTTCTACAAATATACATAGAAATCTGTATAAAAAGGTCCTCATCTACCTACCTACCTACTTACCCTGAATTTTTGAAAAAGTTGACCAAAATTCAGAGTTGATTTCGGTAGGCCTTACTTCATTCTTGTTCTTGCTCTTCATTCTTCATTAATTGTCTTGATTGTGGTAGCTGTAGACCTTTCCAACAAGATGGCTGCCGTAACAGTTCTCACCATATGACGTCAGATGTTAATACCATTCAATGGCAGCTGGCATGCTAAGCTGGTCAAGCGGGCCGTGGGTACAAACGTTTAGGTAAATAATTGTCTGAGAGGATGCGTTCATCATGCTTGGACAATGAATGGCCACGACATCATGTACGAGCACTAGTAGGCCACCATCTTTGTTGGAAAGGTCTATATTCAGGCATGGGAATCTTCCGGATTGTGCCGGATTTCCGGTTTTGGGAGGCCAAAAGTTGGGTCCTGAGATGAGGGTGGGGGGTAAATACAGCGCGTCTGACTCGGGTTCTGACTTCGTCAGCCACGCAAGAACGAGCCAGAATGCCGCGCAGCAACAGCTCTTTCGGGTCTCCCTCGGCGATGATAATCACTAATTTATTCGTCTCTGACATCAACCAACCAATGAAATAAAAGCCCGCGTAAAACTGCCGTCAATGGGTTTCCTTATTTGGTCACGCTTACTACTTCTCGTGAATGCAGTGCAACCTCGCTTCCACATGGGACACCCATCGAAATCAACTGCCATATCCGAATTTCCTTTCGGTTCTCTCGTCTGCAGAGCACGGGTTTGCAGTGCGCCAAATCGGTACGGGAAATGCTTGGAAATCGCATCCTGGGCGAGCCAAAATCGACAAATTTTCCCAAATTTTCCCCCCCGCTCGCGCCGCTCAGAGCTCGGGCCTTCGGCCTCTCGCTATTCCGGTTCCGTAACCCACTGCCGTTCCCATGCCTGTATATTGCCCCGTTTACACTGGTCGCGTAAAAAGCGATCCGTGCTCGGACCGGTCCCAGCCCACTTGGTCATCTGGCGATTTGCCCCGTTTACATTAGCACAATGGAACCGATCCAAGTTGGCGGATGCCAAGTCAGTTCAGTCGATCGGAGGTACGAAAATCAAACGAAAAATCAAACAACAACAACAACAAAATGGATGCCTCCATGGAAAATTCCTGCTAACGACGTCATTCATAATTTGTGCATATGTGCAGAACACAATTTAGCAACCGTGCCGAGATCGGTTACCGTTTACACAGCAGTGTTATAGAAGCGATCCGTGCTCGGACCCATCCGAGACCACCTCCAACTGGTGGTCTCGGCTCGGTTCAGTTTGGAACCGATTCTGGCAGGCTTGTCCCGTTTGCACTTGCTATTTTTTTGGCGATCCATGCTCAGACCGATCCGAGATCGGTTATTTTTCCTCAGTGTAAACTTGGCTTTAATATATCTATAGGTTTCCTTTCTCCAACTTTCTCCCTCTACCTGTCAGACTTTCCAGATAAAGCACCTTCTCTCTTCTGGCTGTCATTGCGACTGCCATCACGAGATGCTGGCATCTCCTTGTAACAGGCGATGCTGCAAGCAGCAGACCTTGAGGGCAAGTAGCACGAATCGGATGCAAGAGTTGACTTGTTGCTTTTCCTTATTTGTATTTGTGTTTGTCTCATTCTTTTCACTGTTGTTTTTTCTTGTTTCTTCTGTTCCTCGTTTCAATTTTTTTATGTGACCAGCTAAATTTGCTGACAATAACACTGTCTTGAAGAGGGAAAAATAAATGGACTTCATCTTGACCAAGGAGAAACCAGTGTGCCGTTTATCCCGACAGGTTGGCGCTGCGAGCAGTGTGACTGAACCGACGTCATTGACGTAGTTTTTTAAAAGTGTTGACGCTACATCATGAAAAAATCAGTTGTACATTTTTCTAAAGGAATAATGAGATAAAGACGTTGTTCTTATCACCATCCTATCTCTTCATTTTAAGGAAAAAAGCACCAAAATATGCAGAAATTTTTGTCTCCTACAAGATGATGTATATTTTAATGCCAGGCGACTGAAACAAAAGGGTTGTTTTCATGCCAGAAATAAATGGAAATAATGTTAGAAAAAAGGAAACCTCGGTCGCACCGCTCACAGCGCCACGTCGTGACGTTAGTTCCTCCGGATCCAGTGTACTTAACCACATGAAGAGAGGGGTTTGCTGTTAAACATGTTAAAAGATATGCGTCTTTAATGTGAAACCCCAGACAGTGGACAAGCTACAGTAGAAAACGCTTAAGTCGGAGACGTGCCAGTCGGAAAATCGCCCGAGATGACTTCAGGAAGCCCCAATGCATGTGACGTCATCGCATCGTGATCAGTCCAAATCTGTCGTATTGGACGACAGATGACATCATCGACCCACGTGTTGCACTTTGTCATCGGCGCAAGTGGAGTCTGTGTGACTTAACCCATGACATGATCTACAAGTGCAAACTTTGTCATGGATGTCAGCATGGGCAAAAGTGACGTCAGAATGAGTCACTGCACGCTCGATATCACACTTGTCTTACCAGCTGATGCATCCACAACCCTATGATAATGATAAAACATTAGAATGACTTTTTTAACGAGAAGTTTATTTCTTTACAGTGGACAAGCTACAGTAGAAAACGCTTAAGTCGGAGACGTACCAGTCGGAAAATCGCCCGAGATGACTTCAGGAAGCCCCAATGCATGTGACGTCATCGCATCGTGGTCAGTCCAAATCTGTCGTGTTGGACGACAGATGAAATCATCGACCCTTGTGGTGCACTCTGTCATTGGTGCAAGTGAAGAGTGTGTGACTTCAACCACTGACGTGATCTACACGTGGCACACTTGACGTGGATGTCAGCATGGTCAAAAGTGACGTCACCATGAGTCACTGCACGCTCTATATCACACTGACTTACCAGCTGATGCCTCCACAAACCTATGATAATGATAAAACATTAGAATTACTTTTTTAACGAGAATTTTATTTCTTTACAGGAGGAAGAGGAGCCAGTCATGCCAGTCGTAAAGCCCAGATCAACACGTAGGGCACTACGAAACAACACTCGTATTTAGGAGACAGTGTGCAAGGTGTCACAGAATCAGTCCAAGGCTAGGAGTTTCACTTTGACTGCCAAAAACGGAAATTTCCGTCTTTTGGTGTTTTCTGCATAGCACTATAGTTGGCAGCACCATGAACAACTGTAGAAAATTTCGTGAGGATTGTTCAAATGGTTTTGGAGTAACATCGCTTTGAAATGTCCGTATTTACTGGAAAATGCATTACGGTACACAAAACGGCCGCTAGTGCATTTTTCTAGTGCTTTCTGATATTCGTGGAAAAGCAAGAAAAATGGCCTTAGGCCACATAAAAAAAATCTTTAGTTTAGCATCAGTCAAACTTGTAAAAAGTGAGGAGGGAGGAGGGTTTTTTTTTTTTTTTTTTTTTTTTTTCCCAGATCAACACGTAGGGCACTACGAAACAACACTCGTATTTAGGAGACAGTGTGCAAGGTGTCACAGAATCAGTCCAAGGCTAGGAGTTTTTAACACTTTGACTGCCAAAAACGGAAATTTCCGTCTTTTGGTGTTTTCTGCATAGCACTATAGATGGCAGCACCATGAACAACTGTAGAAAACTTCGTGAGGATTGTTCAAATTGTTTTGGAGTAACATCGCTTTGAAATGTCCGTTTTTACTGGAAAATGCATTACGGTACACAAAACGGCCGCTGGTGCATTTTTCTAGTGCTTTCTGATATTTGTGGAAAAGCAAGAAAAATGGCCTTATTAACAGAATTTTTTCACATAAAGTTTCATACTGGTAGCATATCAATTGAGATGCTTAGGTAAACGTTGGAAAAAGTCCAGTGGTGAAAGTGTTAAATGATTAGAAATTTTGCGAATCAAAATTTGTTAAACACATGATTTGATTAGCATTTCCATATTAATTTGATAGCGGTGTCTTCGAGTATCACCATGCCCTATCTGTAGTGTGTTTAAAATAGCTGACTCATGTACATGTATGCAGACAGCGACTATGACAGGGATAGCGAACTAGCTACCTTTTGTTTGTTCTACAGTAGAGATGGCACGACGCTTCGTCGACATCGTTGGGTCTTGCAACGCACGCCACACACCTATTATGATAAGGATGTCTGTTTAGTTCAATCTGCACCCTAGAGATGGCGCGACGATTAGGCCAAGGTTCAATTTTTTCCATCATGGATAAGGCCACACTTTTTTTATTCTTTGGTTTACGGGCCCGCCGACGTGGCAAAATGCCATTCCGAAAAAAAAATAAAATTGGGAAAATCAGTTTGTTTTATTTCCGCCGAAGTTCAAATGAGGTCTTCTGAGAAAAAAACAAATAAATGGAGTTGTTTTTATTCCTGCCGACCTTGATTTCAGCAGTCACGACAGCTAAAAATAAACAAACTAACTGGCGTACCGTATATACTCGCCTATTGGTCGACGTCGCGTATAAGTCGACCCCCGTATTTGGGGTATGTCTATTTCCCGGCAGCGAGGACGGAAAGAAGCAGAAAAGAGGCATTTATAAAGAATTTATTTGGTTTTTTATTTCCTCCGATTTGTCTAACTTGTCATTCTGAAGCTGAAAATGAAAAAAATGAACTGAACTGAAGTTTTTTTAAATTTTTATTCCGTCCTCCGTACCTGGGCTCAAAATCTTTATGCCCGTAAACCAAAGTATATACTAACCGTGGCCTAAGCAGCATGGAATGGAAGCCGCCGCTTTGATTCGCTACCGAACGAATCCTTTTGAGAATTTTGAAATTTAAATTTGCAAAGTGCTGATTGCGATGCGATTCCACTTAACAGTAAATCAAGCCTTGCAGTCGCAGTTTCTCTGTGATTGAAATCCTTGGATGTTATTTTACCTACACTTCATTCCACATCCGATTGGCGCGAGGTTTTCGGCCGATATCTCCGCAACGCCTCAGTCAAATTTGACAAAACATACGTCAATTGACTTGTCTTTCTTGTCGGTATCTTTCTGCTATCCCCCCCCCCAAATTTTTTTTTGAGGCGGCGAGAAAATTCGAGGCGGGCGCTGATGCTAAACTAAAGATTTTTTTTATGTGGCCTTATTAACAGAATTTTTTCACATAAAGTTTCATACTGGTAGCATATATTGGTATCAAAATGAAGCTGACAACTTCCTTCTTCTATTGGTATATTGTATTTGGAGTTATCCCCTTCCAGTAATTGAGATGCTTGTATTAATGTTAGGTAAACGTTGGAAAAAGCCCAGTGGTGAAAGTGTTAAAGCGAATCGAAAGCGAAAAAATTTGATTTAGAAATAGAATTTGAAAGGGGACGAATTTTCAGGAAAAAATGTAAACAAACTTCTCCAGAATGTCAACAAAGAAATTTTTGTGCATTTTGATTGGCTGAATTTTGTGTTTACAAACACCAGCCAAATGTAAACAAAATCTGCTATCGATTCGCTTTAAATGATTAGAAATTCTGTGAATCAAAATTTGTTAAACACATGATTTGATTAGCAATTCTATATTAATTTGATAGCGGTGTCTTCGAGTATCACCATGCCCTATCTGTAGTGTGTTTGAAATAGCTGACTCATGTACATGTATGCAGACAGCGACTATGACAGGGATAGCGAACTAGCTACCTTTTGTTCGTTCTACAGTAGAGACATCCTGAGAATCTCAGGTCATTTACGGTCGTACCCTCCCTCAATGCCCTGAGGACATCCACCCCGTTTCGGTGGGGAAGACGGACATTCCCTCATGTGTACTCGCCAATTGGTAATTCACGAATAAACCATGCAAAGCAGTGGGGAAATGCCACTTGATGTAATGAACAAATATCGCGCCTAGTGCTACAACATCTGCACATACATCTGGTATTACGAGTTGCCGGATACCAGGCTCCTAGCATTATATCTCATTCCATAATTTATGCACGCTGCCGAATGACAGCTGCCCCAAACACATGAACTGGATCCTACCTTCGTGTTCTGATCCCATCAGTACGTCCTCGTTGACAAGATAATCCGTGAGAATCATGTTGACGCGAAGTTAATTCAGGAACAATCAGAAACTCAGAAAGTTTGTCAGCGACTCGAGAAATTTTCACAGCTACCATATTTGGGATATCATATCCCAAATATGGTAGCTGTGAAAATTTCTCGAGTCTTGGTCATATCATATGACCAAGACGGGATAGAACCTTCACTGATTTTCATTCGCAAAGTGCGATGCGATTCCAGTTAACAGTAAATCAAGCCTTGCAGTCGCAGTTTCTCTGTGATTGAAATCCTTGGATGTTATTTTACCTACACTTCATTCCACATCCGATTGGCGCAAGGTTTTCGGCCGATATCTCCGCAACGCCTCAGTCAAATTTGACAAAACATACGTCAATTGACTTGTCTTTCTTGTCGGTATCTTTCTGCTATATCTTCATTTTTTGCGTAAGGCTGACATAACGGATCCCTTTCTCAAAACCCATTTCATTTCACCGTGATGTTCAGTGCAGTTTACACATGCGCGATGCATTGCGTCATTTCAAAATGGCCATCATTCAGGCCGTAAACATGAACTGTGATTGCTGAAAGAACTTTTTTATGTCACGTTTTTAGGGAAAATGACAGCGGTGATGCCTGTAGCGGCCAAAAAGACAACTCGATTGATATATGGTGTGTCAAATTTGACCCAGCCGTTGCGGAGATACTCTCGCTTGGCCAGACGCTACGGGCTCACCCTTCGGTAAATCACACTCCGCGTCTGGCTCTTTTAGAGATTAACAGTCGTGACGACCGCGTGTTGGCAGCACGGGTCCTTTGGTTTTCTTAACCTCGTTGCCAGGTTGATAATATGGCGAGTGGTCCACGGTTGTCTGAGCGAACTATACCCCTGGGGACGAGGTTGGGTTTTTCCTGGGAGTAATTTCCACGGGAATTATGAGTGAGAAAGCGTGGTGATTGGCTGGAGCCCAGTGGAGTGCCATCTAGTGGTGTTCACGGCTTTTGAGCCCCAAAAGTGCCAGTGTGTAGGAGACCGGGACGTCGGATACACACTGGGGCCGAGTGTATTGCGGAGATATCGGCCATAAACCTCGTGCCAATCGGATGTGGAATGAAAAGTAAGGCCAGACTCCCCGGTGTGTGAATGAAACTCTGGGCAATGCCACATTGCAGCTTCCTTCACCATGCAAGTGTTCAACTGCCCCTCTACAGTTGAGTGGTACTATTTGCTTACCAATATTTTGTGAATAATGTATATAAATTTGTATATGATCTTTTGTACATGTACATGTGTATATTACAGTAAATCATGTGACATTGACTAGCTTGTAATTTGCTTTATAGACAAACCCCAAATTCCCAGATCTGCGCACTTCCGCTGAAATCGCAAACACAACCTCGACCTGAAACCAGCTGATGTGACGCAATCCCTGACTCAGCAATGATCGACACTGATGCAACGTCGTCGAAGTCACTGTCATGAGGTTCTCTGCGTCACGTCATTCACTTTCAGACCGAGGTTGTGTTTGCGATTTTGGCGGAAGTGCGCCGATCTTTCTCGTTTACGTCAATTTGGGTTTTGGTATTGATTTGTGGGTGCTGTCGATTTTAGCTCACCTAGGTGAGTTTGGTCCGTTGTTAACAACGGGAGACTTGACTGCCGTTAGAGGCCCACCTCGTGGTTCGAGTACATCGTAGTTTATAACATTTGACGTCACAGACAGGGTCATTAGTCGTGACAAACCACTTTCTGGTTTTCAAGGTCCCAGAGGTACAACAAACTTCACCAGTTCACGGCTATTTGGTGTGAAGATGATAGTCAGCAAATTCCACTTCTTGACTGCAAAATGTAGGAAACCTTTGGTCAGATGTTTTCAACTTTTGTTTATGAAAAAATCTTTTAACATCAAATATCTTTCGTTTTTTCTGTTTCATTCTCCATGAGTTCAAGTTGTTTGTTTCCCATTTATTTTTTAGTTTCACTACACCATACCGTTTTTTTCTGTCGTTATCCTCATTAACAATTTCTTTAACAAGGGCACATTTCTAAATTGTTTAGCCATTGACTTCACATGGTCACACCTCGTTCCCAGGGGTCGTTCGCTTTCTGACAAAATGGCGGTCGCGTCACTAACCCCTGGAATCAGCTTCGGTTAATAATCCAGGAATCTTGGACTAAGTATAGGTGGCAGCACGAGTCAAAATAATCAATTTGAAATACTTACTTGTGCTTTTTAAATTCTTTTTACATCCATTTGCCATCAGGGGCCAAACAGAAGTTCTGAAGTGATATTTTGCCTTTGCTGTTGGTCAGATCCTCACCAAGTTTTTGTGATTGCACAACTACATGCACAAGATGCAGCTCATCAGGATTTGAGAAGTGTAGAGCTGGGGCTGAAGGTTGAACAATTGTTCAGCACATCAGGGAGTGAAGGTGACACTTGCAGTCACAAAAGATTTGACAACAGAAGGGGATACATGTACATGTACCTTTCATGGTTATGGGTGCCTTTGGCCCCATACCCTACTAAATTCTTTTTGAATTTGGGCCCTATCCTGCAGTGCCTTTCTGCTGCATTTGCCATTCAAATTACCTTTGCACACTGATAGGTATATAAACAGGCCCATCCCGGTTCTCCGTAAGCTTTGGTGTCCAGAGGAGAGCTGCAAGACGCTAAAGGTTTATGTGGCAAGTGGGCCTTCCATGTAGAACACCCTACATGGAGACCGACTGGGTGCAGTTGCTTGCATTCTTGTTGGACCTTGTCCTATTGCAGTATTTTTCCCAGCAAATTTTGTATAAATCAATGAATTGGAAGACTAAATTGATCAAAACAATTTATTACTAATATTACTGAAGGAAGACATAGTCATGTAAATCATTGGCGGACATGTAAATCTGGTGGACAGAATTTGATGCAGCTGTGTCAGTTGTAAGATCAACTATCAAAGTCGATTTTATATGTCATGATCACAAATATCTTACAGACTACAACTGACATACCAACAACCTTGCGTAAGTTATGCGTAACTTGCACTGTTACTGAACGTTTTGGTTGCATGAAAGTCAGTAGGGACCGCACGCAAGTTGCGCGCCATGAAATACAGGTAAGTTGCATGCCATGAAATACCCGGTACAGGTAAGTTGCATGCAGGTTACCCAGATATGAAAGCCTGAGTTTCGCAAAACTTGAGTGTAACACAGCTCATAGGTTGCACACAGAATTTACGCAACTTAGGCAAATTTAGGGATGTCAATTTGACCTGTAGTGTATGCCTCAGTTGCTCATCAAAATCATGTGCATAGCATTATGTACACGTACATCATCCTCGTACAACCGGGCCTTGGACTTGGGCATCTTCATTGTGCCCTGAATCTCAGAACATAAAATACATAATCTACTAAAAAATGTGTGGCGGTCTACAAATGGTCTAGGAAAACCCGGCGGATGTCGCTGAATGATCAACAAGGGCTGTCAGATTGCCTGTGCATTGATCTACTAGGCCTAGCTACTGTTTACCTGTTACGTAGCACATATACCCGTAATTTTCGGACCATTAGACGCGGGCAAAAAATGAAAAATGCTTAAAAAACGGGGGGAGCGCCTTATGGTCCAGCAGCGCCTTGTGTAAGGATTTTGTCTAGGCCTGAAATGGTCAACTGCACCATCTGAAGAGTGACATTCATCATGTTCATAATCCACATGTCCTTGAGCCGCCATGTTGCTGTTGTTGCTGTTTCACAAGGTGAGTGTTGGATCCAGATCCAGATCCCCCGTATCCTACTCCACCACTTTGCCCATCCTCCAGCCTCGAAGACACAAAGTGAATCACAGGAGTCTGTATCTTATTACACAAAGACATGAACATTGAGCTGGTAAAAGTCCCAACATATCGAAAGTAGGGTGAGTCCCCCTTTCCGTTCGCCCCAGCATCCCTAAATATAATCTACCTCTGATAGGGGGCCTAACCCTCACGTTTAGGCCTAGTCTACCCTTACTTTCGACACTAGGCCTAATGACTATTCACACTTAGTCTTACGTCAGTGTCTATGAGTAATAAAAATTATGTTACAGGCTCCTGTGAGTGAATGAGGTCTCCACGGCCTGTGCAGAGTTGCGGCGACAACAACAACAACCAATGACCACAACATGGCTGAATGCCAAAATTGGCTCAGAATGTGTAGTTTTGGCAACATTTTTGTCCTGCTTAGATGGATTTTTGTCAAACCTTAGGCCCATATGATTGAGTATGTATACTTTTGTACATTCTCATACGTTTGTGGCGCGCCTAATGGTCCGTAGCGCCTTGTGTACGGATTTTGACTGAGAAAATTAAGGTGCGTCTTATGGTGCAGTGCGTCATATCGTCCGAAAAATACGGTAAGCTATTGAAATGTGCGGGATCAGCAAGGCCATTAACACTTTCCTCAAATGTGACATCCGCAGGGTTTTCCTAGGCCGCCACACAAATACTAAATCCCTCGTATAAGGCACAACATTGTATTGGAAAGGATTTAAAAAAAAAGATTTCTCATCCAGGCCAAACTGGAAGAAATATACATGTAATTTGATATATTCACAAAGGCTAACTACTGGCTAGTATAAAAATTTAGAGCCAGTAGAGTGACAAACTGCTAAAATTCTGGCCTAAAACCCTCCATACAAAACTGCCAAGACTGTAGTGTACGTCTGGTACACTTCAGCTAGATATCTTAAAACATCTTATGCCGTGTTCACACTAGGGTTTTATATCAAATCGAATTCGCAATAAAGGCTTATTCCGATACAACGCGTCACACTCAATTCGAAATAGATCACTTTTATACCGATTTAACGAAACCGGTATTTGTATCGGTTTCGATGCACGTTAGCCAAATCAAAATAGTTCTGCACTGCACAGTATACATTCAGTGTACGGTAGGCCTAATGTCATGACATAAGCCTAGTTTATACTTCGACGCAAGACCATCGGCGTCCGACGCACGATCAAAATCTGTACGCCGACATAAGCCTACTTCATTAGGTCGGCGTCCAGATTTTGATCGCGCGTCGGACGCCGATGGTCTTGCGTCGAAGTATAAACTAGGCTTTACCGTAGTTTATTGTGGGTTGAGTGTGACGCGTTTTGTTTCGCATCGAAATCGGTATAGTTGTAGTGTGACCCGATCGGGCGCAACCAAATCGATTTCCGTATTTCGATTTACGGAAACCGATTTCGATGCGCAATAGGTGTGAACGCAGCATTAGATGTTTCTAGGAATATACTGATATATTCTATCAGTATATTCCTAGAAATATCTGCTAATGCAGTCTGCATGGTCAAACTTTTCATGACATTTTGAATTCACATTCTGGGCCTTAGGCTTAAATGTCTAGACCCATATGCATGCCATTATTGAGCATATTTAGAAAATTTGATGAATTGAAAGATCTGACATGTCTGAATCTGTAGGCCAGGCCAATTGATACTAATTTCCCAAAAATAACGTCTCATAAAATCTGTATCAAAAAATAATTACAAACTACATACATTGTGATTGTAAAAATAAAATCATAGAAATCTACAACTGTTATTCTCATCAAAGGCAAGATCATCTACCCCAATTGGTATGTACATATCATCTAAAATTACAGAAAATGCAAAAATTAACAATAAAAATCTAGCACCTATCAGATAATCCCCATCTCTTAACACATTATCGAAATCCAGTGTCACAGCTAGGTACATTTCACAGTGGTACTGTACGGCAAACTGAGATGAATGGATGAGAGTTGCCTTCGGTCGAGTATACCTAGTACTTGATTTTAATTGCAGGATTTCTCCCAGGACGGAATTCAGGGGGTCGGCCAGCTTGGAGCGGACATCTGGGTTTCTCCTTGGTAAATATTGTAACTCGGCAAATTGGTGACCCAATCAAGCAAAAGTAGGTGTATGTGGATGTCGCAACTGAGGAAAGGGTTACTGGCCTTACAACATAACAGCTGAAATGTACGGTAAGTCTCTGCAGGTTGACAATAGCATGATAGTACTAGTAGTGGACAGCAGTGACGATTGTAATATACATGTACCCGAGTAAACTGATGACCAATGATGATCACCTGCGACAAGCACCTGCTTTTGCTGGTCACATTTGTGGGGGTATCCCACGTGACTCAAATGAGGGGGCCTCATCCCCCTTTTCCACCTCCGGATTAAACACTACATAGGCAGTGCACTAGAAAAACTTGCCCATTTTAATGGTTACCGGTACTACAGAGTACTGGGCTGATCAACAGCAGTCAGAGCTGTCCAGCAGCCCATTCCACAGGAGCCATGACAAGATCCCAGTAGGCCTACCAGGGTTTCTGCCAGAGGGTAAAATGGGTAAAATTCCATACCCTTAAATTTTTCGAGGGTACGGAGCCGTACCCTCAAAAACGCTGGGTAACCATTTTTCCATGAAGTGATATCACCGGCGCGGGGATTTTATGCTTCAAAATACGCCTAAAATGGCACCAAACGTCATTTAAAACGTTTTTAAAAATTAAAAAATTTTTTAAAATTTTTTCCCTACCCTCAATTTTTTTCTGGCAGAAACCCTGCCTACTGCTCACTTGAAATCTGTTTCCAACAGCAGATCAAGAGGAAGCACACAGTCCTTCAGCTGTTCAACCGAGTCAAGGGCAGTTTCACTGTCCCCATCCTCCAGATGACCTTGAAGGGTCAAGGTCAGAGGATGTACGCATTGAATATTCAAATTGGGTAGGGAAACAGCTAACCAATCAATGCAGCTGAGGGAAAAGGAACCAGAGAGTGTTACTGATTTCAACGACTCTGGCTCATCATACATGATTGTACTAATAAGAATGTTGCACCGCCAGAATCGAATGACCCGTGGAGTGTTAGGCTGTCTAGCGTCGGCGAACACAAGATTCCACAGCCGAGGAACATCATGAATAAGTCGTCCATTTCCTGGCAGGATATTTCCAGGGAGGTCAAGGACATACAGTCCTCCAAGAAATCTGCCACGTGATCGAGGAGATCACAGTCGATTTGCTGACAAGAAAATTTCACCCGTTTTACGGTTCCATTAGCTTGCATTGCTTTCAGAAGTTTAACAACGATTAGCTCATTATCAAACTGCACCCTCTCGTATTTCATACGACTGTCTCCAAGGGTGTATTTACCCGGTTCTTTTGCAAGGAAACTGTTCAGATCAATTGCAACTTCATCGAATTTCTTCTTAAGTAGGATCTCAGCAAGGGCATTGGCACCTTCGCGGTGTAGTGGCGCGCCCTCTCCCTGCCCTGCCAAAGATATGGCTTTCAGGGACGAATGGCTGATGATGCTGTCTTTCAGTTCAGGCAAGGCATCGCGGTGGAGGAAACAGCCGTTAAGTTCCAGTTTCTCCAACATGGAGTTATTTTGGAGGAAGACAGAGAATCTCGAAATGAGAATATTCAGATTCTCATACAACTGGATGCTACTGTCCTTAATTCTGGGGCAGTCCTTGAAATATGTTGACGTTGTGTTATCAAAATGGACATGCACCCCGAGTGACTTGAGGTCACTGGACATGTTCAGGAAAAGACCAGAGATAGCCTCGACCCCCTGTAAACTCATCCTATCAACACCGAGTTGTAATGAGATGTCACGGAGTGACGTATTCGCAGAAATCGACTTCACGAAATGTTTCAAAAGCGTGAAGTCCTCAGTGCCATCTTTCATCTTTGGCATACCGTTTACGGTTGGGTCCAAATTGGTGAAATCGATTTCCAAGGACCGGAGTCTGTCGGTTTCGGCAAGTGCACTCGCCACACTCTGCAAGGCATCGATATCATTTGGGTTATAATCGACGAGGGTTAATTTTGGCAATTTGTCTGCCGCTAGCATGTGGGAAACGCCGAAGAGATGAGGCCCGTCAATTGAATCAGTTGAGAAATCGAGGGACAGGTCTCCTTTCGGTGCAAGACTGTCCACGACAAGGCTTATGAACCCACGATTGTTGGCATTCTCCCCAATGCAAGCACACACCACATTTATGAACACCTCTCGTGCAGAATCATTTGGAGCTTCGTTGTACTGCTTGCATAAAGCTTCAACGAAGCAATTATAGTCGTGCTTCAGCAGACCAGACGTGAAAATGCAGACGTTTTCATACTTATATCCATCGTCGCAGCACGACCAGCAGAGCTCGAATAATTCAAGGACGTGTTTCATGTCCTGGATGATGCCGATCTGTCCAGAATTCGCCGCACTGAAATATTCAATGGCGATGAATTTTGCCGCCAAGAATTCTTGGAAGAGCTTGCATGGAAAGAAATACGCGTCTCTGCAGACGACTTTTTCCAAGAGGCCATATTGGATGAATTCATCCAACAGGTCATCGTCAATTTCGTGATCGGAAGCTAATTGATGTTTTGACAAGCTGACGCTGTCTGCCTGCAGCCACGACAGCGCCAATCGTGTCAAGACGAACGCCATGTCTTCAAACATGGAGAGCTCGAGCTCTTTCTGAGCATCAACACGGCGATCGGCCACGAGCTGTCGAAGAGTGTAAACAAAAACTTTGTCAAACAACGCAGTGAGAGTCGATGGGAGCACTTGGCTGTCAGCAACCGCACTATTTTGGTACAGAGTACAAAGTAATGCAAGATGAAGGGGTGTCTTGTAAAAATCGGTGATATTTCTACCTGAGAAGACGCAATCCTTCAATTTTTTCGTTTCATTTTCATCCTCCAAAAAATTGCCAATGAATTCCACCACCTGTCTTTCAGTGAACTTCTGCATGACATAAAATTTGTGACAACAATCGCTGATTTCGAAAACGTGATTTGGCTGCGTGGTGAAAACCACAGTGCTGTTCGTGTACAGCTCTCCCCGGGCAAGACTCAATAATGTATGGTTGGCAGAGAACCCAGGGTGTTCATCTAAACCGTCAATAAAAAAGATGACCTCTTCAGCATTATCTTGCATCCATTTGAAGACGTCGTCTGCTTCAATGCCCCACGCGTCTGCCTGCACCACCTGCTCAAGTATAACATCATGCAGCTCTTGGTCACGTGACCACTTGAGCACATCTAAAACAAAAACTAGCTTAAACTGCTTCAGCGGGGCCAACATACCCAAACCATAGTCATAAGCGATGCGATGGATACCAGCGTACTTTTTCCCATCCCCGCATGACCTTCGATTAGTATTCTCAAACAGGGTTTAAAGTTCAAGAGGTCAAAGGTCAAGAGTTGATCATGGCGGCTATGGTTTCGTTCCAACAAGTTTACATTGGTGAAGATGCGGTGAGAAGGCTTTTCTGGAGTGTGGAACCAGTCGACTGGCGCTTCCTTGGCGTAGCAGCTCACATAATGGACCTTGAGTTTTTCTTCGCATAAGTCGATGAATTCAGGATCTGAAGATGAAAATACGAAATACATGTACAGGTGAGAAAGGAATCCAAGTCCCCCTGGAATCAAAGTCCGGTCTTATTTTTCAGCAAGGGATTAGAATATATGGCTAGAGAGACCATGACCATTTGAATTATACAACAGTGGGCTATTGTTTGGCGGATCTGCATTCCTACATGTAGGATGCCGATTCCTATCACACCGGTATTTAAGAGGGAAACTAATGTGAGGTGTGGAGACCTACAATGATTTTGGACAAACTCTGATGATTTTAAGAGGGTTAGTGCATAGTTGCTTTTCATGATTCGAGGAATTTAGAAGGGGTCAAGACACAAAAAGCGAAACCAATGTAGATTACAATGATATCAGGTTAGGAGAGCGCACGCACATGTTCAAACATTGTTAGTGTCCACCTGACCCGCAGTTGGTATCACCTTTTTTGAGCCTACTGGTATATATACCGGTATATTAAAAAGACGAAAAAGGCTGTCAGGATCTGTTAGTATGAAGTCCTTGCAAATGTCACCAATTTCAGGATCTGTTAGTCCATTACACAGTCCTTGCAAAAAAGGTCCCAGACGCCTTTGCATTTAAGTACCAGTAAATGTGCACTGGACTATATTCTGCAATGCATCGTCATTAAGGCAAGACACTACTCACCCCTCCCCAAATGTCAAGCTGCAGTGATATAAGGACAAAACGACTCGGTCAGATTGTTTGGCATCTTGTTTATCAACAGTACCGGTAAATACGTAGCTGGGTTTTTTTATCCTGGCCATCACAATCTACTCATGTTCCTCACTTGGATGGGGTCTTTTACTTACCCTTGCAAAGACACGAGGTACATGTACAAGGCACCACGGCTTACTGTCCCATTTGGCAGACTGAAGTGCCAGGGATGATTAATCCCATATGGCCCGGGATTCGAACCCGAGACCTGCCGTTTGCTAAGCGGACATGATAACCACTAGGTTATCAAAGCTGTTCGAATTCTTGATACTTCTTAATGAGGTTATTCAAGCCTACTTACATTCCTTTGACGGCTTCACGTTGTCGTCATTTAGTTCATCCTCAGCACAGTTGGATCCCTCACAGCTCCTATCATCCCCGGTCTGACAAGTCATGGTTTCGAGAGTTTTCTCCGATTCGCATCCACTGTCGTATTTCGTCTCTGAGTGGAGACCTGTCTCATGCGTAGACGCTACTTCACCATCGTCGGAAAGACTGGCCTCACTCTGGCGCTCCCCCTGGTCGGAATCTTCCCGAGCGAACCTCTCAGTAGTCAGATTGTCTTCAGGTTCATTAGCAGCTGGAGAATTCGTGGCCTCCAACCCACTGACCTCATCTTCAGGCAACTCAACATTTCTTCCAGGAGGACAGCTGACAGTCACCAACTCCTCATGAATTTGAACTGTTTCTGTCACTCGTTCAACGTATTTCACTTTGACTTTTGGGTCCTGGGTGGATTTACCTGGGGGTTCAACAGACATATCTTCTGAAAGACAGAACAAATCTTTTAATGAAAAAGAAGACCTTGAGAATACCGCATTCTGCACCAACTACTAAAACGGTCCAAAAGGGGCTGTTCATTTTCGTCACATGAGGAATCTGAGTTGTGATGCTTGGGAAAATGGAAAAAGCTATGCACTTGCAAATTGCAGGGATTATTTGTTTTGCTGTACCGATACAGAATAATCTCAGCAATTTGCAGCTTCATAGCTTTCTCCATTTTCTCACGGATCACAACTCAGATTCCTCAACTGACGAAAATGAACGGCCCCTTTGACAGTGCGAAAATATTTAATACCCATCGGAATGGCAGAACTCCAGAATTACAGAAAAAACAAACAAAATCCTCAAAAACTTCAGAAAGGTGAACTACACGTGGATGATATCAAAACAAAACAAGTCCACAACACATGCCAAACAACAGCTAACGTCTGCTTGGAAAACCAAACATTAACTGTCTGTTGAATTGGTGACCAATCTCATGCTCACTAGACTTTCCCATAGGTTGACATGGTTCATATTTACCATTTCAAAAGTGAAAAGCATACCACTACCACACAAACAAAGCGAGGACGACAAATTTTCAACTCCATTTAAAAGCTTTGTAAGGAATCAATAAGGCCACCAAAGAAATGGTTCAAATGACAAGACATGTTCATATTGATAAATCAGTTGAGGAAGCATAAATCATAAGTTTGCAATATAATTATAAAGCTTTAAAAATCATTTTACTACGGTTAATTCTATTCTTATCTCTGACTCATGGTTTGAGCAACAATTCAGTTCAAGTACGGTAAAAACGATCCATGTGCATTCAAAGCTAGGCGGTAGTTTTGAGGAAATGATATTTTTATATTTTTAGATTTGGGGCTGTTCTGAGTACGGTATACAGAATTCTGGGCAACAAATGTATATCAACTGGGCAAGTCCACGATAAAATTCAGGATACATGTATTTTTTTACTCGTTCAGTGCTGTCGCTGCAACTCATGGCACCAAATGACCATTAAAGGAGCACGGTATTGCCACTTTTTCTCGACAGCCGGCGCCACCGCACCACTCTCCAACCCGAGGGACTAACTACGTTTCGGCGAATGACCCGATTTACTGCGTACATTTTGTAATGCATTTCTGTAGTTTGCCTTAATACTGCCACTACATGTAGGTGGCTTCCTCTACGTCGGCAGTCAAATAACGCATTTGAGATCCAATACCGTGCTCCTTTACATGTAAGTACCCTGCATCATGTCAGGCGCTTGTGTCCCTCTATGCCCCTGGTATGAATAGTTCGTTGTGATTCATAATTAGTGCACTGTTTGCTAATTAGTTGCGTCACGGACGTGACGTGTGCAATGTCACTAACCATTCTTCATCAACTTACCATCAACTTCTTCACCTTCCATACTGCCACACTGTGTTGTTTCTAGAACAGGGACAACATCGGGAAGCTCAACCCTTCCTTCAGCTGGGTCTTCCACGATGGTACCAGGGTCAATGCCCCCAAGATCCATGTCAGGGGATCTGACCTGCACATCAGGGGCATCATTCATGACATCTGTCACAAGTGATGTGTTGTTTGTATCGGATGCAAAATCATCCGCATTGAAACTGTCTTCAGTCAAATGATCAGCAGGAATCCTGTCTTCTGCTTGTTCCATCTCTTCATCATAACTTCTGCGAACAACCTGGTCATTTTTCGTATAATCGACTTCATCTCCACCCTCAGAACATACATGTACGCCACCGATTTTACCCTCACCAGAACCTGTGTCCTTCCCGGTCCCTTCCATATGGGCAATTCTTCCCTCCGTGACGCAAATCCCACCCGACACATCAAGGACCCTACCGGTTTCTCCCTCCCCATCATCCAAATCTTCCTCCGGATGCTCGACCAATCCATTTACATTTTGTCTCCCAAGTTCCTCTGCCCCAAATTCGCCACTAATATTGCCTTCCGGATTATTTTTCATCAAAACTGGCAAGACTGTTTGGGCGTTACTGTCTTCAAAACCAGATGTTGCCTTTCCAGTTGATGTGGACAGTTCTCCGGTCTCCAGTTCTTCATCTTCACAGATAGGTGGCAGGTCGCCATAGGGGTCCTCAATAACGGACGTGTCTAGGGGATCAAGGTCAGTGCTGTCGGTCGCAAGGACAGATCGGTATGCATCGTACAGGTTATCGACATCATCACCAAACATTTCATCTTCACTATCGGCTTTGTCATCGTCTTCTTCACTGAAACGTCCATCGACATCATCATCAACGTCATCGATATCATCACCATCAACGTCATCGATATCATCATCATCACACTCAGCAGCCCCCTTAATTTTGGCTGCCGAGACAACAGTTTGGCCACCACCCCATCCTCGTACTGTCATCCCCATTTCACTTTCGCTATCACAGCTACCGTCCCCCTCCCCAAGGGAATCTTCCTCACATCCCCCCTCAGCAACTGCCTCTTCATCACTGACGTCATCCATCTTATCACCATTCTGTCCATCATGTAACTCATCATCATGATTGACAGCAACTGATGAGGCTCCAGCATCTATCTTATCCACTCTCTCCGTCAGAAGACCCGAGACAGTCTTCTCTTCATCAGCCATCTTTTTGGATCAATCTTGCATTCTGTAAACAAACCGAGTGATTAGAAGAAGATCAAGGAAGTTGTAGCACTCTTTAGCATTCCGATGTCAAAAAGGCAACCAGATTAAATATAGGGCCAAAACTTTGGTCTTTATCCCAGGCGTGGATTCAGGGGGGTAAACCTGGCCTGTGCCCCCTCCTATTTTTCGCTGACCAACGTTAGAAAAATTGCCCTTTTTCAAAGTGCCACAGAATTGCCCCTTCCTTGTAATTTGTCCCTCAGGTTATCGCACCAACAGCCTTCTAGATTTCAAAATTTTCTGGGGGAGAACCCCCAGACCCCCGCCATGGCTTCACCCCTTCGGTGCTTGCCTTCATTAGTCCCCCTGTGGCCTTCTGTGCCCCCCTTTACCAGAATCCCGGATCCTCCCCTGTAGCCTATCCAGTATTTTTGATCGGCTTACATCTATATGACACAACACACTGACAGTAAACATAGGCCTACATTGTAAATGTACGTCATGTACCAAAAATAGATAAGAGAGGATCCTCTCTTAGAAGATAGCGTAAGTTATCTATTTTTGATTGTACTTAGGCCTACATGTATATACCGGTACTGGCCAATAAGTCCTCAACTCTGCACTCAAGACAGGCCTAGAAGTGTAGCCGACGTGATAACCTGATAGGCCCTAAACAAAACTGTGACTACGATTATAGTCTGTAGGCCTACGTAGCAGAAAGTGAAGATCATCATGAGATGGATCACGGAGCATGATGATGCTAGCGGGATCGGAGCAAACTTACTAACTTGAGGGCAGCTAACCGGCTAAATTTCGGTGCTATCTCCAATTTTTCACTGTATTGCTCTTCTGTACATTCGTACATGAATGTTTCGATGTAAACAATCTCGCCGAAATATCTGCCAGAGCATGTGTAAACTGATTGTTTGGAAGTCATGCTTGGACTTGTGTGTGGTTCATGTTTGTTAACATTAGACAAGCACGCCAACGCCATCTGCGTGCTTGAAACAGAACTATTCTCAGCGTTCGTTGCCCCGGGTAACCGGCGATGGCGGGAACGTACCGGCGGGAAAGGTAGAGTAGTTTCAGATCGCACCACTAGGGCTAATGTGACGGGAACCAGTCCGCGGGAAGATCTGTGATTTTTTTAGGGGTGAGAAAACCCGGGGAGAAAACTTTTTTAGGCAGATGAAGAAATTTAGTCTTTGTGGACAACATCTGAATAACAAGAACTGGGTTTCTGTGAAAATGACCTAGGCCCACAGGACCTTCGAGGACCTGATTGGAACTGAGTGGACAAGCCGCGTGAAAGAAGCTGTCATAGGAAGGATTTATATTCCATGATGATGTCAGGGCCGGATTTAGAGGGGCGGAAGGGGCATGCGCCCCCTCTATTGTGTTGAAATTCCTTGAATTTGACCAGGAAAATCAGGCATTCGGGCCCTAGTACTGGGGTCCCATGATCAAAAGCCACGCCCCTTCTTTTTCTGGACGCTTCATCCGGCAATGGATATTCAGCGTGTTGTTGCTTAGAAATACCGGTTCGATATTTTATCTTTCGCAGTTTTGTGCGTCGTGCTTTGTACAGGATGATGATAGATTGTATTGGAGAAACTATCTGGAGAGTTGCGCTGAATTGTAGGTGGTTACCATCACATAATCCATAAATCGAGTTTACCTTTTACGGGCGATATTCTAATTTGCATTCTTTGTCATTTGTGTAAGAATACGTGTATCAAAATAATCTCCATTGTCAGGTTAAAGATTTTACTCGGTTCATCGGTCGATGCGCTAGTCGGTCTGTCGGTCGGTCCATCTATCCGTCCATCCCGTCGATCCATCTATCCATCGACATTTTGTGTGGGCGTATCTCATAGTCTTATAAAACCTATGCAGGGCCGTATTTAAAGGGGGCGAGGGGGCAGTTGCCCCCCCCCCCGAGCCAACCAAAAAA
>NMRB01000357.1:119735-141552 GCA_002633025.1 Notospermus geniculatus | reverse complement strand
GGGGGGGGGGGGGGGGGGGAGAGCAAGGGGAAAACAGCATCTACAGCAGAGAGAAAAGATATTGGCACCAAGCAAAAAGGGCGGCTCCCTTTTACAGCAATTTTCTGCTCCTGCTTCACGCTTGTATATAGAGGTTCTGTTACTGGTACATGTATTTTCAATAGGGGCGTAGGCCTCGACCTATAAATGCATGTTGGCGTTCCTATCACGATTTTACCTATACCATGCTCTAATTCGTTTTCGTAGTGTACTCAGTTTGATTTGCCGATGTGAAAAGGCATCGCTGAGATGGTACAACATACAAGGCCGTAGGCCTACACCATATGTTATGCCGATAGGCCTTCTATTTGTTGGCTATACAAAATTATCTACTAAAGCATCTTCCTGGTATTATCTGGTTGGCTGTGTTTGTCCAGCCTGGACTATGGGAACCCCGGATGGGAACAAGGGATGAATTGAAGAACGCAGCTGGGATAGGCTATCGACCGACCCGGGCGACCGACGTGGCGTGATTCAGTGTTGGTGTGTGTCACTGCTTGTATCCGAAACAGAGACTGATGTATCTTCTGATATTCGGCCTTTTCAGGAAGTTCAGGATTTATACGGAAAGATGAGAGGTCTAGGCTACGTCAGTGAGTAGACAGACCTACTAGTGAATGACGGCCTTGTAGTTCTCTTGTCATCCACGCTCCCTGATGATATTTTGTGCGAAAAACACGACCGGCCCCGCTGAAGATTAGGCCTACTCATCGGAATGTTTCATGTCGATGACAATAGGCCTACCAGCAACCAAGGAACGCCATGGTAACCACCGTTGTCACCATTCAACGTTGCGGTGATGCATATATGCAGCTATAGACTGTACAGACACAATATGCCACTCGAATTCGAAACCCATAGTCTAGGCCAATGTATAGGCGTCAATTATGTAGGTCAGTGGGACTACAACTTAAAAACTGGACGAGGATGTCAAACATTTTACTATTATTTTAAGTGAAATGAAATTAAAATTCGTAATGCAAATTGTATTTGGGGTGGTGCCGAACGAGAGGTATGCAGTGGGTCTCCTGCAAAAACAGTAGGCCTAAGGCGCGCCATCAAATTTTCGAAGGCATATAATCAGACCCCTGATTTTCAGTAAAAAGAAAGTTCAATTTGGCCTGCCTAGGTGCCAGGAAATCGCGTTTCTGGCACTTTTACCCCCGAATTTTCGGGGTCAGGGAATGGGGTTTGCCCATTCCACGCCCCCCTGTTCGGCAACTCCTGATCCGCCACTGTTACGCTTATGGTACACGAATGGTCGTCAATCTCGCCCCACTGCAACCCTGTATACACACGCTCTTCAGCGTGATAGGCTTAGTACTTTCCCCAACTATCTCTGGACCAGCCAGCAACGTAGCGGACCTAGGCCTATACTGTTTCTGTCGGTCAGTCTTTCCCCTTATTGTTTGGGAAACGCTGGCAGGCAGATAGATAGACACGTTTCTATGCGTGTCCCATGTTTTCAAGCCGCAGCTTATTCCGTCTGCGACAAGTAGGGGAACACTCACAGATGGGCATCCTCCCACAGCAGGAGTTTTTACCTCGCTCCTCTTCATCCGCTCACACAAACGTTGTGTGGAGTGTATGAAGAGGAACGAGACCAAAGCCCTGCTGTGGGAGGATGGAAATGGGGAACATTAAAAAACGTTACACCCGTCCGGTACTTCCCCACCTACACGAAGGAAGAACCATGGCATGCATTAGACATTTACTATTAAGTATCTTGATGAGTCATGCACGTTTAGCCAAACAGTCGATAGTCTTTTGAGAAAAAGCCTTTCCTAAGAACGGGCGTATTAACAGTGGCAAGATCGTGTCAATCTTGGTTTTCGCAAAGCCCCTAAAACGCCAATCCCAATTCGACGCCATGAAGAGTGCACCCAAAAAAATACAGACGTTGGCGTTGGAGTTTCGGGGAGCTTTCCGAACAAAAGCGAGTTTTCGCAAAGCCCCCGAAACGCCGACGCGAACGTCTACCCTATTGTTCGGTGCTCTCTTCGTGGCATCGAACAATGGGATTGGCGTTCGCGTTGACGTTTCGGGGGCTTTGCGAAAACTCCCTAATATCACCCTGCGGGAGATAGGTTTTTATCCGGCTGTCAAAGAACAGCAGCAGACGATGGATGTACCTGCTGTATGCTTCCCCTCACGGACACCACTGTGACGGTTGGTTGTTCTGACTGTAGCCTACTCAACATGCTCCCAGTTTGCAAAGAAAAGAAAATAATAGTGAGTTTTCGCCAAGCCCCGAAACACAACGCGAACGTCTATCCTTTTGTTCGGTACTCTCTTCGTCGCATCGAACAATGGGTTTGTCGTTTCGGGGGCTTTGCGAAAACGCCGTATTTTTCCGATATGGTCTTCTGGCATCAACCCTCATTCTGTCAACCGTTGACTGGCAGAGATCGCAAGATCTCCGTAAAAAATGTGGCGAGTACTAGTATATACAGGTGATGTGTGGCACCGGACCAGAATCGATAGAGTTTTCGCAAAGCCCCCGAAACCCCAACGCGAACGGCTATCCTTTTGTTCGCTGCTCCCTTCATGGCATCGAACAATGGGATTGGCGTTCGCGTCGGCGTTTCGGGGGCTTTGCGAAAACTCTCTTGGCCTACTCTCTACGCAACTCCCGAAGCGGAAGAGTCCGCTTCTCCACTTGTCGTCAGGTCGATACTTCCATCAATAGTTACATTTGGTCTTTATCTATTTTTGGTAAAGATGAACCTCTCCTTGCAGGGCCGTATTTTACTTTTTGGTCCAGGGGGCAGGAGGGGGGGGCAGAAAACCTCTTTTTGCCATTTTTTGCCCAAAATCTGCATGAAAATCACGTTTTTTGGTTGGCTCAGGGGGGCAACTGCCCCCCTCGCCCCCCTTTAAATACGGCCCTGCCTTGTCGTCTGGACGTGTCCTAGATCCATCATCATTCAGCACAGGTCTGTACATTATTAACAGTATAGTTATCGGACCTGGGACGTCCTGTCATTCGGCAACTTGACTGTCAAATTAATTTAGAAGTGTCTATTCATGCAACCATGGCAATATACGTTTTAATGATTTAACGAAGAGTATTTTCCATTGCAGCTATAGGGTTGATGCATTCAACAATGCAGTGACACTCTGGATGCAGCTGCCGTGGTGTCTAGGTATATATATATTATGTACAATACCACCATATGGCACTGAAGAAATAAACAGGATTACTGCACCTGCTGCACCACGTAGACGATGAAAATTCACAGGTTTGAGTGAAATAAACTAACCGGCGGGCGTGTTTTACCAGTTGAACGCGGGTTTGAACGATATCAATGGATTGCCAGAGGAAAAGTTGATTTTATGTCACATCGATTTGTAGTGTAAACAACAGACTTCTGCAGAATTCCGCCAAATGACTGTTGCTGACGAGCTCAGTGAATGAATTTTCTCTTCGCCTTCCTTGAACTGATTCTAGAATGGAGTCTTTCAGCAGTGCCCTGAAGCAGCCGCGATCGTACCGGTACCAAACCTATGCGGCTATGGTCGTGGCCGTCATTTTCGGCAACCTTGTAGTTATTGCCTTCTACCGCTTCGATTTCAAACATGCCATGCTAGCACAACAAATTCGACTGTCTGCACCAAAATTTCTTGAGGCACAACGGAAGAATATTAGCTTCAAAGGTCATACAACCTCTTCAACAGTCCACAGCAGTCGCTCTTCCCCTGTGCCGACACAAACAAACAAAGGGAATATTCTTACTACGGTCTCTGAAAATCCTACGAGCAGGACAACAAGAGGGAAGAGAAAAAAGGCCAAAAATAACCTTAAATTTCCCGCAACAACTGTATCAAAAATTTCGGGAAAAAGCACGACGCCAAGTTCTGTAGTGGTGAAGACAACAGTGCCAAGTGCAACAGGGGTACAGTCCGATTCGGCATCCATGAAACGCTGGTATGGAAAGCGTTCGTTCAGGGTCCCATTCATTAATACAAGTTACCCAGGCAAGATGAACCCACCGGGATCGTTTCAGGTCACGATAACTGCTGAGGAGAGGCTGCAAATGTCGAATTTGCTACAGGATTTCCATAAAATAACACTAAAGTACAACATAACGTATATGTTGTACGGTGGGACATTAATAGGTGCATATAGGTAAGTATGCCTGACTTGACAGAGGGGATGTAGCCGACCGGATTTTTGGAATCCGGGATTCCAAAAATCCGATCGGCTACATGAAAATCAGGAGACGGTCCCAAGTAACCAGTAATGCCCAATGGTGAAAACCGTAGTGCGTTCCTTTACCCTTTCCGATGGTCTCGGGCGTGGGCATGCCGTTATCAATAAAAACCATTACAAAGAATCCTTTGATACAGATAACCCGTGAGCGTTTTCCAGTAGGGTTTCTACGTAACAGCGAGTTGTGGTGTGCAGGCTTGATCAATATTCAAAAGGTTACAGACCACGACGGAAAGAGAATTATTGAACTGACCAAAAGTCCTGTTTTTTAGCTCACCTGGGGTGAGCTCTTGTCGTGGGTCTGCGTCCGTCGTCGTCGTCCGTCGTGTTCCGTTAGCAGGGCACGTTTCGTAACCGCTGGAGCTATTGATCTGAAACTTGGTACATATATACCCCTAGGTCAGATGACCTATGATACCAAGTTTCGGTCCGATTCGACTCTTAGCTTGGCCACCAGGTGGCAGAAACCAAAAACACAAAAAGTGCAATAACTCCTGAACTAATGCCTGGATCACCTCCAAATTTTTATCATAGGTGTATCTAATGAGGGTACATTACATATATAACGGGTTTTTGGTTTGACCTACTTTTCAAGGTCACAGAGGTCAAAGTTCAAAATTTTGCCTTTAAGTGGCACGTTTCGTAACCGCAGGTGCTATTGACCTGAAATTTGGTACATATAAACCCCTAGGTCAGATGACCTATGACCCCAAGTTTCGGTCCGATTTGACTCTTAGCTTGGCCACCAGGTGGCGGAAACCAAAAACACAAAAAGTGCAATAACTCATGAACTGATGAGTGGATCCTCTCCAAATTTTTATCATTGGTGCTTCTAATGAGGATGCATGACATAAGTAAGAGGTTTTTGATTTGACCGACTTTTCAAGGTCACAGAGGTCAAAGTTCAAATTTAGTCCTTTGGTGGCGCGTTTCGTAACTGCTTGGGCTATTGACTTGAAACGTGGTACATATACACCCCTATGTCAGATGACCTACGACACCACTTTTTGGTCCGATTCAATTCTCCGCTTGGCCACCAGGTGGCCATAACCAAAGCTCAAAGTCCAGTACATGTAACTCCTGAACTGGATTTTCTCCAAATTTTTAGCTCACCTGTGGTGAGCTTATACAATGGTTGTGCGTCCGTCGTCCGTCGTCGTCCGTCGTCCGTCGTCGTCCGTCGTTGGCCGTTAGCAGGGCACGTTTCGTAACTGCTGGGGCTATTGAGCTGAAACTTGGTATATATACACCACTAGGTCAGATGACATGTGACACAAAGTTTCGGTCCGATTTGATTCTTGGCTTGGCTACCAGGTGGCCAAAACCAAAAACACAAAAAGTGCAATATCTCCTGAACTAATGATTGGATCGTCTCCAAATTTTTATACTATGTGTATTTAATGATGACACGTAACATATGTAACAGGTTTTTGATTTGACCTACTTTTCCAGGTTACAGAGGTCAAAGTTCTGAATTTTGCCTTTTGGTGGCACGTTTCGTAGTCGCTAGGGCTATTGACCTGAAACTTGGAACAAATACACCCCTGTGTCAGATGATCTATCGCACCAAATTTCAGTCCGGTTCGATTCTTGATTTGGCCACCAGGTGTCCAAAACCGAAAAGACAAAAAATGCAATACCGTTACCGCGGTAACTCTTAAACTCCTGGCTGGACCGATCATCTCCAGATTTTTATCGTAGGTACCGGTACATCGAATAAGGGGACACGACATATCTTACAGGTGTTTGTTTTCATTGATGCACTTTTTAAGGTCATAGGCCTAGGCCTAGAGGTGAAAGTTCAAAATTTGGCCGGCATTGGTGTCATGTTTCATGGCTATTTGACATTGGGCCTTTTTCACTGTAGGCCTAAGGTGCTGAAGGTTCCACATAGGCCTAGGCCTATTATGTTTGCAGCACCAAATAATCAAATATGTACCGCCACATTTCTTTTTCGAATTTTGTGACTAAAATTAGTTAGGGCCTATTGGTAAGTATATTGCAGCAATCATACACACATTAGTCGTGACAGTGTTCCTGTGTTTTTCTCTCTCATCACACATGTCACATGATCATGCTCAGGCAGTATCAGATAGCCACCATCTTGTTCATCCATGTCATCTGTTCATGCTGGTGCAGTCTGCACTTTGTTTGTTGGATGAAGCTTAGCTCATTGTTTCTTTGCTAGTTTATCATATTGAATTGAAGATCATTTGAGCTGAGGTTCTATCACCTGATCATTTCGTCAATCGGAAATCAGGTAGAAATCGTGAGTAGACCTAGACCTAGCCTATTTTCGAACAATTAGGCCTATCATGATTATCAGGGATGCCATGCTGATGATGCCAGCAATGCATACATAGCAATACCGGTAGGCTACATGCCATACATGCCATAAAACAATGTAAAAAGGCCTAGGCCTATGCACATGATGATGCACAATGGCATGGCATGCACTGAGAAGTAGGCCTGAGTCGAGGCTGGGTTTACATCGAGCCATAGCCTACGCGACACAGACACGCAGGCGAACAATGGCTTCACCAGCTAGGCCTAGGACTTTTCTGCCGATCGGGAAAAACATCCTGATCAGGCTGTTCCTCCCAAACAAGCTGTTTTCACACCATCTGATTTGGCAGAAACATCCTGATTGGGAGGTGGAGAATATTCTTTTCTAGTCAGTCATGAAATGAAGTTGAACTGTGGAATTCTGCAAGTGTCATTGTGTCGGAACTGACATATTTGCCATTCATTTTACATGTGTTTTCATGTTTTTATCATGATTAGGCCTAGCCTAGCATGCTAGGTAGATTTTGCGGCACATTTTGCAGAATACGCCTCCAAAGTTTGGCTCTCTACTAATGCATTTCCCATTAAAACTAAAAGCCTTTATTTTCTGAAAATGGTGCTTGATATCGAGGACCAACTGTCATGGCGCCACAACAAACCCTGCGAGCCATTTGCTTTAAGCTACGTTTTATAGCTGAAACGCAGAAGCGGAAAATGCAATGCATTTTTGCATAGAACATATCCCTTCCGACAGGGCTTCCACGTCCCTATCAGCTCTGCCCTATGCCGCATTCCGGATGTCTGGTAAACGCAGCTTGAGGCTTATTCCTTGCAGTTCTTACTGTGATATGCTGGCTACACAGTAGTTTCAGAACAAGTGGTTCACACATGCGTTATTTTCCAATTTCAGTTGGCGCAATTTGAAGTTAGACCTGCTTCCAAATTGGTTGGACATTCTGCATCGAGTGCGAGGAAGGTAATCATGGTAATAGCTTTTGTGAGAACAGCATATTCCAATTTCCAGGCCTTGAGAAATGTATATTGGCATTTTGCCCACAAGTAACAAAATTCTAATTGAACAGTCTCATCCTCTATGCATTTTCCCATTTGAATAGAATGCTGCACTGCACTGAACTGACATTGTCACTGCTGTTTGTAGATTGACTCATTGGAAGTGTAAGGTTGATAGGCCCTATGTAATGTTGGTCAACCTTGCACCTATCAGTGCTGGTACGGTTTGATTGGTCAATTAAACGGGTCATACATGTAGTCGAATGCAGTGCAACATTCAGTTGGGATAGAAAAAATACATAGTGGTGGGTACAATAGTCTGGTTCCCGACCTGCTGTATGGCGGCAGCAACTGATGGTGCGGTGCAGAGGTCAGGCAGGCGGCGCGTCGATACTGATGACGTGATCTGAAAATTGCAGTGATGTAACCTAGGTCACACATGATTTCGCTACATTGGACTCAAGCTGGTTATGTGGTGTTCTGACGCTACAGTTTCAGAATTTTCTTACGATACCTGTTCAGGCCGATGAAGAGGCAAGAGCTGATACTGGTACACCTAAAGCTAGCAGCACACTGGCCGCCAAATCTGGCGTCCAGAAGCGTTCGACTGAATGCCTCTCGACGCCAGAGTTGGCTGCCAGTGGATCCTGGTGAGAGCACACCTGCCCAGACTTGGCGTTCAGTAGCATCTTTTCGGGCCACTTGAGGCTTCCACTTTGAAATCATGTGACATCAAGACGCAAACTGATTGGCCAAAGCCTCGCCGTCCGTCCGTCCGTCCGTGCACCTCTGCCACTCGCCGCTACTAGTCCCTTCCGCTCTATAACTTAAGAACGACCGAATATTTTGGATTCATATTTGGTGGAGGGATGTATCACGGGCCAAAGGTGTGTCGCGTGAAAGAATCGGCCAAATCCAATTCTCCACTTTGCCACCAGGGGGTGGAAAGCCAAACCACAAGAACTGTGATTACGCCTTTAATACTGAATGGAATTTCACGAAATTTTTATGGTAGGCTCATCTAGCAAGGGTACGTAACATATCATACGGGTTTTCAATTTAATTCATTTTTCAGCCCTGTAGGGGGCGCTTTCTAAAAACCACATAAGTTCCCTTCCCCTCTGTAACCGTAACTTCTGAACGACTGAAAATTTTGGGTTGATATTTGGTGGGGGATGTATCATGGGCCAAAGAATCGACCAAATCTGATTTTACACTTTGCCACCAGGGGGCCAAAAATCCGAATCACATAAACTGTGATTTTGCCATTAATACTGAACGGAATCTTCAAATATACATCCCGTCGGACTTGCACCCGGGGCAACGGGGGACGTTCAATCCTGTACTTGTTAGATCAGTGTTGAAGCGCCTATGGCAGGCCGTTTGTTCATTATTTCAAATAAACCAGGTTTCTTTTAAATAAACCTAGTTTCTTTTCAAAGAAACTTAGTTTCTTTTTTTGAAAAGAAACTAAGTTTCTTTGAAAAGAAACTAGGTTTATTTAAAAGAAACCTGGTTTATTTGAAATATTGAACAAACGGCGTGCCATAAGCGCCGCCTGCCTGACCTCTGTATCGCACATCAGTCAGCGCCACCATACAGCAGGTCAGGGAACCAGACTAGGTGCAAGACTCTCTGAACTGACTTAAGAATTGGAAATTTCCAGGCACAGTGTCAGTAGTCCAGTGTCAAGGTAGAAATCAGAGAATTGATTATTCTTATTAACCCTCGGAGAGCTAACTGCCGACTGTTTTTATCCATTTCAATTTTCAGTTCTTGATAGATATTAACCCTCCACTGGCGTGACTGGTTAACTACTAAACATTTTACTAGTATTCGCTTTGCCAGTTCAGAACAAATGACTCACATGTTCATTTTTGTCTCATTTTCTACTTTCAGATTACTCACTTCCTCAGAAGATTTTCGACAGTCCCCTGACACACCACTGGTTCGCAACAGTCAGCTAACAGTTCCAACCATCACTGAACACTACAACTGTCAGCGAAGAGTTCTAACCACATCAGTGAATACTCCAACTGTCAGCAAACAGTTCCAACCATCAGTGTATGGTTCCAACCTCAACTGTCAGCGCACAGTTAATCGCGAGTGTCAGCGTGCACTTGTGCCTGCCGGGTAACTCTGGCCTAGAATTCTCATTTTGAGAATTTTGCGTACCGCTGCTGGCGCTTTCTCAAGTTGCGTTCCCTGCTTGAGACTGCGTGCAACTCTGCACGAGTTGTACTGCCCAGGTTGTCTGCACGACAAGCCCATAGCAGCACAGCAGGCTGCACGCCTGTTCAACCCATATTGAGACAGCTTACCAAAATACTGAGACAGCTAACAAAAATACTGAGACAGCTAACAAAGTGAATATTGAAAGCAAACAATACAGCACAGAAACAAAGCAAATATCAGAACTGAACAATACAAAGCAAAAGCAAACTTGAACTAAGCATTTTTTTCAGCGATTATATTTAGTCACTGCCAAGATACGAAGACACCATTGTTGAGAAGTTGAAATAAGGAAGTCAAACCCAGTGAATGTTCCCGAATTTCCTGTAAACCTTCGTACCATACTGTTGAAGTTGAAATAAGGAAGTCAAACCCAGTGAATGTTTCCGAATTTCCTGTAAACAACCTTCGCACCATACTGCTGTACTTGTTCCATTTTTTTTTTGAAGAATAAATATTTATTTCAAGACTGCTCTTCAAGTCTTCAGCAAAATTTATTATTCACTGTGTTGTTGACTGTCATTAAAACATTACTGTCATTGTAATAGGTAGTTAACGTGAACGATATAAAAAGAAGTCTGTGGTGTAAACCATTTTAGTATTTTGATAATTCCTGTAGAGAAGTAGTCAGTGAGTCTTGGAGTAAAGATCATTTTGCAGAATTCAAGGACTGAAGTCTACTATCTAGCAAGCCCAACTGGCAAGCACCTGTATACATGGTATATACCTTTACCTTACTTGGGAGATTTCTATTCATTGGCATATACTTTGTTCTGTGGTCTGCTGATACTTCCAGTTAGGTTCTGTTGTATGATTGCCAGGATTGGAGTCCCAAGTCGTGACAACCTTTTGCTCAGGAAATAAGGTAAATTGAGGACAATATTGTACAAGTAGTAAAGTTCTTTGGTAGCTGGTTACAAGTTGTGTCTTAAGTGCCGTAGCCTATTTGGCTGTATAGAATTTGCTGTAGATAGTGTGGCTCGCTATAAACCCCAATCTTAATCATCGTATACCGTACGTGTAAGTAGCTACTAAAAATTTTGTGTTGTGTCTGCCGTAGCAAGTTTACTCATTGGTGTTGAATATCAAAGCTGCAAGGAGCGAAGACTGTTCATCGCTGAAGTCTGAGCTGTGTTAACCCAAGGTCATGATCTCTCTAGAACAGTATCGATCATCGGTGGGATGTTTCTATTATAGGGCAATAACTAGCAAGAGAAACGACACTCCCTTATGTGGATGCAAGAGAAAGGTAACAGTAAGAAATGTTAAGGACCGTCGCGAGTACAGTTTATCAGAACTTTATGGATATAACATCTGGTTTGATGAGATTACTGATAAATTTCCAAGTAAACATAGGGAATTGGAAAATCTCAGGATGGCTGCTTATTACTCCTCAGTTCAAAGCACTTGTGAATTCTACTTTTCTTTCTGGCTTTTGTTGAACTTGATCCTGTATCATGCTTACAGCTCCAACAAACTGAAATTAGCAGGTGACGTAGAAAGTAATCCAGGTCCATGTGACTTAATAGCAAGTGTTACCAGAGGAAACTTTCACCAAGGAAATGCAACAAAATTTTCAGGTGACAGCATTGGGAAACAGTGTGTTGTTAATTGTGTGAAAGCATTGATATTTTCCCAAATTAAAGCCGCACAACTATGGACAACAGCTGATATGGATGAGATTTTAGAGCAAGGAGATGCGTTATATAAAAAATGGGAGATAACTGGATACATGGCAGTTGACCAGATACGTCCATATGTTGAATTTTCAAACTGTCATTTCTTTAACTTGAAACAAAAAGGCATCACAAAGAACATAGTTTTTGGCCAAAATGTCTTCCTTGCTGAAGATGACACATCCCCATTCATCACACCAGAAACTGCAGTCCAAGATCTTGTTACTTCTGGTCTCTCTATTTTAATCATTGGAACAAATGCTATTGCCTTGGTGTATAACAACTCAGGTTATTTTCTTTTTGATTCTCACAGCAGAAATAGACATGGTGATCCTGTGGCAGAGGGCACATCAGTCTGTCTACAAATCAAGGACAAGTTTGATGTAGTGAAATTTCTTAGCAGCCATGCATCAAAACTTGGATGTAACACTTCTGATTGTAACAATATCCAGATTACATACTTTAAAGCCAAGGCTGTGTCAAGAAAGGCATTCAATTTAGGCCAGAAAAGATCCAATGGCATGCAAGTGTTGTCAACTCATGAGTCACTGTGCCATGATACAGCAAGTAACCTAGGCAGATATTTCGATGACCAGAAAGAGAAACTTTCACGAAAAGAGTACATGAAACAACTGATGCAAGAAAAAAGAAAGGATGTAAGTTACAGAACTATTGAAAAGATGAAGGAGCGAATCAGTAGAGGTGCCATTCGCAAAAGTAGCGAGTACAAGAAACGAGAACTTGACAGAATGCAGCTGAAGAGAAGTGATCCAGAATATAGGAAGCATGAACTCGACAACAAGCAACTGAAGAGAAGTAATTCCAACTACAAGGCAAAAGAGAGAGATATGGGAAAACAAACAAAACAACTGAAGCGACAACTGCCAGAATACAAGAAACAAGAACTTGACAGCAAACAACACAAGAGAAGTGATCCAGAATATACGAAACAGGAACTTGTCAATAAACAGTTGAAGAGAAGTGATTCATACTATCAAACAAAAGAGAGGGATATGGGAAGACAAACAAAACAACGAAAGCGACAACAACCAGAATATAAGAAACGAGAACTTGACCGTAAGCAGCTGAAGAGAACAGACCCCAGTTACCAAGCTAATGAAAGACTAATGGGAAAAAGAAGCAAACGGAACCTTCGAAAGAATCCTGACTTTCATCAGAGCGAACTTGAGAGGAAACAAACAAGCAGAACAAATACATGTGCACGAGCAAAAGAAAAAGAAAATAAACAGAAAAGTCGTTCAAAACCAGAAATCTACACACCAGAACAGGAAAAAGACGTCCAGAGGAAAAGAAAGTTGAGATCTGATGAACAGTTTCAATTCAAAGAGAGAGAGCACAAAAGGTGCAGAAGAAGCTCAAACAGAGAATTCCAGTTGAGAGAACGCAACAGAAATACTACACAAAGAAAACAGAACAGGAAAAAAATGGATGTTAAAGATAAGGAAACAAGGAATAAAATCCAAAGCAGATACGGACAAACCCTTCAGGGAAATATTAGAATATTTCATGAAAATGTATCAAATGGCCCGTTATATGTATGTTCCTCTTGTCAACAGACATGGTTTAAAGATTCTGTGATCAAAGTAAAAAATGTTCATGTCAGAAATGAATATCAGGAGTTACTGTCCGATTGTCTGACAGGGTATAAATCTGTTGATGATGTTGAATGGATATGCAGAACATGTCGAGATTCTATTGGCAAAGGAAAGATACCAAAGCTCTCCATGAAGAATCATGTTGGATTTCATCCGAAACCTTCTGAACTTGAACTACATCAGCTTGAAGAAAGGCTCATTTCACTTCGTATTCCTTTCATGCAAATGCGAGAACTTCCTGTTGGTGGCCAAAAAATGGTACGAGGAAATGTTGTCAATGTTCCAGTTAATGTCACACAAACTGCATTGTCACTCCCAAGGAACTTATCTGATATTGAGACAATTCCTGTGAAATTACGGAGACGAAAGCAATACAAAACAAATGTATTCAGTGAAAATATACGTCCAACAAAAGTGTTAAAAGCTCTGAAATGGCTGAAGGAACATGGACCACTCTACAAGGACATTAATGTAGATCTTAGCGACCTTTGGTTGGAATCACTTGATGAAGAAGAAGCTGGAGACTTTAGCCACTTCTTAGAAAAAACACATCTTCAACAAACAGAACCAGTTGCAAGCACTTCGCATAGTGGTAATCATTGTGATGACAGTGAGGAACAGAGATGGGAAAAAAGAGATTCTGAACATGCTGAGGAAATTGCAAGCATTTCAGGTGATCATAGTGATGACAGTCGACAACAGAAACAGGAGAAAGTATATACTAAACAGACAGAGCCGATTCCTAGCACTTCTCAGGATCGTGATGATTGGCAGGAACAAGGACAGGATAAAGACATGAAGGAAGATAACACTGAAGATGATAATGAGGATGATGATAACTTCAGCGAAGTAGACGAAACTGAACGAGTATCAGGAAATATGGATACGATGTTGGATTCTCCTGAAATTTGTGAACCACAAGAATACATATTTGCACCTGGAGAAGGACAGACACCAATAAGTTTGTACCATGATGCTGATGCAGAATTCCTTTCTTTCCCAACCATATTTTGTGGACATCGCAGAGCAGAGACCGAAATCCCAGTGCACTACAGTGACATTGCCAAATATGAATTAAGATCTGTGGATCGACGAGCATCTACCAATGTCGCCAATATTTTCTTCAAGTTAAAGAAATTACAACTCAAACAGATATCTGACAAAGTCACTTTGGCTCTTCGACGCTGCAAGACTCAAGGAAACATTTACACTGCTCAACAAATGTTGGATGATGAAGTGCGCAATGGAATGGTACGTCTGGATGAGGGATACTATATATTCAGAACAATTCGTAACTCCCCACCTTACCTTGAAAACAAGAAAAAACAAGTATTTGCAATGATTCGTCATCTTGGTATTCCAACATTGTTCATCTCTCTGTCAGCTGCTGATACCAAATGGGTTCCTTTACTGAAGACATTGGGCAAATTAATTGACAACATTGATTACACTGATCAGCAAATAGATCAATTCAGTTGGGAAACAAGAAGTCGCCTTTTAAGTGCAGATCCAGTAACATGTGCGAGGTATTTTGACCATAGATTCCAGCAGTTCATGAAAACCGTTCTGAAAGGACCACACAATCCATTAGGCATAGTAAAGGATAGCTTTTACCGAGTTGAATTTCAACAAAGAGGCTCCCCACATGTTCACATGGCCTTATGGATTGAAAATGCTCCAACATATGCAGATGCATCTGAAGAAGAAGTTGTTGAATTCATTGATTCACTCATTAGTGTGTCTTCTGATGTCAGTGATGAAGAAAGAGATTTCTTGGCATTACAATACCACAAACACTCAACAAAAGGGTGCAGAAAAGGTACTGGCAGGAGTGCAGTTTGCAGATTTGGATTTCCAATGCCACCAATGAGAACAACTCGTATTTTAGAGCCGCTATCCCCTGACACTACTGAAGATGACAGAGCATCATACAAAGAAAAATTCAAGAGAATACAAGAAACTCTAAAAGAAATGGGCGATGGGAAGGATATCACTATGACGTTTGATGAATTTCTGCAACAGTTAGAAATGACAGAGGAAGAATATATCAAAAGTATTCGATCATCATTGAAATCTGCCAAAGTGTTCTTAAAAAGACGTCCCTGTGAAATTCGTATCAATCCCTACATGAGACATCTTCTGAGTGCATGGCAAGCTAATCATGACATACAGTTTATTCTTGATGGCTATGCTGTGGCTGTTTACATTATTGCCTACACCTGCAAATCACAGAAAGGAATGAGTGCCCTCCTTGATACAGCAGCTAAAGAAGCAAAGTCTGACAACATGCATCTTAAACAGTCTGTGAGACACATCGGAAATAGATTCCTGAATGCTGTGGAAACTGGAGCCCAAGAAGCCGCTTACCTCGTACTTCAGACCCCCATTACCCGTTCATCAAGAGAAGTTCTCTTCATCAACACAAACAAACCAGAAGAACGCCCATTCATATTGAAAGACAAATCTAAGCTACAAAAGATGGACCCTCATTCAACTGCAATACAAACACAAGGCCTTATATCACTCTATGCAAGAAGACCTCGTTGTTTACACAAATACTGCCTTGCTGATTATGCATCACAGTTCACAATCAAATACCCAAAGAATTTCACTGATGATGATCCTTTTGAAGACAATTTAGAAGATGATCCAGCTGATGAGGTAAATCAACACAATGTAAACAATGATGACATCCCTGAAGTGAACTTAAATGAGGACAATGATGACGAGGTTGATTTTGAAATCGAGACTCGCTATGTTCTGAGAAGTGGCATTACAATTACCAAGAGGAAAAATCCAAGAGTCATTCGGTATGTCAACTTCAGTAAAGATAATGACTCTGAACAATATTACAGAGAACGTGTTTTACTGTACTATCCATGGAGAAAAACTGAAGAAAGTTTACTTGGAGGATATGAGAAATATGAACACCATTATGAACACCTCAAAAAAACTTCTGACATTGAAACAAAACGTCGACAGTATGAAAAGATCAAAGACGAAGACTTACAAGCAATGCAACAAGCCGAAGATGATGGCATTCTTGACATGGAACAAGATGAAGTAGAGGACACTGTTCATAGTAAAGAATGTCTCTTCTATGACCCAGATCGTTGTAAGTCACATCAACAATATGACCTTGCTCAAGACATTGGTGTTCCAGTTCGATCCACAGATCTCGATGTTGAGTATGTTGGTCCAAAGATTCCTGATGATCAGTTCAAAGACCTGCTACAGTCCCTGAACAAAAAACAAAGAGAAATATTCACTCACATTACGCAAACAATAAAAACTACAGAGGAAAAATTGTACTTATTTCTCACAGGAGGTGCAGGTGTTGGTAAATCACAGGTTGTAAAGGCATTATATCAATACCTCTTGAGATATTTATGTTCTGCTGAAGGCCAAGATCCTGATGACATAAGAATACAAATTCTTGCACCATCTGGGTTTGCAGCGTATATTGTTGGTGGTTCAACCATACATGCAGCATTTAAAATGCCAGCGAATCAAAGTTTAGACTATAAACCCCTTGACAGTGAAAGGCGAAATACACTCAGAGCCAAATATCTGCATTTGAAATTTCTCATCATCGATGAAATATCTATGGTTGGATGCAGAATGTTCAATTTCATAAATTTGAGATTGCAAGAAATATTAGGTAGAAATGTAATATTTGGTGGGGTCAATGTCCTGGCCATTGGTGATATGTACCAACTTCAACCAGTGTTCGACAGATATATTTTCCAGTCACTTCCACATGGTTATGGACCTCTAGCAACTAATCTCTGGACAGAATATTTTCACATGTTTGAACTTGACCAAGTTATGCGACAACAAGATGATGCAAGATTTGCCAATATCCTCAACAGATTGAGAATTGGGAAACAGACTGATGATGACATAAAATATCTTCTTCAACGTAAAATATCTGCTGGAGAACCAGACTATCCAAAAGATTTACCCCACCTCTACGCTCTCAGGGACCTAGCACATACCCATAACACTGCACTGTTTGAAACAGTCACCACACAAAAAGTAACTGTGAACGCTCAAGATGAAATTCTAACTAACTGCTCTCCAAACGTGCGTCAGAAGATACTTGATAGTGTGAAAACAGTGGACATGTATAAACAACAGGCTGGCCTCTCCAGATCACTGAACATTGCAGTCTCACTCATTTACTCAACATCAGTCAATCTCGATATCAATGATGGTCTTGTGAATGGTGCCTCCTGTATTGTTAAGCACATACAGTACATGCAAGATTTACAAAACCCAGCTATCATTTGGGTTGAGTTCAATGATGAAAAGGTTGGTCGCGACCAAAGAAATAAACATCGGTCCAAATACACTGCCGAGATTGACAAATGCTGGACCCCAATATTTGCAGTTAGCCGACAATTTCCTTGGGGCAAGTCACATTTCATAATCAGAACTCAATTTCCGTTGAAACAGAGTAATGGTAGAACTGTTCATTCATCACAAGGTGGTACTTTCGACCAAGTTGTCGTAAACATGAACAGATGCCCAAAAACCTTTTCTCACATTCATTATGTTGCTTTGAGCCGTGTTAGATCAATATCTGATTTGTATATTACTGACCTAGCAGTAGATAAAATCAGCCAATCTTCAGCAGTACAAGAATACATGTATCTCCAACTATGCTATACACCTGTTTACCAAGAAAAACAATTTCACGTGATCTTCAATAATGCACAGTCTCTCAGAAATAATTTTGAACAATTGAAGAAAAATGACATGATTATTAATGCCTCTGTCATTGGGATAGCAAATACACAAAAGCCACTGGTCCAATTTGCAAATGAAGTGACAATTCCAAATTTTGAAGTAATCCGAACCCCACGTGAAGATGATAATGAACAAGAACCACATCAGCTCTTTCTGTATATTAGACGTGACATTCAAATCATTGAAAAAATCTGTTATACCGATGATCATATTAAAGCTTTTTGTGCCCGTGTTTGTCCTGAGCATCACCATGAACTGTTCTCCATCTTAATGGTGTATGTCACTCCAAAATGCTCATTTGAAAACCTAACAAACGGACTAGAAAAATGCCTAGCTACTACTACTCGGCATCAGACTGCAAAATGTGTCATTATGGGTGACTTCAATACTAACACCACAGCTGAATATGACAATGAAACCATCACACAATATTTGAAATTCAAGTTCAACTTTCAGCAGTATATTCATGTCAAGTCCACAAACTATAAATGGATAAATCCAAATGACAAACGAAAAGACGCCACTCTAGATTTAGTATTTGCAAATGACATTGCTGCTCCAAATTTAGCTTTCGCGCATGTTGTTGACAACACATGGTCAAATCACAAAATCTTGCATGCACTTGTAACATATCAACCAGAACTACTGAGAGTTGTTTTCAACAATGCCAGATCAGTCCACAGCAACTTTGAACACCTCAGACATGATCCAAATATAACCTCTGCCTCTGTCATTGGATTTGCCGAATCGAGACTGAAACATTCTGATGCAGACAACAAATATTCATTGCCTAATTTCCAACTTATCCGCCATGATCAAAAAACACCCTACACATCAGCACGACCCCCTCATGGCTTAATGTTGTATGTTAAAAATACAATTGACGTCAAAGAAACCAACTTCTACCATGCCCAGAACTTTGAAGCAATTATGACATGTCTGCACCCCAAAACATCAAACAAAGTTGTTCATATTGTCATAGTTTATGTATCACCTAGCTGTTCTTTCTTCGACTTGAAACAAAACATTTCAACATGCCTCCTATCATATGAACCAGATGAAGATTACATTGTCATTGGTGACTTTAATATGAAATCAGTTGTCAGTGGTGAAAACTACAATGCTAAATTAGAAACATTCATGCTTAATGAATATAATTTCCAACAATTTGTCACCAAGGAAACTACTAGCTATCACACAAAGTTGGATCTTGTTTTTGCAAACAAAAACTTGGATACTGTTGAAGTCATTGATAATTATTGGTCGGACCATAGCATGATCTATGCTGTTCTACCACTTTCTAGTTACATTGATCTCCACTAACTAGATTCCCACTGCATGCTTAGTATGGCATTTCAGATATGAGTATAGTTCAAATATGAAAAATTATTTGCAGCAAGGACAGGTTTCCGCTAAGTGTCATTCAAGTACCCATTCCGATTAGAAAATGAACAGCTCAATTACGAAGAAGTCAGTCACAACATGAAAACCAATGTTAATAATGACATCGTCTATAGACCATTTCATTTCTTCTGCTACATTCATTGACTCATAAATGACCGAGGAATTTATCTTCTTCATGAACCTTTGCAACCCTCTGGAACTCAAGGCTTGCCCTGGAACATTTTGATTTAACATTTGTCATTTGTTCTTCTGGTACATTCACCCAGGTGAGCACATGGTCCATGGACCATTTCATTATCAGGTGCATCTAACGAGGATACATGACCCTGGAACATTTCAATTTAACATTTGTCATTTGTTTTTCTGGTACGTTCACCCAGGTGAGCACATGGTCCATGGACCATTTCATTTATTTTCAGACACCACGGCGTGGTTCCATGGGACGATGATATCGACGTCTTGGTGGACGGCCGGCAGCGGGATCTGCTTCTCAAGGCTATGAAGGCTGCCGGATCGAAATATGGCACCTGGTCAACTCAGGGATTGTTCCAATGGAAATTTTACCTCAGTAGTTCTAAACCATTCCGTCACAAAGACTGGCGCTGGCCGTTCATTGATATTTTTTTCTTTTCAAGCAATGCAACTCATATATGGGATCGTAATCCAACATTCAGACAAGGCTACTTCTCAAAGAAGGACGTTTTTCCCCTGCGGCAGATGCCGTTCGAGGGATGGACCTACCCGGGACCTTGTAATATGGAGCACTATCTTCGAGTTGCAATTGGAGGTGTTAAAATGTGCAAATCCACTTGGTACGATCACAAGCATGAGAGGGGCAGTAGCCGACCAACGCAGACGGTCAGCTGTTCCTCATTGTTCCCATACTTTCCATTTGTTTTCCGCAACCTTAAAGGTAACACTGTGACAGAAACATTGCAGTGTGGACCTAAAGTAATACATAGGATTCTGTTACCGAAATACTGCAACAGTGGGTCTTGATAACATTTTAGCAAAACTGGGATCTCATACAAATTATAGTCCGTAAGAATGTTTCTTATGCTCAATCTCGTACCCAGAGATTAGTTACGCTCAGCCGAGGTTGATGGTCGCTACACTAATCTCTGGAGACGGCTAAGCCCTAGCGGTGGCTTCGTGAACCAAAATGCAATGCCAAGTGCGTTACACGGCGCATCCCGCTTCACTTTATACAGTGCGCCAAGTAGCGCTGTGGATTTTCCTCAAAAAATACAACAGATCCCTCGAAAAAACCTTTCTAAGGACATTTTGTGTGTAACATTTTATACTCAAGTCATTTCAGTGCATTTGTGGTCAAATTCGGTCTAAAATTGCACGATACCAAAAATCCCACCTAAGGCGTGAAAATGGCTAGCCGTCCCCAGAGATTAGTGTAGCGACCGTCAACCTCGGCCCGAGCGTAACGAATCTCCGGGTACGAGATTGTCTTATGCTAAGCCTATCTCAGAAGGGTCTCAGAATCTTCGGGTCCAATGTCTTCCGAGCGTTTGGGTCCATGCATTGCACTACTACCTGATGCTTTCTGTTTTATACTGTATTGTGAAAATGTGTGTCATTTTTCTCTGGCCGATTTCATACATGTCCCGTGCAACTTTCCATAAACCATACTCTGCTAATTGCTTAAATTAAATACTACGGCAAGGGTCAGGGAACTGTGACTGTCTTCGGAGGAAACTAAAGTAACAGTTGGTTCTTACACTGCGATATCACAACCAATCACCGTGCCATATATACTCCGAGGACTTCAGTAACAAGTGATCTTATTGGTTCCCATTGGATTGGCTGAGAGGGTTCGTTTAGCAAGAAAACAATGACACGATTTCGCTGCATTTTTCTTCGAAAATAGTGCAAGTTGAACTTATAAATTTCCTAAATACACTGATACACAGTTATTAGCTTTGGGTCGTAGCCGAAATTGGCCGATAACCAGAATATTTCAGTTTGCAATAGGCACCAAAATTTCATCTTTTACCAAGGCCATTTAAGAAATGAGGCTATCTCGTCTCGTCACTTCCCTCTCCAATTTTTGGGCTCCGTCTCCATTTTTTCGTTATTTCTTCCATTCACGTTTCATACTTTTCAAAAAGGTATAAAGTAGGCCTACTTTCTCCGCTTGTTCTTCAGTGGGCCTACTTTAGAAGATTGCCAGTAGGCCTTGCCCCCAAAAACAGTAAATTATGCCATTCACAAATTTTAGTAAATTCTCTCGTAGGGGGGCCTACGACCTGGACTCGCGTCGAGGTAAGTTCTAAAAATATCGTAATATAGTAGGGGTAGCATAATGGTAGATGGAACAGCTTAGGTATAATACAAGCTGTTCCATTTACCATTATGCTACCCCTCTATATTACGGTATTATTAGAGCTTAGAAAATTTTTATGACATGGACTCGCGTCGAGGTAAGTTGGATTCTCCCGTATATCATAATATATGTTCATTGTTACCAAAATAAAAATTTTACCATAAAAACGTTGTATTTCTCGGTGGTTCAGGTGCTTGAAGAAAAAATATTGAATGTAGGCCGAAATCAACGTTCCGACGCCCCCCCCCCC